>LTAT01000001.1:37286437-37306783 GCA_003286495.1 Chlorodrepanis virens | reverse complement strand
AAAAAAAAAAAAAAAAAAAAAGGATTCAATTTCTTCTATACATTCTTCATATCCCAATTGTCTTCAAACTTTTTTTATAAGATACCATGAGACTATCTCTGTTGCTATTGGTTGGTAAGCTGTTCTCATGACAGGTTGCTAGTATATTTTCTACACTATGCTGCATCAACGTGTTGGTAAGTGATTAAAAAAAAATGAAAGGTCTAGTTCCACCCCAAGGATTTTCTAAAGAAATTACTTACTGAATGATCATTTGAATTCTGTATCAACAAATCAGTCACTATATCAGTCAATATATGTATTTAACCAATATCAATATCCATGTATCAAATTGAAATAATTTTATTAATTATTAAAATTAAATTTACTTAATTTTTTAGTATAAACATCTAAACATGAGAGAAAGTAAGGAAAGCTCTACTCATATTTGTAGAGGAAGGAACTGGGGGAAGGTAGAGATCAGTAGAATGGGAAAATTTAACTATAGGCAGACAATTGTGACTCTGTATTTTTGACTTCAGGTGAAATTCCACTTCCAGAAAGATACTTTTGTTTTAATAAGGATAATAGATGACTGAAGAGACTGAATCTTTACAAAATATAAGCACTTGAAAGAGTGAAAATTGAATATAGTACCCATAAGAAATGAAAGTATAGTACAATGAAACTAAAAAAAATAAGAAAAAAAAAACGACATCAAGACAGCTATGCTGATTTTGAAGAGGAAAAGTGTTTGCACTGGCCTAAAGGTGACAGTTTCCATATAGTTTACTATAGCATAAAGTGTGCTGAAGGTGAAGTGATTGTGCCAGTACAGAAAGGGGTTTTTTTCATAACTAAAATGAAAGAGAAAATTTTTTGTTAGAAAATAAGCCTTGTTCTAGCTATAATTTTTTGCACTAATTAACATTTATCATAGTATATTCTTCTTGCTTTTTCACATATTCTCTATTTGAATAATAAGGGCTAAAATTATTTGAAGTAGTACTGAATAACCTAAGACAAAAGAAAAAAATCATTTTTTGATTTGATTTTTTTTCATTTAATAACTGTATAAATATAGAACATTGAGCCATTTCTCTTGTGCTAATTTTGTTTCAACTCTCTGTTGGCAGTAAAACTAAGAGAGAGATACATGAAATACAAATAGGATACCTTGAATTTTAGAAATAGAAGCCTTGAAGTTCACAGAGATATCATAAAAAACCACACTGGAAGCAGAGTCAAAAAGAAGTTGAGGAAGGAGTTGCTTCGAAAGCTGATGATGTGAAATAAGACAGTTGAGAAAATGCTAAGACTGTTTTTCATAAGAAAGAAAAAATATAATACCTGAAAGAATGAATAGATATCCGTTGACATAGATAAGGAGAGACTACTCTTTTATATTGCTGATTTTTTAAATAATGAGAAATCAAAAAAGTAAGTTGACCCAATGAAAGTGTGAAAAGCAGGAAACAGAAGCCCCACATTTTCTTGTTACAATTAAAAAAAAAAAAAAAGCCTGTTCCTTTAATAATAAATTTGTTATGAAAAGATACTGAAATAATTTCAATAAATGTCTGCAAGGAAAATTTAAAAAAAGGAAAAAACACATTTAAAAGTGGAGAAGAAGGTATTAAATTCACAAATTAGACTCCAGCAGTAATTGCCTCATCCAATAGTGTAGCCACTGAAGTACACATCAAACCCAATGACATCCTAGGAAACATCTTTTAATGTCTAGTATCACCCCCAGCATTTTTGTGTGGACAAATATAGATTGCATTCTATGCTTTGTACCACACTTTATTCTGATCTAAAATTATATGGGTAAATTTCGCAAGTAAAGAAGAGTTATTTTTCTCTATTGGTGTTTGATTGTTGGTAATCTCTGTCTCTATATTAGTAATTAGATAAATTTATGCTGGAACACAACTGTCGCATCACCTCTCTTCAGCTGCAGATTACAGATTCGTTTGTTTTCTCTCCTTTAGTTAATAGCTGAATGACTATACTGTGGCAATGCAGAGTGACTCAGAGTCCCCAGGCAGTGCAAAGGAGAGCCCCTTGATTGCAAAAACCAGGCCTTTTTAAGCAGTTAGCCAGTTACCAGTTTACACAGTTTTAAGGCACAACAAGCCCAAGTCAACCAACCCCTGTACACCACAATGTGGGCACGCAGCAGTCACACAGCACATCTCTCACATCTCTCACATCTCTCTCTACCCCTCCCTATCCCATCTGAGTCACTCTCCCATAGTTCCCTTCTACTTAGCCTAAGCAGCAGGCCTGAGCCATGATTTTACAAGGGTAACAAGACCCTTATTCTATAAGGCTTACCTATATGCAACACTATACTCTTAAAAAGTAGTTCCAAGAGGAAAAAATTGAATTTCAGCCAGAACACATTAGAAGTTGGTAGCCAAAGTGTTATCTATGAAAATGCCAAATATGAATTAGAAGTGTCTCTTAGTAACAGGGGAAAAACACAACAATATTTCTTAATAAATGTTTTCCAGAATCTAAAGCAAATCCACAGACTTTCTAAATCTAAGGTTTCACATACTTTGGTTTAGTTTCTCTCTAAGAATAACAGATTTTTTTTTTAATTTTTAACAAAAGAAAATATTTATCTTTTTAAATGAAAAAAATAAATATAAACAATTTGTACAGCTCAAGCAGAAATATTTAAAAATATGTTTTGTTCATTAGCCAAAGCAGTGAATCATCCAGTATAGTCTTAATAGGAAGCAACAAGAGACAAGCAGTTTAACAGAGATATATTTTATTGAATATCACTGAACTAAAACTGAGAAACTGTCACTGTGTTCAAGTAGAAAATTAAAAAAAAAAATCTCAGAAATCTCAATGAAGTTTAGATTGTGGTAAAAGTCTGTCATCTGGATGTAATTGATATATCTGTGAATCATCAAACCAGATTCAGGACTTGACTTGGAACAAATTCTTTGCTCTTGCTCAAATGTTAAGATGTGCCTGATTAGCTCAGCTGTGCTCATTGATGCTTTTCTGACACCGACAACCAACTGTCTTAGTTCTGCAGAATGAGCTCTGTTGCTGAAGGTCTGCTGTGGTAATAAGCACAATTGTGAAAAGGACATGGGAAGTAAAGGTTTTTCTAACTGTTTTCAAAGCCAATGAAAGTCCAAGCACTTCATGTTGCTTGACTTTTCCCTACAATTCATTCCAACTGAGATGGCTTTTAATTTTTCCTTCTGTTGCAGGACCTGGGTTTGACCCAGGGAAAGCAAAACTACATCTGAAGCTCTGTTTCTTTGATGTTTACTCTTTTTTCAAATCAAGCTTTACTTGTGACAGCCTCCAGTGAAAAGCTGAAGGCCTCTTTATTTGTGTGTTTTTCATGGTAGGATTGTGTTTTTCCTACGTTGCTTGGTTGCTTGGTTCCACCTCTGGACCTCAGCCCCTCCTTATAATCCACATATTAATTATTTGAAAATAATGAACTAAACACATACCTCCAAATTTCAGCTGATTTTTACATCTATAATATTAGGAAAGCAAAAAAGCCCCACCCCTATCTCTGTGTGTTTACAATTATTTTTATCATTGAATTAACCTTATATTCCCAGAGCAAACTAGAATATTGAACTCACTTTTCAGATGGTGTAAAAAACAATTAAACAGTGGAATGTGATACATCTATATTTTAATATTTCTTTTCCCTTACTTTTATTCCTATTCTGATTCCTATACTTATTCTTAATCACATTTCTGTAACAGTTGATAATGTCTGAATCTTGTAGACATTCTAAATACTAATGAAACTAAATACAATTAATTGAGACATTAAAGAAGAAACAAATATGAAGTGATTCTAAAACCAATAAGAGGAGACTGAAAGAAAGAAAAGGTCTGCTTTAGCTCTAAAAATTTCTGAGAATTATATTTTTGGATATGAAGAAAAGAAAACAAGAATTTCATTTCCAATAGTTTAGAGAATTTATAGAGAAGGAACTACATTAATAGGAATTATGGAGTAGTTGTTTTTCAAATTGAAACTTTCAACCCCAGTAGTTTTCATAGAATTATAGAACTTTGGGGGTTGGAAAGGACCTTTCAAAAATCATATAGTCCAACTTTTTGTCATGGGCAAGAACATCTTCCACTGGAGACCCCATCCAACCTGGCCTAGAACACTACCAGGGATGGAGCATCCATGAATTCTCTGGGCAACCACTTCTATTTTATTTCCACCCTTATTGTAAAAAATGTCTCTTTTTTATGTCAAATCTGTTCTCCTTCAGTTTAAATCCATTGCCCATTGTCCCCAAATTTCTTGGTAGAAAGTCTCCAGCTTTCTTACAAGTCCCCTATACACTGAAGGCCTCCATGAAACCCTCTTTTTTTCCAGGCAGAACAACATCTGACTCTCTGTCTTTCTGCATAAGAAAGCCCCCATGATTCTTAAGGCCCTTCTTTGTGTCCACTCAATCAGATCCATGAAAAAAAGAAAATGCATCTGTTTTCCATTATCTTGTACTGATGACCCCAGAGCTGGACACACTACTCCAGAGGGGTTCTTATAAAACCAGAATAAATCATCTCACTTAGCCTGCTGGCCACCCTTCTTTTTATGCAGACCAGAATGTGTTTGGCTTTCTGGGTTATAAATACAGCTTGATGGCTCATGTCCAATTTTTCTTCCACCAGTACACCCAGATTTGGCTCCACAGGGAAAAACCCCTCTCAAATCCCCCTGTTAAACTTGGGTCAGGGCAATTTATATTGCCCTGACCCAAGTGTAGCACCTTACATTTGGTCTTGTCAAACTTGATGAGGTTTCCGTGGACCCAGTTCCCAAGCCTGTCAAGATCTCTCTGGATGTATTCCTTCTCTCTAGCAAACTGACTGCTCCACACAGCTTGATGTCATGCACAAATTAGCAATGAGTGAATTCAGTCTCCTGTCTATGTCACTGGTGAAAATGTTAATAATTTCTGGTTCCAGTCTATACTTGGTCTATGAATATATTCCTGAGAGACACAACTCATCAATGCTTTCCTAGTGTCATTAACTGCAACTTTTTGGACACAACCATCCAGCAAATACCTTATTCTTCTTAACAGTCCATACCTCAAATCTATGCCTCTCCTATTTAGAGGTAAGAATTTAATGTGGGACCATATCAGAGGCTTTACAGATCTCCTGGGAGATGAAGTTAACAGCTCTTCCTTTGTCCACTGATACAGTCATCCTTTCAGAGAAGGCCACTAACTTAGTTGCCCTTGATGAAGACATGTATGTTGTCTGTCTCTCATGACCTCCCTGTCTTCCACATGTTTCAGCATAAATTCCTGGAAGATCTTGTCAGATACTGAGGTGAACCTGAATGGAAGTTAGTTACCAGGGCCCCCCTTTTTAAAAATCAATGTGATGTTTCCTTTTCTCTGGTAGCTGAGGAGATCACCCGGCTTCCATGACTCTTCAAATAAGATGGAGAGCACTTCAGCAACTAAATTTGTCAATTTTCTCAGGGTTATGGGATGCATCTCATCAGTTCTTAGGTATGTCATAGAAGCCTGCAAATTTCAGGAAATTTGGGAATTTTTAAAAATTTAACAATTTTTTCCATTCTTTTTCACATTTTCCTCTATTTTTTTCTTTTTTTTTTTATTAGCACCCTCACAGAGATGGGATCATAGGTTTGCTTTTTTTGCAGTTCTTATAAAAGCATCTGTCTTCCATTATCTGATACAATTTCTAGTTGTTTCTTCTTTTACTGTATGTGCTCCTGTGAAGACTGCTTTGATTGCTTCTTTTCCGTGTTAGGTAGTTGATATATTTTGGCGACTCAGAGAGATGTCTCTGTGACCATCTCTGCTTTGATGGATATTGCCTTCCTTTGAATTGGTCTAGCACTGCCTTTCTATTTTGCTGTCTTTCCTTTTCATCTGCCTGAATTGTCTTTATGGATTGAGGCAAGTCATTCTTTGTGATCAGAAGGTGAATGTCAAGGGCAGGATTTCTCTTATCAAGCCCAGAAGTTAGAATGCAGATATCCATGCCTTAGCAAGTCACCTGCACTCCTGACAGTTACGTGTCAAAAAACACAGGACTTATACAGTAAGATTACTCATGTCCTAAAGTAAATATTGAAAGTGGCCCTAAAGTGTTATACTCTTCATTAGTCCTTTTATCTTCATTTAATACAGAGGGAGGTGGTCATTAAAGGCTCAGATGCAGACAGCTGCATTTGAGAAATCTGAAGTGAGCTGAACATGCAAACATCTCCAAGTTGTTGGCTGATTTTATCCACATAAATGAAAAAGAAAGTGAGGAAAAAGTGTATGGAATTGACACTGATATAACTATGTACCATTAATACTAACCAACTAATTGGCCTTTTTTATACAAAAAGCTTTTTTTCTCCTGTCTCTTTTTTTTTTTCCTGTAAATGTTCCAAGCCGTCTTGCTCTCTTTTATGTTTTAATGCTACAGTTTACAGAAAAAAAGCCTGTCTAAAATTCCCAGTAGGAAAGACCCTTCTCATTCTAGCATCTTCAACATCTGTGGGAAACCAAAATAAAACACAAAAATTAGACCCTGCTAAACCTGGCTCTGCAGGGAGGATTTTACTAGTGTGTGAATAAGTAAAACCATTTGTCCTCATGGACTCATGCTGACTGTGCACAGAGGAGGTTGGGGTTGCTTTCCACCCCCACTCAAGATGTTGCTGTTAGAATAAGGTTATCTGTTTACCAGCTTGTTTATATTTCTTTAAAAAAGAATAAACACACACAGCCTTAAAAGAAAAAAAATCAGTGGAGGTGAATAAGAAAGCATATATAAAAAGGACATATATTTATAATGTTCTCATAAATAAACCATTAGCTGTTCGTACCACATATTATCTCTGGAAATATCTTAATTCTCATGGAAAAGCCATTAGTGCCCCTTTTTTCATATCTATAACACATTTTTCATCCTACACATGACTTTTGGCATTATTTGTTACTAAATTTGTCTGAAACTTTCTTTTAAAAACATTTTTATAAGTTACATGTAACTTCATATGAATATAACTCTGAATGCTCAGTTTACTTTGTTTTTTTTAATTGAGGAGTGTTGAGAGACTATTTTTAATTAAACAAATGCTTTTACTCGCTGCTTCTAAACCCATTCTGATCAGTCTCATCTTTCTTAATGATGTGGTTTCAGGGGAAAGCCTTGCCCGAATATCTTGTGTGAGATTTTCAGGCTATCCTTGATCTAACATTTTTACTTTTCGTAGGAAAACAAGAAGAACACTAAAATGAAACCAAGTCAAATGAGAAAATTTAATTTAACCATTTAAAAATATTACTTGAAGAGTTTCTCCTGTGTTTCACATTTTTTGGAACACAAGGCATAGATTTGTGGAAAGCCACCCAATTTGAATAGGACCTTGGAAAAGCTACTGATTGTACATACATTGAACATTGACTCTAATTTTTAGCAGCTAAATATTCTTGGAGCCTATCTCAACTGAGCATGTATCCATTTCTTGCATCTTTTAACACTGATCTAATAATGTAAACAAGATCTCTACTAACATTCAGAATTTGTAACTGGGTATTATACAAAATTTCTGGAAGAGTAAAGTTTCTAAGAGCTGGCCAAAATATAGAATAAGGTTAAGCAGTAACAAAAAGTTTATTAACAAGAGGCACAAAATCCCCCAAACTATCCTGAATCTAACTTTTTTCCTCCTCATTTTCTGTCCTTGAAATGAAAGCACAAAAATAAAGTAGGAAACACAATAAAGCAAAACTAAAGCAATTTCCCTGACAGCAAGCCATGATAGCTTCTCCTTTGCCATCTAACGTGTTTGATTCTGTCAGAGTTTGATTCTCAGGAAATTCAGGTTTTTTTCCTTCTATTTTAGTCTCATTGGGCTCTTGTACTGTTCTCATCAATCCAGCAAGTTTTTTTTTATTTTTTGATTGAACTGAATTTATCTGTACCTGATCTTTCAAAATTGTCTGTGTTCTGCCATTCATCAGCTTCAGCATGCATTCTATATAGTTGTATCTATCAGTCATTTTTGGTTTTTTCTTTATTTCCCTTTAGAGATATAATTTCTTTGTCGTCGCCACATTTCTCCATACAGGCTACAGGCTTTTGTGAGTGCAAGGGTAGTTGTTTGCCTTTCCTAAAGAGCTTCCAGGTAGCTAAGGCATTTCAAAATCTGGTTCTTTCTGTAGGAAACTTTCTTACTCTTTTTCATCTGTAGAGAGGAAACATAATGGTTTACATAATTTAGAAAGAAAATGCTTGCTATGTAAAGGACAGTTCTTTCATATGTTAAGCAAGATCAGTCCATTTTTAGCATATTTTTTGTTCCATAAAATCACAACACTGTCTTTGAGGAATTCTTTGCAAGTGGAGATACAGGAATAACAAGAGCCCCCTCCACAGCTGCTGCTTGTCAATAGCATTGCTGTATCAGCAACATACTTAAACAATCTGGGATGACAGGAATGCTATTTCCTCCTTCTCTCCAGGTGGGAGCCACTCCCCACTCTTTCCATGATTAAAGAGAGTGACCCCAATGTCAGCTGCCTGGGCTTCAGGAAATATACCACCTTTTTGTAATGACGGTTTTAGGATTCCAGGTTTTGGTACATGAAAGTGGATTGTTTGTTTTGGTTTTGGTTGTGGTTTTTTTTGTCTGGGGTGAGAGGGAGAGTGGAGATAGAGGGAGGGGGAGCTGGTTTGTGCAATCACTGTGTTCACTGGGATAACACCTTGTTTTTAAGCAAGAAGAAGTACACAGAAATGTGCTAGCTCGGTTATAAACTGCACGGGCAAAAGACCTTTCGAGTGCTTTTCATGAGTAATGCCTTCATGCACATCCCACATAACACACATGGGTCTGCTCAGTAGCATTCTTTCAAACACAGTTTTCTACCTCTGGAATTTTAAGAGTTACAACAGGTAAAGGATAATCTTAAAAAACAAAGCAAGCAAAAGACCCACAACTGAGTGAAACCATGCTGATTTATTCTTCTGATTTACTGGTGACAGGGAAGTCCCATGGAGGTTACACAATTCACAGACTGACACGCATTTTACCACAAGCATATTGTCTCTGTTCATTGAAAACTTTCTTCTCAGACCTTGATACATTGTGAATTAGACACAATGAGCTTCATATCCATACATTGCATCACTTGTATTAAGTTTTCCCAGAAAAACTTTTATTTTACAAAGTAAAATTGGATTTTTAGATACACTTGAAATAAGGGGGGGAAAGAGCTGTATTACGTTTATAGTAGAAAATAATGCGATTTGCTAGTAGTAAATAAGCAAAGCAAAGCAGCCTTTCTGAGGACCAGTTGCCCATCCTACACATGATTCTGGAGGGATTACTTCAGAATAATCTAGTTTGGTTGTGTAGCTTTAAGGTTCATTAACTACTAAGGACTATGGAGAGATGTCAGGCATCTGACTTAGATGCCTGAAATAGGCACCTTATGAGTGCATAAGCTGCCTCTGAAAAACTTCAAAGTATCCATCCCTTGCTAATTCTAGGATCAAATGCAAGAGTATTTGATTATATAAAATGCAGAAGCTTTATTCAGAAGAACTTGTTCACTAGGCTTTTCAAAATAGCCGGAATTCATGTGCAAAAATTGTATTGGCTAGGTTTTGTGGCAAAAGTGGCATGAAAATATTTTGCAAATGAAGTCAGAAATGTAGCCTAAAAGCCTTAGTCTAATTTTTGATTTTTAAATTTCATTTCCTAGTAATCACTTGGAAAAAACACTGAAAATTAACTTTGCAAAATACAGAGCACTTAACTGTAGATAGATGCAAAATATATATCAAATACTTGGAAAATCCTTGTAGAATTTAGTGAGTGAATGCAACTCAAAGGGTCAGCAAAATAAAATGTTTCCTTATTGAAGAAAAGAGATTTTTTGCTTGAGAAATAGATGTGAATACTTGATGTTATCCCTCTCCAGCTGTCAAGCTAATTACCTCTACAGTCATAGAAAGAAGGAAAAAATCCAACATTGATTAGATTTCTAATCTTGTGAACACCTACCAACTAAGATCTCAGAAATTTTTCTTCTGTTTGAGAATAAATCTTTTGAAGATTAGAAAGAATAAAGCAGGTCACTGGATTTGATAAATGTTTCCAAATTAGTGTCCTGTACTAGACCATTATTCTATTATTGACGTTTTCTAATAACTGTGGTGTCACGAAACAGAAAGTGTATTTACAGTGCAACCTAGAAGGACCAAAAGGAGACACAAGTATTCTTTTGCAGATTATCTTTGCGAACTAATTGCAAATATAATACCTCCAAGATCAAACAAAAAAAAGTAATCTCAGTTTCTCAGCTGTTACCCTTTCATTTTGGTATCACTGGGCTGGATTCAGGCTTTACTAATTGGTACATGCCTGCTGTAGAAGTTGGACTAGCAGCCTCACTCTTGCAGCAGCAGGAGAAAGGGTTGCTATGTAACTAATTACAGCTATCAGCAGTGGTTCTGTTTTAAACGGTGTATGAATTAGGCAGTCTCCTAGAAGCACACACAAGTGAATTTGCCATTAACAATGAACAGCTCTGTGAAAAGAGGGCAGTATAAATTTACTTAGTCCATCCTGGGATTAGGCAGACAGCTCTACACTTCTTTGGCCTCTGAAGTAAATTTCAGTGGAAAACTTAAGAGGCTTTTCTCCAGCAAAATGAATTTTGCCAAATACTTGGTGCCTTATTGCAATACAGACCGTATTCCAATTCCAATTACACTAATGCAAGCTGTGAGTAAATTCATTGTGCTCACTGGAATTACTCTAGATTTACAACAGTGTTATCTGAGATTTACACCTCTATAAATTAATCTGAAATGAGGCCACATGGTCTAGGTGCTTGTTAGCTTAATAGGAAAAATATAGTTGCATAAATAGTTGATATCCTTCATACTAATTTGGGACCTCCTCATAGCTGCATACTTACCCATTTGTATTAATTTACTATACCAGAAACATGTCCAATTAGTAAGAAAGGTAATTCACTGCTCATGATTAGCAAAACTATTTTTTTTTGGTTTTGCCATTACACCTATCCCTACATAATATTTATCTCCCTGAAATGTTTGACACTGTTCTTAAAATCTTATGGATTGCGGAGGTTTGTTGTGTCATGGCATCTTGTTTCTAAGGCTGTTGAAGTAGACAGCTTTTTTCATAGTGATAAACAAACAAATCTGAGCTATGGATTAGAATTGATCTGGCAGGAAAATCCCAAATTTTACAGTTTTAAGAAACATGAGTAAGTAGTGGAAAGACTATAGTATTAATTAAAGCTGTCACATAGGTCTCTCAGTCATTCTAGATTTCACTTAAAATCTTATTTTTGATTGGGTTCTTGAATTTCTGCAGCTATAGGAACAACGAAGAAAAACCACATTTTCTTTAACTTAAAATTGGTTGCTTCTAAAACTGCAAAATTAGATATGCCCTCTATTTCTCTTCTTGCACTGTCCAGTGGGGTTTTTGCTAGCTCTTTCATAGGAGAATTTTACCTAATAGAAGTTGCAGAAGAAAAATCATGCAAATTATGATTACACTAAATTAAGCTGTTTTCAGCTCTGTTAGTGAGCTAAGGCCAGGTTGAGTTGGTTCCCAGAGGCCTCACTGTTCACTCTTCTAGGCAATAAAATAGTTGCTCCAGAGTCATTACTGTATATGAGACAAGTTGCTGCAGCTCCCCTCAATGAGGAGCCTGACCCAAGGACTTCCTAGCAACAAATCATCCAGCTTCTACACAGATAATTTAACTCTTGCTCTTCTCAGTCCAATAGAGTAAAACAACAGTTATGTTACTGTAAACAAGTGCTTTCCTAATCTTTCTGTGGTGAAAGTGTCCCTTCTAAGAGTACACCATATGGCAGTATTAGTGTGTCAGACTCTACATTCTGGTTTTTGATACTTTAAACTATATACTCCAAAATAAAGAAGCAATGTGCATCAAACTCCAAACTTACCTTGGAAAAAAAGGATGAATAAAGAAAAAATAATAGAAAAAAGAAAGAAAAAAGTCGTTTCCAAAGGAAATGTTTTACAGGAAATGCAGAGTACTTGTCATCACCTTGAACACTGCATAACTACTTGCACTTGCACAAAGTTGAGGTTTAATGTTACAACTTAGATTTCTAGGAATATAGCACTTTGTGTTGTCATAGAATAATTATATTGTAAAGCAGAAAAATAAAATATTCAGTCGCTATAAATTCTTGAAGTTTTGAACTTCTTTATTATTTCTTTCTTAAATGGAATGAATTATATAAATACAATGGAGTAAAGAAAGATCTTTTGATTTGATGCTTTGAATGGTCCTATGAAACATATTTCATTTTCTGATCCCTCGAGACAGCAAAGTATAATAAGATACCAGTGAACTTCTATTTTGCTTTTCTGTCAGTGGAAACAAAAAAATACTTTTGTTTGTCTCAAATATACATTCACAAGCCCAGAAATATATTCAGTTCAAGTAAGTTAAAGTCTTAGTCATTCCATTTTTACCATGAGGTAAGATGTCAAGAAGCTAGAATGGAGGAGAATTGTTTTTTTTCCTTTTTAGACTTGCTGAAGAAAAAGATGTAGAGAGAGTTCAAGGATTGAAAACTACTTTTGAGTTATACTGTATTTCTGCACATTATCCTAATCTGGATATCATTAGACTGTTCTCATTACCACTTTTTTCATCATTATTTTTGTTACTATTATTAATAATAATTTTTATTATTGCTTTTATCCTATTACTTAGTTTCCACAGTCAGCTCTACATATCTATATACATACAGATATATAGTGTTGGGGTTTTATTCCTGCTTTTTATACTGTTCACAAAAATGCTAAGATGGCAACATTCAAACCACTCCAGAAAACAAGAATTAGCAAGCACCTAGCCAATGTACTGTAACCAACTGCTTAGTCTGCTTGCATATTGTAAAGCTTCCACCAATTTCCAAAACACAGACGAAGTAATACCTTAGTCCTGGCTATTCATTGGAAAAGTGACAACTCCTGGAGGAAAAATTGCAATTGAAGTTAAACAAATGGGGCAAACAAAAGCAATTGCAAAAATTACCAAGGGCCACATAGACACTCTCAAGATAGCTCTGGGATGTTGCAATTGAACAAATCACTACTATGTCACCTCATGAAAATAAACAAAACACACTGTGGCTCTTGTACCTTAATCAGGTGGGAAAGAGTTGGTACTAGACAATTAAAAAAACACACTTGCTCGTTAAATTATAATGGTACTTACTCCAGCTTAGATGTCAACCCTCGGGTAGCAAGGATTTAATTTGACTGCATAGCTTATGTTGGTTAACCTGGTAGAATAAACTGTGCCAGAAAAAAAGAGGTGTTGTCTTTATTTAGTGAGTGTAAATATGCACATTTTTTGGAAAAAGAAAAAAATGGATATGATATTAGAAAGGGTTTGTGATATAGATGTGGTGCAAGCACTTGTAAAAAATTTGAAAATTGTATAAAAAATAAAGTTTGAACATAATTTTTATATTGTTATTTAAATTGCAATGTTCAACATCCTTTATGACTCTGGCTTTCAATTGGAGTTATTAATTTACTTGTACAATTGCTTTTCCCCCATCTCCACAAGAATGCTAACTGAATTATAAACATGTCCACAGACAATACAAAGCTGGGAGGAGCTGATGACTCCCTTGATGGTGGGGGAGCCCTGCAGAGAGACCTTGATAAATTAGAGGGTCAGGCAATCACCAGACATATGAAATTCAGCAAGGGAAACTGCTGGATTCTGTACATTCTGGGGCAACCCTGGATGTACAGTACAGACTGGGGAGTGAGAGGCTGGAAAGCAGTGCCATGGAAAGGGGCCTGGGGGTCCTGGTTGACGGGAAGTTGAATGGGAGTCAGCAGTGCCCTGGCAGCCAGGAAGGCCAAGCGTGGTCTGGGGGGCATCAGGCACAACAGCACCTGCTCTGCTCTGCACTGGGAGGGGGGGTTTCAACTTGAATATTCTGTGCAGTTTTGGGTGCCACAATGTAAGATAATAAGCTATCAGAGAGTGCCTAAAAGACAACAACAAAGGTGATGAAGAGGAGAAGCCATATGGGGAGTGGCTGAGGGCATTTGTTCTGTTTAGACTGGAGAAGACTGAGGGGAGACCTCACTGTATGAGGTCTGCTCCCCTCTCATGAGGGGAAGAGGAGGGGCAGACACTGATCTTTCTCATGACCAGCGACAGGACCCATGGAAATGGCCTGAAGTTGTGTCAGGGGCAGTTTAGGCTGGATATTAGGACAGGGATTTTCACCCAGAGGGTGGCTGAGTGTTGGAACAGCTCCCCAGGGCAGTGGTCACAGCAGCAGCCTGACAGAGCTCAAGATGCATATGGACAATGTTCTCAGGCACATGGTGTGATTCTCTGGGATGGTGCTGTGCAGGGTCAGGAGCTGGGGTCCATGATCCTTTTGGGTCCTTTCTGACTCAGCTTTTTCTCTGATTTTATGAATTCTTGGAAAAAAATTAATATTTATTTATTTCTCTATTTAAGTCACATTCCTCAGAAAATAAAAAAAAAAATCATTAACAAACAATGTTCCATTTTCAAACAGATTTTTTTTTAAAGTGGTGGTACTCTTTTTTTGTTTTCTTGGGGTTTTTAAATCTGTGTTCTTTTAAATATTGAAAACATAAATAGCATAGCTAGAGCTTTATTCCTGCAGGTGAATAAGATTCAAGCTATGCCTTCAAAGACAGGTGAAAAACCACTCCTAGTAACACTGGAACAGGATCCCCAGGGAAGTGGTCACAACACCTGCCTGACAGTTCAAGAAGCAATTGGACAGTGTTCTTGGCCACATGGTGTGACTCTTGGGGTGTCCTGTGCAGGGCCAGGAGTAAGACTTGATGATCCTTTTGGGTCCCTTCCAACTCAATGCATTCTCTAATTCTGTGATTCCAGAGAGTATTCCACAAATAATGTGTTGTTATTATACCTACCTTCTGGGCAAGGAGCTGATAGTCAGAGGATGTGAGAGGTGGATTTATCATACATCACAGCTATCTAGTTATGAAACACAGTGCAAACTTCAGATGCAGCATGTACTTGGTTGCTATCTGTTGCACACATAAGGGCCTTAAATCCTTGGTATTAAAATTTTCCAAGCATCCAAGAAGTTTATTTCTTGGCATATCCAGAAGTCTTGCCAGTGCTTTAAAAATTAATGGATTACCTTATGCTTGAGGTTCTTAAGGAACTACAAACTAACTATTTATCCTCCTATCTTGTCCATGTACTTGCTATAGTAGATGTTCCCAGAAGAAGCCTGCTAAACCACACTGTGTGCAAGAAACAGATGCCAGCTCTGGTGCCATCAGTATCGCCTAAGAAGGCAATAACAGCAAAACTGTCATTCATACATGAGAAATGATATTTAATTTCCTCTTTTCACCGGTGTAATTTGAACGATTGCCTCTGAAATACTATGCAGTAGCATGCAGCTTAAAATATACAGCAGATTCAGATGGGATATTTCATTCTTTCAAATTTCATTCCATTTATACAAAATAATTAGAAAGAAGAAAAGTAGGAAGTGACAGCATGAATACGGAAGTGGGTGCAAACAGGCTTCAATGCAGAGTGGCTTGACAGCATGGGCATGCTGCTGTTGTGCTTTGTCCCCATAATCATTATACTCACACTGGCTCAACACAGCTGCCACAGGGCACTAGTAGAGCTACCTTGACAGCAATTGGTTTTGCTCTTATAAATTGGTAGTTATTATACTTGCTAGAGGGGTTACCTCACTGTCTAGTATTTATTTAAATCAGAATATATTTTTGAGAATTAAGGAATAGCTCTGAGTCTCATGATTACAGACCATTAAACTATTGTCTATAACTGCCCAAAAGGAAGTTCTTTGTTTTTTTATTTGTATTTGGGGCAGAAAGCGACAGGAAATTGTGAGTAGATGAGCTATGTTTTCTGTAGAGATATGAAAATATCAAAGCTGATATGTTTAGCCGTCAACTAAACAAGAGCAAGTGTCAAAAGGAGAAAATATACATCACAAGTTCAGGAGTCACTGTAAAAATCAAGCTCACAAGGAGGATCGCTTTCATTAAGATAGACATTGCCAAGCATATTCCAGAATAAGAATTCACTGCAGACTACGTGAACTTTCTGAGATTTCTCAGGTCCCAGCATGTGCCAAGTGCTTTCCTAGCACACACTAAGACTCAGGTTCTAGTGCACTTCCATCAGGAGGGGGAAAACTGGCCTACTTTTGGAAACATGGAAAAATAGTCACTTAGAACTTGAGTAAACTGATCCAGCTGACTGTCTCTACATATAATTGTCCTTCAGCACTGATAACTGAACCTCTAATTCCAATGGGGATAGAACTCACTTGAAAATCTAGACTTGGGCTTTTAAAATGTCAAAATGTAAAGCTAAAAAAACCAAAGCCAAACAAAAAGAAGTGAGCTTGCAAATGCTATTTTTGCTGACAGCTTTAATGAAGAATAACAGTCCTTTTGACCTTGACAATTATCAGTTCCCTATCTGACTTTTCTTTTTTTCATGTGTGTTTTGCCAGGTTTTACAAAGTTTCGACACTAAGGAAGATAAACGACAGCGAATGGTATCAGGTGTCCTGCAGTGCCCAGGGGTTCCACTTGGTTTTAGTATACTCAGCACAGAGATGGGCTGTGCTAAGCATTTTATTGAATTTGTAGAGAAGGTGCTGGTGTAATTATCATCTGAGTACTTTGCCTTCTGGGACAAAATTTGTTAGCCAAATATCCCCTCTTAATTATTTTTTAGTAAAGCTGAATACCTTTGACAGAAAGCTCCTCATTTCAATGAAAAAATATTTCAAAGTAGTTATCAAGAAAAATAATTAATGAGAATATTTTTTCAAGATTCCTGTCTGAGGAAAAAAAATCAAAACCAAAACAACAAAACAAAAACCTCCAGAAATATTAAAACTGTAAAAATAAAAAACTGGAAAAATGTATCAGACTCAATGAGAGACTGAAATGTATAAATCAGCCAATAATTTACTCAAGAAGTTTTGCTGATATCTTAAACTGTGAAAATGAAATTGAAAAAATAAAGCAAATAAATAAAGTAAATCTACTGAGGATCTGAAAGGTCTTTAATGGTATAGGCACAAAGCATTTCATGGTGGTTGGTCTTCATATTTCATAGTATATGTGCTTTTATAGATAATTTCTAGTGCTGTGTTTTCTCAAGTAACATCTAGCTCTATCCCAAAAAGCTTTGACCTCTTATTTAACCCAGAGATCATCTGCCTTAGTTCAGTATATGCAATATAAAGGCAGAGTTTTATGGTATATAAATATCACTGTCTAGTTACATTGCAGGTTTGGAATTGTTACAAACAACTTAAACTGAAAAAAATGAACACAAAAACATTACTCATGATTATTAATTATTTGAATGACCCACATATAAACAAGAGAAGAGGCAAATCCAAGGGCTATATTGTATGGAAACAGCTGATAATTCTTAGAGGGATCTAGATGGATGAAAAGCAGTCTAAATATCACTGGTTTCATGATCCCTGTCGCAAACCAATACATTTGGTAGTGTTGATGCAAATGCTTTTCTCTTAAACTGATTTCTCTAGTATATAGGCATTTCATCCGGTGTTTACCTCAGTTTATTTGAGGTGAAAAACTCAGAATCCTTTCCTTCAAACAAGAATTGCATCCATTATTTTAAAAACCCCAAACAAACCTTGTATCTTTTCCGTAAAATAGATAAACTGTGCTTATGTTTTATAAAAGTCTATTTAATTCAGAAGTGAATGGTCATGATTAACTACTGTCCTTAAATTGCTGGAAATCTCCCACAGAACTGCTTTATCAAACCAAATGCTTGATAGATCTGGAGGTAGAAGAACTTCCATTCTTTCCTATATTGTGGACCAAAGAAACTGTAGAACTGCTTAGTCAGAAAACCAGTGCAAGGACTATCCGAAGGAACAGAGAATAGGAAAAAGCTTTTATTTTTCAGCCAAAGTGTGGAAATAAGTAGAAAAAGATGTGCTCACCTCTTGAGGGGAGGGGAAATACATTGCTTCACTCGCCATGCTCTAAGAAGGTTGCCGTGCACACCCTTTATGAGACAGCAAAACTTGGCAATATGAGTCCCAGGCCAGACGGGGCTTTGGAAGAAAGCTGGGTTTGCTGTCTTTTTTTTATTTACCTATTTTAGGTAGGAACTTATGACTAATTCTCTTATTTCTCGTATTTCTCTCAAATAAGAAAAACCCTAACAGATACAAAAAGAGAAGGTAGCTGGGAAATTCTGAAGGTGACATGGAAATGGTTGCAGTTGTGAGTGTGAGCTGTGAGCGTGAGTTGTGAATGTCTTAATTCTGTATTAGTTTCACTAAATCTTTTACTGTTTTCTGTAACAGTGATGATTTATGTATTAATATGTGATATTTATTTGATTGCAAGAAGCTAAAACCACAGTTTCAGCATCTGTAGTACAAAATTCTCATTCTGTCTTTCACAGGCGCGAGCCTTGCTCACGCCTCACTTGAAGTCATGACTATGTGAGCTCTGAGTCACATTATGTGGCAAAACTACTCTATTCAGTAGAGCTGGGATTCATCTCACCCAACTTCTGGAATGTGATTAATCTGCCCTGGTTTGGATGCCAGCTTCAGCATGAGATGAATCACCTAGTAGTTATGCCTGTTTTTCTCCACTAACTGCAAAAGAGCTCTCGATAACTTTTGCAGGTGCAGATTTCTACTCTATGGATGACTGAAGTTAAGTGAGATAAACTGATAAACCTCGGCTGAGTTTCAGTAAAAGTTATGGTCAAATGAAGTACAGGCAGAAGAAGGTACAAAGTACTATCTTTTTGCTTGCTTAATCCTTGACAAAATTCGAAGTTTTATCAATATATCTTCTAGCTAGATTTTTGAAAGAGGTACTGGAAAGTTTCTTTTAAAAAAACCCCAAAACGCAAGGTATAATAATAATAATAATAGAATACAATCCCTGTGTGAAATAATGGTTGGTGTTTTTTTCCAGAATGTTGTCAGCCTTAAGTAACTGTCAGCAAGGGCTTAGAGTTCTGAAGGAGGATCAAAGGGAGTTGGCATATTGCTATTGTTTAAATGTGTGTGTTTCAATACATCACAAGCATTCAAATTGTGAGGACTACAAAATATTTAGTGCCTTACCAGGACATGCGATAGGTGTTAAGTTATGCCATTTGCTTTCATTTTGAGGTTTTGATTTAGAACATTCCAGTTTGGGCATTGCCATGATGAACATTGGTTTCAATTTAGTTGAATTGCTTTATTCATCACACTGTAATTCTGTTTTTCCTACTGTACTTTGACCTACAGTGAGACCTTACTGAAAGAATAAAAGTTGAAGGGATTGAAAGATTCTCAATCAATTGACAGATTGCCATCACCTTCACAGTAATTTTCAATTCTTATGCATGAATCTCATGTCAGAGCATAAATATATTTATCACAAAAAAATGTAATATAAATTCATTGCTAGCAGAACGCATGCATAATGGTTTCAAAATTCTGTAATACATAGAAGTTGTTGCCTAGAGAAAAATGCTTTGTATATAGTGCATGTAGCTATGCATATGTACACATATATACACATGCATACATATGTTTATATGACTGAAGGATGGAGGGAAACAGAGACATTTGTTATGAATTACAAATGAATGTTTAATCTTGACAAGGCTTTACTTGTTTGAGAATCAAATCCTGGTTCCTCAAAAAGCAAATTACCAGAAAGATTCTTTTTCTCTCCTGTCTTTAACAGATAGACACAGACGACAGTTTAGCTTGGTTTCAGCATCACTCTTGGGCCACAGCTGCTTACCAAGCAATCTAAGTGCCACTTGAACGCTCAGTTGCAGATTGACCTTGTGGTAATTGAGGTTATGAAAAGGCTCTTGTTCTCTAAAATCTCAAATGAACACCTCTCCCTCTGGGAGACAGCAGGATATTCAGCAATAGCAGCGCTGCTGAACCTGCGAGATTCTTTCTGCCTCTCTGGTCAGTGCTGAGGTCAGGATGAGAAACAAATGCCTGTGATGGGGTGTAAGGAATGTAATGGAGTAGCAAGCCAAAATGAAATTATCTGGGCTGCAATTATTTTCCTTTAATTGTGCCCCCTTCTGCCACCTGAAAAAGGCCTGCCAAGTATTTGAAAACACATTTTTAACATTGTTCTCACTGCTATCAGGAATATTCTGTGATCTTATTCTTTATTTTGTCCATATATTAAAAAAAAAAAAAAAGAAAAAAAGGAAA
>LTAT01000001.1:37236604-37270286 GCA_003286495.1 Chlorodrepanis virens | reverse complement strand
ATTGTCCAATTACAGCTTCAGGTAATGAAGTCATATTCCCCTGGTTTGCTTTCCCTTCCCTGATTCACTTTTTGGGGCCTGAGGCGGTAGATGTCCTTGGGTCTCAGGCCTGCAAGGATTGTTTTACCTGACAAAAATGTGAAGGGAGCTTACTAACACTCTATATTCAGAGCTACACAGTAATGCAGGATCTGAAAAATACAAAAGCTAGAAATTTAAGGCATCAAATTAAGTTATTTTATGCATTTCATTGAATTTATAAGAGACTAAAGTAGCTGTCCCCTAATCAAAAGGAAGCACACAATGAACTGATTTGCACTGTACCATATGAAACAAAAAGAAAAATTTTGCCACTGACTTAATTTCCTTCCCAAAATCCTTGACATCTTTCCGTTTTAGTAATTTTTCACCCTTCAGAATCCTTGAAGTCCGCAATATACAAATCAAACACAACAAATGGAATAATACAACTAGGACATCTTAGATAAATGTTGCTTTGTTCGTTTTATTCTAAAACCAAAAAGACTTATTTACATTTGAAAGAGTTCAATGTACTAACATACAGTTCTAACATACAGTTCTAATTCTGTATAAGCTGAAAGTTTTCAAGAGTGGAGTAGAGGCAGAAAGTGTGTAACACATTTTTATTGAGTAAGGTATGAGAATACAGTAAACAAACAGCTAAACAAACTTAGTGAGCTATCAAACAGCTAATCTACATGTAGAGAAAATCAATAAATCTAAGCATTGCCAGGGGATAATAGTTCTGTTGGAATGTAGTGCTCTCTGTGTAATCTTCAGTACTCGTGTTCTGTTAGTTAAGAATAGTGTTTGATTTCAACAGCAAGACTGAGCTTGTATTGTAAGATCACAACACCTGATTCTGTAATATGATCCTCATGGGAAAGGAAGAAAGAGGCAAAAAAGAAAAGTGATCTTTCTTCCTCAGTGAACCTGAATAAAGGCAATAGCTCAATGTGGGTGAAATGGCATGTCTATACAGACAAGAAATATATTACTGTATCTCACTAGGAGATGAAAAATCAGCTCAAACAAACAAACAAAAAACCCCCTGAATATAAGGAAGTGTATTATCATACAGTAATCCTCAGTTGTTCCAGTAAAAAAAATTACAAATAGTTCTTTCTCATCTTCCTATGTGCAAAAACGCCAGGAGTGAATGAGCTGGCCTCCTCTTCTCTGTAATTCCAGCATTTTTGTACTGTTAGTTAGGCAGAATATGTTTCAAGAAAAATGTGTTATTATATGACATCAAAGATTTGTGTTGTGTTTCATATTTAAACATATTTAAATGCCCAACAAATAGTATGTTGAAAAATTCTTTTTTCTCTCTCGATGTGGATACCTGTACAGATATGTATCATCTTATATGCTTGTTTCTTGTTATGCAAAAAATTTGATTATATTTCTTACTGATTATTATAGATATCTTACTGTCTCTGATGAGAATGAAAAGTTTTTTAGGTCCAATTTGGAAGCAGGGAAATAAGTCTGAAGAAACTTGTGTAGAACATACAGTATAAAAACCACTTGAGATGTGGGACATACTTACTATCTGTGTGGATTCATGCTTCGTGCCCTGCTATTTTATTCTTTGCCATTCTCTCTGTTTGCATCGCATCTCAATTTAGCATCATCTGTGAGTTTCATTAATATGATATCTGAACTTCTTTTAAATTATTAATGAAGATGTCAGATAAAGAAGGAGGCTGAAATATTCTACACTAGTATGCCCCTAGACATCTCTCCCTATCTGATAAGTTGTTGTTCATCATTAACTACTGTTTATGGCTATTGAGCTACTTTTCATGCTATATCATACAGTTCATATCCAAGGAAATTTGATTTTTCAGAGTAATATTTCACAAGACTCTCAAACAAATGCTTTACTAAGATGCAGAAGCATTATGTTTGCAGAACTGCATTTCCTTCTGTCACCCAACTTGTTATTTCACCCTCCAAAAAGTTGAAGTTTTGCCTGTGAAAAGATTCAATATTTATTAGAAAAAAAAGACTATTTTTCATGTTTTCCTATAAAGCCTCACCCCTATAATTCACTTTGAATTTATTGATCATTATTTATAATATAATTTTATCTCAGTCTAACCAAAAAGATTCAGCGACCTAAAATGGTGGTTTTAGGTTACTTTACAGAGCATTAGATATCCCCTCTAATACTGAAAGCCAGATGATATTTCCATTTAGAAGACTATTTATTTGTATATAAGCTATGTATGTAACTTAATAACATTGTCAAATTTCTTTATGTAATGGCACTGAAATAGATGATCATGTGGACAGTCATCTAACATCCTGCTTTTTCCTTTATGCTCCTCTTGAAAGACCTTTTGAAAAAAAAAATCCTTTGTATTATTCAAAAAAATCAGTAGGAACTCATTTTGTGGAAACTAAAACCAGGTTCAAGGTCATAGTACTGTTTAAACAGAATTCACAGTAAAGACAGAGCACAGTGGAAACTTCAAGTTTTCTCTCCTTGTGTTGTTGTTTTAAGCAACAGTGGATGTTTTTGTTTCACACTAATCCAACACAATTGATATCTTTGTGAAATCCACAAAAGGAAATAGTATTTATTATAAAAATAAATTTAAAAAAAAGGAGGAAAAGTGAGAAGAACAAAATTTTATTATCTTATTGCAACAGTGATCCTTCTACTTGCCAGTTCAAACAGGCTATAATACAAGCATGGAGATCAAATTTTTCCTACTCAGCTATATACTTAATACCTAAATTAGGAGCCTAGTCAGCTTGACTTCCGAATCTAGTCAACAGAAATAGTTAGAGAGAAGCTACTTTTATCTTACATGTGATCTGAATTGCTTCTTCAATGTGCTTCTCTCTCTCCACTGACCTGAAAGGGAGTCTAAGCTGACTGTCTGGACAGTTACCTTTCATGGTCAGACAGGAATATTTTCTGATCTTTTATGTCTTTCATTCTGATGCACCACTAGGCTTCTAAGAGAAGTGCCTAATGCCCATGCACAGCACTCAGTGAGGGTAGTGCAGTGATTCCAGGTACTGGCCTTACCCATTATTTTTGACCTTGTGCTGCCTGGGGCTTCAAATCAGAGCACACCTTCTGGCTGGAGGCAGGGCCCTTCTAGTTCTAGTCATAGTATTTGCTAGTCATTGCTTATAACTAAAAATCAAAACTCCCTTGACCAGGATAGAAATGACTCTTTTTATTCTAGCTGGGAAACTGCCCACTGGAGACTGAGGCAGAAGTTTTCCTGGAAGAAATCACTTTTGTGGTTGTTTCCCCTTGCAGGTCACATACCTGTTTCTCCCGGGTCAAGGGAGATTTTCCATCCCACTGCCTCATGTCCTCTCTGTAGTCCCACAGGTAAAAACACAGGATGGCCTGTAGTGTGTACCCACTATATTCTCTCTCGCTCAGAGGATCACTTACTGAGTCACTACTCCATGCAGGTGGAGAGTAGAGGTTTTTTTCCACTTCAGCTGGCTGGACCATTTTCTCCACATTCAAGACAAAGGAGGAAGACAGTTTTTATCTGCATTGCCAGAGTTGGACAGCAAAATCATCCACTGTTTTTCCCTGTCTGTCTTTCCAGGTCATTATTGCCAACGACCTGGCGTATGACAACGATGAACCCCATACAAACTTCTGACACATGGCACAGTAAGAAACTCTGATATGTTAACCATAACATATGTAATGTTCAATTAGCCAGAGCTCTTTACACTTTTGCAGCAATACGTCATCATTTCATTTGTCCTTTTTTAAATTTTATTTTTGGTTTCTGCATTTCAGTGGAGCACCATCTTTCTTTTGGCATGTCATGTAGTGGCAGAAAAGTTAATATCTGAGAGAGAAACGTTGCATCCAAAAGTGCTTTTGAAATGAGTGTAAGGTAGCTGAACCTCACAGCTTTTTGGTTTTGGATAACTTGTTCAGGGGGCTACTGTGGATAAGAAAAGCAGCATAGAGAGCAGGGAAGTGACAATAACAGCAGTTTCTCTTCTAATTTCCAGTTGTGGGTAGGCACTTTTGATAATTACCAGCAAAGTGGAAAACCCAGCTGGAATTCTGAGCAATTTCTTTTTTCTGTACTTTATTAAATTGTTATGTTTCCTCCAGGTTTTTTCTGGCATTAGGCATAACAGGAGAGAGCAAAAGGACAGAAGTGAAAATCGTCACAGCATGACGCCTGAAGTTGTGTTCCTTAATCTTTATCTGGACACCCAACTAAAAGCCGAATGATATTGAAGAGTGTTAAGAACTTTTAAGCTCTCTTCTCTGCTCTAACTTTAATAAATCAGAAGCAGCCCTGAAAGACTGTTGAGTTTCCTTGTTTTCAAATGTGGTACACTATTGTAGTTTTTAACACATAGATTTATACAATTGTGATAATCTTCTTTTGATTCCTTGTATTTAGCCAAATCTCACTTAATTTTCTTATTTTCTTAATGTTAAGCATCTATTACAACAATAAAAATCATGAGCAGAATATAAATAATAATTACTTAGTGAACATTATTATTTTATTGTAATTACCACTGAGGCAAAGGTAAGAATATATTAACTCATGTAAAAGCTTAGACAGTTTTCAGAACAAACGTCAACAACACAGTGTACATGGAGTGTTTTAAAAGGGTTTCATTTAGATTGCCAAAAAGTGAACTTTTTACTCTAAGAACTAGTCTTTCCAAGCATGATCGGTTTTCAGTTAATGAGGGTCTCCTAGTTTATTTGTGTTTATACTATTCACTTGCTTAAACACCTTTGTAATGAGCCTGCATTAGTCACAATCACTTACTAGTGTAAAACTATGCTTCGTCCCATAACATTTCTTTAAGGTTAATTGCATGGTTATAAACAGCTTTTCAAAAGTCTTGATATTCCCTAGACACAAAAACTGAGAGAATAATTCTTCATAAAATATCTTGGGAAATCTTACACTTAATGAGAGATCTGTCCAGTTTTGCTACGGAATCAGATTACTTAGAACATGTAGATACTTAGAAGATATTACAGCAGAGATTAATCTATGACTGAAACTATATCATACTTGCACTATTGGGATGAAAATATTTTTATTGACTTATGGTCCTGTATGGTTGCATTTTTATTCACTCAAAAAGTACAAAAAAATCAGAGGAGTGGAATGCTACATGGAGATCAATCAGTAGGTCTCTTAGTCCCACTTCTATTTGCAGCAACTGCTGACGAAGGGAGTCTAGAAACCATCCACCAGGCTGGCTGGTAGCTTGAAGGTTCAAAAGAAAATTAAGATCAACGACCTTTTCCTCCACTCAGTTAGTTATTCTGCCAAGTTAAAAACCCTATGGGTCTTTTTTATGACACTATGGCCTAGAATGAGCTCTAAAACCTCCCGACTGCTGCAATTGAGCTGAGTAGGAGGGAAGAGTCTCTACTTGTTGGTAATATTTATTAGGTTTATCAGACTTGGTTAGGAGTGCTGGGGCATTGCTTAACTTTGGGACATTGGTTTCTTCTTCTTTCATGATCAAAACCCTTTTACTAGTAAAGTATTCAGAGACAACAAGTAATTATTTTTTAATCAAAAGAGGATCAGATGTCAAGTGACATGAAGATACATTTGACACTATGAATCTGGGCCCAGCACCAACTGGACAGATTCAGAAATTTAGTACTTTTTCCCAGAGAAAAGTAAGATACTGTAAAAAAGGTTAGACTTTTACTGCATTTTTTATTTCTGACAATTGCTGCCTAATGCACTTTTAACTAAGCGGTGTTAACTTTTTTTCTTTTTTTTAACCTCAGAAGAAAAATTTAAAAAAGGAAAAACTTCAAAACAAACAAAACCCCCCGACATTTAAAAGCAGAAAACAACCCAAAATCTCAGCAGTGTTAAAATAAATTCCCTGATTATTAACTGCAATAAAATCTAACAACGTTTAGAGTCTTGTGGATACTAAACATAATGCAGAGCATGACAGCTTGAGCTCATCTTATATTCAGTGAAGTCTGCACAAATGTCACTAATATTCCAGAAGCATTCAGCTGTTACTTTTGCCCAAGACTCACATTTTCATGCTTATTGTAATTTCAAACAATGAAGGAAAGAGGGAATCACTATCTGAAGGAATTAAAAATATAGCCACTCATGGAGTGAGGATAGATGACATTTTTAGCTTAAACTTAGAATCCATTTGAAAACTGTTTCAATTTTATAGCAGCTCTCACCCTCCGAGAAACATGTTTTTCACTGCTAAAATTGGTTGTCTGCAGATGCATAATTTTTTCCTCTCCTACCAAAACCAAGGAAAAATATTTTATTCTTTCTATACTTGATATTAAGTGTTTTTTTTTTCTTCTTACTTTTACATAAACTAAATTCATAAAAGAACTAATATTGAAAACAAAATACCAATGTATTCTCCTACTCTGTGTTAAATAATTTTTCTGGTAGTACTCAGGTTACTGCAGCAGATTTTTAGTGCTCAACAGCCAGATTTAACAAAGAGCCTGATGAGTAAGACAACTTTATTTTATGTATCTTTTTAGGGAAAGAAGATGAAACCATTTGCCTTTGAATGAACTAACACAAAAAGGTGAAATACTGTTTTTCCCTTGTTTTGTGCAATTCTAGATAATGATTGGAATAGCGATCCCCCTAAAGGTGGAAAATACATACACACCTGTGAAAAATGCTTTTAATTTTCAGTATTTCTCTTTATACAATACAGGATCTATTCTGAAACAGTTCTCTAGATAGTAAATGATAAATATTTTTGTACTATATTTAATTTCTTAATAAATTTAGCCAGGGGTTATTTCTTGCTCTAAGTTCTACAAAGAACTATTAATTAAAAATATGAAAAATATAAATATCTGTAGATGCCTTTCTAAATACTTTGTTCTTCCATCTTTCATCTAAATAAATTGAATAATTGCTGTTTTTCCATAAGTATTTCATTTTTTTGTATAATTCTTACAGAAAACACACTTTATGGGATGGTATGTCATGACATAGCAGTTATGAATCAAAATAATCATTTACATAGTATGTCCCAAGATTTCTTGAGTATTATGAAACTCTTTACTGGGGAGGAAAAAAGAAGTTTCAGTTTATTGTTTATTTTTTCCCAGCCTATTTCTACAGAAGAATATTAAGGAGATGCAACAAAACATAAGGATTTTCAAGTAATTTCCAGGCTATTTCAATAGGAGAAATCATAGAACTACTGTTCAGACTTTTAATGATATCTCAAGTACATCATTACTCTATTACTGAGTCATGCCAGAAGAACAGAATTAACCAGCAGCTATTTTTTTATGGCTCAGGAATTTAGAAACTCCCAAGGTGAAATTTTTTATTTGGGACATATCTATATATGCATTTTAGCAATTGTATTCTTTCTATGCAAATTCAACTTAAGCATTCGGCAGAAAAGCTGTATCACAATGAAAAAATTATTGGCATGATATGTTACTACTCTTCAGAGTATGCTTTCATGCTGAACAATAAAATACAAAATATTGGTCCTGTTGAGTTCCTCAGAATTTTGAGCCATGTCTTCAGTGTGCTCAAAATTCCGCAAATAATAGAATGTAGAAAAAGTCACTGGACAAAAAGGAATCTTTATTTTTTATGGAGGATATTTTAAACAGTCTAATGCTAGGAAGACCCAGAGTTCATATCCTAAACAGTTTAGGCAATAAACTTATATGCCAGTGTTAGAAGACTTGTCAGCCTTGCATCACCTGAAGGGAAAGATCAACTGTTTAGGCCTACCTTTAGTGGACAAAACAGCTCTGAAAATTGTCAGCTTGTCCTCACTGAATGCACATGTAGCCTGGAATGATGACACTCCTGTCACAAGCACTTTACTTTCATGACTAAATTTTTAAGATAAATCTAATCCTCATTTTTGTAAAAGTTCATCTCATTAATATTGAATCACCTCACTCCCTTTTTTTTTCTGATAATCTGACTGCGCACATTGCTTATATTTTCCTATTTTCTTTGAGTAAAACACAATTTTCTTGCAGGGAGTCAGACCATAGTCCATGATAGGGCCAAGACCTAAAGCTTCTAGGTGAACTAGTCCAAGTACTTGAGTATCATGCTTCCTACTATGAAATCAGAAAAACCTAGGCACCTCCAATATCATAAAAATTCCACCCATTGATGTAAAAAATACACACCAGCTGGCCAAAACAACTCTCCAATGAGATAAGCATAATCTTTTAAAAAGGTGAAAGGAAATACTACATGATTCAAAGTGAGCCTTGAAACAAGACTTTATCTGGAGATGATACATGAAATAAAGCTGTTTAAATGCTTTAGAAGCACGAGTGTGTAATTTAGGTGCTTAATTCTGGGATAAAGTCTAAAAGAAAGAAAAAAGTCTGGGTGAACAGCAACAATGCTTGAGTCAAGTGATTTGTAATGATTTAGTTCTTCCTGCCAGAAATCTTGTGACTCCTCAGATGGGTCTCTGTGCCTGCCAATGGGAGCTACTTCTTATGTTTAAACACCCAGATCTGGATTTCTTCCTCCTAAGCTACCCTAAGAAAGAGGTAATCAAGAAGATCTTTGAAGTCTTTAATTCCTGCTTATGTGGATTGGGTCTCCATCCTAATTTGTAAGCATCTTAATTCTGTGTGTTGCTGTTGCTTTTCTACAACTGGTATTTTGGGTGCTTTGTTTGCTTATTCAAATGATCAAAGTGAACAGAAGTCTGTACAGGTTCAAGAGTATTATTTGCTTCAGAACGCAGAGGTAATCTGCTGCAAACACTTTATGTATAGTTGAATGAATACATTCATTGTCTCTATGGAACACGAAAGAACTAGACGCACACCGCTGCTCCAAGGCGAAGAACAAAAGGGAAGTTTATTTCTTGACTCTAACATTTATAGTTTTCCAAAAGTGACAGTGGATTGGAGGGTGACGGTGCCACCTCTCCAATGCCACTGGGCAAACTAACAGTTTATCAAGTCTCCCTTCTTCTATAAAGGAATGCAAAACAATGTGTTATCTACAGACAGTGTGTGAGAAAGTTCTCCACAAGAATGTAAACATCAGAAGGCTTAGAAAATCGTAGAAAATTAGGGCGACACATTCATTGTCTACATTGATCTTATTTTGCTTGCAGGCCCCACCTTTCCTCTTTAAAGCCTCAAGACCTTGAGTCCATAACTCAGAAGGTGTCAAGCTACACAAGAAGGATGATGGTTTATTAAATTTTAAAAAATGCATTCCTTATGTAACAGACCTCCTAAAAACAGTGAGAGCAGTTATTTGAAGTAAGGATCTTGTTTGTCCTGTTGAATCATGATTACAATAGCTGCAGGCAATTGCTTTGTCTACTGTCCAGTCTGAATTATTGACTGGATTAGTAGGTTGGGTGCAAGTTAAGGAACACTCTTCTTTCATATTTTTGTAAAACAGCAAGGGTAATTCTCCTCTCTGGTTGTGGTCAATCCACTAAAATATAAGGTTTAATAAAATTAAGACTGTTCATTTGCTGAACAGAAAAACCAACAGAATTCATGGCTGGGTTAGATGCTTCATTTAGCCCATGTTACAAATGGAGAAAAATGAACTATTGTTAAAGTTAAAACAGTATATCAGATTTAAGTCTCACACACTTTGCAAATTTGGAATTAGAAGACTTTCATATTGCTTTAATGAATATTTTTCATTTAGCATTAAACAGAATGGTGTTGATGTCTTAGGTTTTAGCTTTTATATTTTTCAGATTCTGTACAGCTTTAATTTGTAGTTCTGATCTCTCTGAGCTCTTCATATTAAAGGATGGTAAGCTCTCTTCACAGAGCAGCTAGACAAAACAACTCCTTTCCTAGCTTGGGACCAAGGATAGCCACCCAAAATTTGAGCCCAAGAGCATAAACAATGTGGACTGAAGAGAGAAAAACAAGAAGGATGGGGCTTCTTAACCTAAAGCTATAATTGGACAATAACTCAAATATTTTAATGGACCAGAACTTATAAAACTGAGAGACCTCGTGACTGGTCGTACATTTTGGGTTCATCTTGGGTGTAGCCCTGGACAGGCTCTTGTACTGCTCAAGGTGTGTCCATTGAGGCCTTTTAATAAATACCTGCTTTATTCTTTAAGTCCATCTAGCCTCTGTTCTAGGTCAGCCTTCACACAGCATCAGTGTTTCAGGCTGGCTTTTTTTTTTTCCCTGTGAAGAATTAAAACCCCATATTTCTCTGTCCTGGAAGGTATAAAGGCAGGAACGTGTGTATTATTTAGCTGTTTCCTCAGCTTGTTATCTGCTACCATTCTTGACACTGGAATCAACTCAGTCCACTAGAGTTTTAGGTTTGCTTTGGTTTCAAGTAAAGGAAGATATTTAGGACAGATCTATCTATAGTCACTACAGTTTATTATTTCAGTAATTCACATAATAAAAAAAAAACCCCAAATCATTTCAGAGATGACCTGACAGGTTCTGTTTGTCAAGTAAATGCTTATCCACAAATCTCATTGCCTTTGCCACAAAAAAGAAAAAGCAGGAACAAAAGAAGTATTTGAAATGCTATAGCAGTTCCATTTATTCTCACCACAAAAAACTATCATATTCAGAACAGTTTTTATCATGGTAGCTGAGTAACTGCAGTTATTTAACCATTAATTATGAGAATGTAGGCATGTGCATTTACATATTGCATTGTAGCTGCTGGTTCGTATTAATTACTTAATGGGGACTGCCATGTCGAAATTAGTTGCTCAAGAATTTTTGCAGCTAAAATGAAGATTGGGAGTATTCTGAAATTCAGCTACAAATGCCATTGAAACAGCTTCTAAAGCCCAGTTTGTGACTGTTTTGTGTCACTGGAGCCACAGAAAGTAACTGAAGTGCAGCAGTAAATCTGGCCTTTGATTACATAATCTGTATTAAACATTTATATGGTTTCCTGTCCTGAATATCTGAGCAATTTCTATGTAGTGTGAATTGTAACATCCACTTTCAGATATTTAAATGGAAAGTACTTAAGAACTCATTTTTATATCCATGTTTTTCTCATTTGCCTTTGCCCTTCACTTCTAAGGACTCTGTCATTATACATTATTCTAAAGCTTGATTAGAAAATATTAAGAAAGCACTTTTCAGGTGTTTTTCATGTATGATCTGAAGAATATTTTAATGCATTAAAAGGACTAATGATGCAAGATATCATTTGATATGTAGTTCATTTCTAATAGGCCTAATAAACTGCTGAAATAGAAAGGGAAGTTTGATAAAACTCAAGAAGATCATGGGAAAAAAAATATATATATCCTTTATTATGTATGTTATACTTAGAAAAAACATCATGAGCAGGTGCAATCTTTCTCAATACCACCATAAAGTGTAGCTATGGAGCAGACCAGAGGGAACTTGTTCCCAAAGAGATCTGGACAAGCACTTCAACAGCTCTGAAAAGAATTTTCCAAAATCTAAGCCTTCCATTACAAGTAACAACTCTGAATATAGTTCTGACAAATCTTACAAACTATGAATCTTACATGATTAAAAACAGATTTTATAGAAGTCTATTTATTGAGCAAAACCCTAGGTAGTACCCACACATTGCTGGAAAAATCCCACCTCTAAAATCATTTGGCTTCCAGCAACATCCATGAATGCAAGCTTCAAAAAGCACTTTCAGCTGCAATTGATAAATCTCCTTAATGTCTTACTTTTATCATCTGCCTTATTTTCCCAGAAAATATTTAACTATTCCACAAAGTGAAATTATTTAGCATCCTAGACTATCTCAAGCTGGAAAGCACCCATAAGGATCACCAAGTCCAATTCCCTCTCACAGAACTACCTAAAAATAGACTATGTGATCAAGAACATCATTCTGATGCTCCCTCAACTCTAACAGGCTTAATATCATAGCTACTTCTATGAAGCAACTGTTTTAGTGTCCAACACCCTCTAAGTGAAGAAGCTTTTCCTAATGTCCAGTCTGTACTTTCCCCAATGCAGCTTCATTCCATCTGCTCAAAGCCTTCCACTGCTCACCAGAGAGAGGAGATCAGCACTGTGCCCTCCACATCTGCCCGTGAGAAAGCTGTAGACTGCTATGAGCTCTCCCCTCAGCTGCTTGCTCTTTGAGCTGAACAAGCCAAGGGACTTCAGCTACACCTTATAAGTCTTGCCCTCAAGGCCTTTCACCATCTTGATCACCCTGCTCTGTACACACTCTAATAACTTTATATCTATCTTGTATTTTGATGCCAAAACTGCACGCACTACTCAAAGTGAGGCTGGGCCAGCACAGAGTAGAGAAGGACAGTCACCTCCCTTGACCAACTGGTGATAATTTTCTTGACGTCACCCAGGGCCCTTGGACTGCCAGGGCCCATGGCTGACTCATATTCAAATTACCATTGACCTGTATCTCCAGATTTCTTTCTGTAGGAGCAATTTGGATTGTTCCATTTAAACCAGAATATCCTATAATCTATCTAATCAATGTTATGATAATTGTGTTAATTTAGGACAACAAACAGATCTCAACACATCCATGCTATATATGAATACTTGCCTTGTTATGTACCAGTTAAGATGCATAGGGTGAACTCTTCAGAGAGCAGGTTGGAGTCCAGTAAGAAGCCCTGAGCTGGAACTGCTGCAGAAGCAGGTGTCAATAGGAGAAATAGGCAGAGGAATAGTTAACTGGAGGTCTTGGAATGGGTTTGCCCTCGATCTAGCACATACTTGTAAGCCTGTAAAAATGTCATCACTTCAGACCCTTAGTCACATAAAGAGTTCTACTGACAAACAGACGTGCTTTTTTGATAGGTTTAGAGTCTTAAAATACAGTCAAATGACTAAATGTGCCAATCTAATTCTTATTCTATGAATCCTTCCAAAGAAGAAATGTAAGGATTTTTTTGTTTTTTTTTATTTTATTTATTTATTCTGTTTCTCCCTTTATGATGCTATATATATTCATGTGGCTAAGCATATTCATATCATTCCTTCTAAGAGACAGAAATAAGCATACTTGATTTAGAACCACTTGCGGGGAGATTCTAAAGTCCTTCAGTTTCCAATTTTACTGCTAAATACTAGCTACAATTTGCCAGGCAAAATTATAGCAAACTTACAGTGTTCACATTTTAGTATGCATTGCAATGTTGGAAAATATTCTTTGCCTTGTGGAAAAGTGGGTAACATAATGCTTTAAGCATTACAATGCAAAAGACATCAAAGAATTTAAATTGTCTCTAGATAATGTAAAACATTATATTCACCTAAATTTTGTTTTCCAGGATCAATGTTCAATACAGTGTTCTTCAAAGGGATTCCACAGTTTCCTTTCTTTACACCAGTCCCTTCTTTTAATTTTTATCTTGATACTAAAACATTTCCTCAGGTGGATCCTCAGATCTTTCTGTTTAGTGGCCTACCATTTATTCCCTTGATATGGTTTAGTTGCATGCAAAAGAGCACATTGTTATAAACTGGTCCTGAGTTTTAGATAATTTGCACGTTACAAGAGTGGGTGCAGCAGAGCAATTCTCTATATTCATGTTCCCTGGTTCCAGATCTGCTGCAGTTAGAGCTAACTTGAACATTTTCCATCATTATATATTTACACTTTTATTGTATTTGAATAAACATGTAATATGAAAGGTAGTTGGCTGTGGTCATTGGGCAGAGTAGCTTGAGCTGACTGATGTGAGTCAGCACCCATTTCAGGGCTCAGTCAGTGCATACTCACTGTTTCTAACTTCATTTTCTGTCAGGAAACAATTAAAGACAGCCTACAGCTCTTTTCCCCACAGACAACACACTGTTATGCCTCCCCATCACAAATCTGGCAGTTACTAGGTCAGCTTGTATTTTCCATTTTTAACCTTTGATGTTATTTCTCCTTTTCTGATTTAACATACATGAAAAACAACAGTAGCAAAACCTCCCAGAAAACATCCCTGAAAACAAAGAAACCAAAATATGATTCAAGTACTTGTAGACATGGAGAAATCATTGGTTTCCTTAGCAACAGAATGCAGCTCTATAATAAGAACAAGAAAGTAATTAACCCTCTAATGTGAGATAATGCTGGAAACACACACTTAAGTCTGAATAATTTTTTGGCTATTTCTCTAACATATTAACATTTTAAATGATAAAGGCTAATCTCTGGTTATTCACCCTATTAAAACAATTGGGAAATTCCCTGGAATAGAGGTACATGCATTGAATGGAATATATCCAGATTGTAGGCTGTAATTGTTGGTCCTGATAGAAGCAGCTGTGTGGCCCTGTAATTTGATTATACAGTAAGATGGCTTTCCCTCCTGTTGTGCATGCAGCTAAGAAATGTCTTAATAGCTGCTTGGAGAGATGTATTGTCACAGACTTACTCTTTTGGTCCCTGCTAATGGTTTTTCCTCATCCTTCGCTATGAAGTTGGGAGAATCTTGCCTTCAAATATGTATTTGGGTGCGAGTATGCTCCTGTGAAATTAAAATCTTTACAGTTAGGATTCAGAATTGCATGCTTTGACAAATACACCATGATTCAATGGAATATGTAAACATCCCCCAGATTATAAGAACCAGAACAGTTTTAGTGATTTCTCAGTTACTACATCTCAGGTATTAATGAATGTAGCTACATGGCTTGACCATCTAAGTAGAATTTTTCAGACTTAGAGGTGGGTATGGTGTAATGATCTGATTTCAGAATTCCTATTTATGTAGGTTTTAAAATGTGCTGCAAAACTTATACTGCAAACATACAAATTAAGGTTTAGTGATTGCTAAATATTATGAAATAATACTGAAATGAAACAGGTTGTTCTCAGTAATTTTTACTGAAAGAATGGTCATCTATTATCTAAAAAAATCCTCCTAAATATTATTTAGGACCGCATGCATATCATGTTCATGAACTTTTTGATTTCTCATTCTTTATTTTTCAATACTTTTGGTGAAACAAGGCAAACTAATCTCCTTCCACAATAGCTGTATAACCCAGCAAACTTCTGTGGGATTTTCTCAGCATTTACAAAAGACAGGGTTTTACCAACAATTTAGCTGGCCCCTGCTTCTTTCATGGTGCTGTGTCAAGCCTTATTAGAAGGGAGGTCAGACATGCTTCTGAAGCAGTGATAGGAGATATAACATTTCAATGTACTCTTCACTGAAAAAATATTTTAAAAAAATTTGATCAGTCTGGTTCAATGACACTATGTACCCCTATTTCTGAACTGTATCTAACTGTCAAGATGTCTGAGATTGCATATTAGACATGGTCAGACTTCTGTCCCATCTGGATGATCAGAGCCGGTCAAGGTGAGACTATTCAATTTGGGTTTTTTTCAGTTATTTAGATTGTAATAGAAAAATGCATTATAAGGATACAAGCTATACACAGTGCTTTGTAAGTATAAAACAAAAAATTCTTAGCTTTGTCCTGTGTAGTTAGAGGAGACAGAATCAACTCCAAAGTTTGATTCCTTCCCTCATATAAGGAAAAAAACTATTAAAAGTTTTGCTCTAGTATTCTGTCATGACACCTATCATCTACAGTTTTCACATGTACTGTGCTGTGTATGAATATGTGCATAACAATGTGCATGCATATGTGGAGAGTTTTTTGTCTTCTTCTGAAAAATAGTCTTGCTAATGAAAAGACTTCCACTTTGGAACCTGTAATATTCAAACCCTTTTTAGTCAGACTGAAAATGTGTAAAAATCTCTTCAATTTCCATTAAAGGTTTCTAGTCATACTTTGTGAGAATAGTGTACATGTATAACCATTTATAGGAAAGAAGGACAAGATAAAAGGAGATAAATAGAAAATACGAGTGAGAAAGAAATTCTTAAAAGAAAGATGAAGAAGGACTTTTTTCCAAGACAAAAAAGTCTTTTGCATGTATAGGGAGTAATAGGTCATTAATTCCCAAATAAATCCAGAGAGATGCAGAAAAGATGGATCCTCCAGTGTTGTCTTAGCTAACATGAGTTCTAACATCATTATAGTGCAAGGATTCATATCACCAGAGCTTCCTACCTCCTCAATGTTTCTCCCAGGCAGCTCCTCTAAGCACTAACTGTTCCTGGTCCTTGCAGCACTCATCTGACTCCAGATACCACCGATCCACTCTTTTATGCCACTTGTTCTCTAACCTCACAGGCTACAGGCCTGCTTCTAATCTTTAGTAATTGGTCCAGCTGCAACTCATTGGGGGATAAGATTACCTTCTATACCACCTTAATTTACCCATACTGTATCCCCCTACACTTCAGCTGTAGTGAAAGATCAGTATCCTTCACTGAAACATCAGCTGCAGTCAGATGTTAGATTTCAGGACATGACAGAAGTCAGTGCATTTGCTAAGAATGGCTTTGATGCTGTAGAGACAACATAGGCTGAAAGCCTAACTGGGCTCAGATGTTGATAGGCAGACAGTAAGAAAGATTATATTATTTTACTGACAAATCAAGATGGTATAATTTCAGTGTCTGGGATTGACACAGTAGATTCACTGCAGTAATTTACATCTACCACTTGACATTCACAGTAGAGGGATCTATAGGTTTTTTAAAATATCTTCATAATGTATCAGAACTGACCAGAAGTTTCCTGAAGGGATGACAGTCAAGTAAGATGAGTATTTTAAATACATCATAAATATAATTTCCTGTCATGTATTTAAGACAAAATCTAAACTTCTTCTGGATTTTTAGGAGTTGGATATTCTATTTAGGACATGGATATTCTAATTCTAGTTTTGATCCAGCCATGATGTACTCACAGATGACACTAGAATTGGAGGTGCTCTTGACTCTCTTAAAGCACAAGAAGTGATGACATTTAATAAGAACAAGATTTAACTAGATATGAAGATATATTTTCTTAACAAGAAGGTGATTGAACAGGTGATTGAAGGCCCGTGGATACCCCCACAAAGCACTTAACAAAGTGCTTAAGCTTTTGGCCAGTCCTGAAATTGTCAGTCAGTTGTACTAGATCATCATTGTTGGTCCCTTACAGCTGTATATATTTTCCCTCCCCTCCCCTCCCCTCCCCTCCCTTTGTACCATTTTCGTTTTGAAATAAATGCAGTTGGATAGCTAGTAAGCTTTTCTTTTTTGGACAGCATTCATCCATAAGACAGTCCCATCTACACATGGTGTCTTAAACCCCATTATTTGCTAGTAAATGCAAAGATTTATATTTTTTTTATCTGTAACATTTTATTCCAAATGAGAGACATGACAGAAATCTCGCACACGGTAAAAGTGATAAATGTCAAATTTAAAACTGTACCAATTACTCCTGATTTAAAAGTAAAACCAGACCTGTTTTTCACCTGTTCTACCTAAGCAGCACAATCAGAATAAAAAAATTAACACTATTAAAAAGATATTTAATTTAAATGGCTCTCATTTCATGACACCTTATTTGATCTAATATCAGTTCTTAACAGTGTATCTCTAGGTCATTTTTTCAATGACTTTCTTGCCATACTCATGCTAGAATTGCAAATCTATTTGAAGTATTTCTAGTGAAACAATTTTAAGTGATAAGATTATTTATAGCCAATAATTAAATAATGAAATACTTAAATTCCGTGTCAAACCTTTCTTTTTAAGATGGAAACATTTATATTTACTCTTCTTTACCTAAATGTGATTTTTACAAAAAAGGGCAATTTTCTAATACAATTTAAGGTTAACCAATAATGTAGAAAATAGAATAGCAATAGCAGTTAAAACAAGACAAACCTATCATAACAGAATGAAAATCACATCACAGTGAGTAACTTATTACAGTCAGCACAACTGCACTTGTTTATAAGAAAGCTAAACATTCTTAGTAGTACTTATGATATTTTAATGACTGAACATCTTTCCTTCTCAAAATCCTTCAAAAAAACAGAAAACAGGACAAAACCAAGAAAGATAAAAACATGAAGAAAGAAAGCACATTTACCTCAACTGCAACAGATAAACTGTCTACATGTAAACTGAAACTGCAAAAAACAGAACTGATATTTGACTACCAGTGCATGACCCTTGGGGATCATGAAAAATTTATCCTTTAAGAATCAGTGAAAACCTGACAAAAAGTTTGAAGCCTTATGTCCGATGCATAGCAAAGGAACATTTTTTTCTGACTTTTTGTCTTTTATTCCTTTTGACATAAACATTTCCTTCTTCCTGTTCAAATCTTTTTACAGTGTTATTTAAAATAGCAAAAGGAAATGAGTTCAGTCTCAAAGAAAGTAATGCATTCTTTGCATCTTACCAGCCTAAACTCATCATGCTATCTTCGAGCCAGCTGTTTATGAGAGATTAAGTGCTATTATGTTTGTGCACTATCTCATAAAAAATGTCATAAAAGTAAGGGTGAGAATGAATTATCTGTATCCTTATCTTCTCAAGAGTATATTAAGAATATAGATTAAGCCATCCATTCTTCAGAGGTGGGTTTCTTTGTTTTTTTTTCCTTTGTAAGAATCTGGGTTACAGAAGGATCTGACAACTGAGAAATAGCTACTTGGATTCCTGAGCACAGCAGGAAATACAGAGGAACACTAGAGAGAATTTGTAAAAGTTTAGAGGCATAAAGAGTATTGAGGAAAAAAAAAATTTAATTTTAATAATTTAGTTTGCCTGTGACCCATCAACCTGTTGTCTTTTTTCCCATGAAATAACTTGTGCAAAATGATTCAAAGAGGAAGATATATAATCAGAAAACAATTAACAGAAAGTGGGTAGCATCACTATGACTATATGCTTAGTTCAGCTTATACCTCTATTTTAGGGGACCCAGGAATATCTTCCATTTCATGCGTTCCTGTTTAACACAGATCTCAGCCTCGGTGTAAGAGTCAGACCTGAAGAATTCGGCCTTCTTCTCACCCTCACAATTATTCTCATAGAATGGAAATTCTGGAGACCTTTGTCTTTATTTGGAATATCAGAAGATACCAGAGGACAGAAATCCCAGGTCCCAGAGACCAAGGGGAAAATATGGAACAAGGTGGATGTACCCTTGGTGGAAGAGGATGAGGTTAGGGACCATAAGAAATTCTTAAGCACGTGCATAGATCCATGGGCCCTGACAGGATGCACCCACAAGCTCACAGGAAGTTGCCAGATGACATTACAAAGCCACTCTTGATAATATTTGATCAATCATGGTGATTGGAAGACATGTCATAGACTGGAAGAAAGCAAATGACCTTGATCCTTGGGAAGGTAACGGAGAAACAAATCCTGGAAACAATTTACTTGCACATGAAGGAAAAAAATCATTAGAAGTGGTCAAAATGGATTCACCTAGGGAAAGACATGCTTGACAAACATAATTTACCTCACTGATGAAATGATTGGCCAGGTAGATAAACGGAGAAGAGTGGATGTTATTTGACTGGACTTCAGTAGGATCTTTGAGATAGTGTTCATAAGGTTCTCAACAATTCATTTAAGTATGAGTAGACAGTGAGGTAGACTGAAAACCTTACAGCAGGGCCCAGAAGATGGTGATTGGTGGTAGGAAGTTGAGTTGGAAATCTCAAACAGCAGTATATTCCAGGAATAAACACTGGGTGCAACTGTTTTTAGCACAGGGTCATAGAATCATAGAATGCTTTGTGTTGGAAAAGACGTTCCAAGATCATCTATTTCATCTACCCTACTATTAGGAAGAAACTCTTGTACTATATCAGGGTGCCCGCAGTCATGTCCATTTAGCCCCTGAGCAGTTCCAATGACAGAGCATGAACTCTGGGCACCCTGTCTCATCACCTTTGTAAAAACTTTCCTTCTTATGTTCAATTTAAATCTATTCTCTTTCACTTTCAGACAATTTCCCCTTGCACATGTTCTGAAAAAAAAGTGCTTTTCTATCTATCTTCTTAAGCTCCCTCTAAGTGTTGTGAGGCACCAATAAGGCCTTCCCGGCTCCTTTTCTTCTCCTGAACAACCTCAATTCTCTCAGACTTTTTTTATAGGAGAGGTATTCCAATACTCTATTTCCATGGTTGTCCTTTGGACCCACTCTAACAGATCCATATCTTTGTACAGAGCTGAATGCAAGACCAAAGTTGGGGTGTCACGAGAGCAGAGTAGAAGGGAAAAAATATTTCATACTGCTGGCAACACTTTGTGTTATGCAGTTTATGTTATGATTGAATTTCTGGACTGCAAGAACACATTGCTGTGCTGACTTGTGTCCAGTGTTTCATCCATGAGTAGCTCCAAGTTCTTCTGTACAGGACTGCTCTCAATCCACTCATCCCACAGTCTGTATTGATCTCCCTCAACTGAATTGACTGAATCACTCAGGTTGGTGTCACATGCAAACTTGCTGGAGGTGGACTCAGTCCCACTGTTATATCATTGATGAAGATATTAAATAGTATTTGTCCCATTACAGACCTCCGAGGACACCACTGGTTTCTGTTTTCCCCTTTGAACATCCAGCCATCAAGCTAACATTTGATATAATGTTTATCCATCAAAATCCTACCTCTTCAATTGAGCAGCAAGAATGTTTTAGAGGATAATTTCAAAGGCCTTACAGAAGTCCAAGTAAATGACGTCCATAACTCTTCCCTTGTCCACTGGTACAGTCACTCCATCATAGAATGCCACTGGATTCATCAGGCATGATTTGCCCTGAAGTCATGTTGGCTGTCTTTAAACAATTCCCTGCTGGGTTTTTTGTTGATGAACACCAGAAAACACGTTTATAATAGAGTGCAACTGGGCACCAGTACAGATTGGGATGTTGTGCAGTCTCAGTTCTTAGAGATATTATTCAAAAGCCATCTGGAAATGGTCCTGGGAAACAAAGTCTAGGTAGTTCTACTTGCATAGAGAGGTTAAACTCTTCTATCTTCAGCCATCCTGTGATTCTGTGAGGTTAAGACCTTACAGTATCAGTTCTGATTTATTGCAAAGGCAAGGAGGGTGAGGAAAAAGGATATATAATTCAGGCTTACCTGAAAGGAAGGTCTAGATACAACAACAATAACAAAAATATTAAAAAGGTTGATGAATTAAAAAGAATGAGTGCTTTTCTTTCATATCAAAATTCTCTTTCTCCAAAGATTGCTTTCATAACTTGACCTATAAAATTGAAAATAATACCTGCAAATGTCACAGTAAAAAACATCAATTTCCTTCAATATTAGATTTTAAATAAAGTTTTTCTATATCTTACTTAAATATCTTTTTCTATATTTTACTTAAACGACTGACAGGGCAGATCAGGTGACTTGCTTTGTGTTTTCCCTTTTTTTGTACTAGATGTTGGGGTTTTATCATTTTTTTTTCTGTTTTGTTCTAGGATTTTAAAGGCTTTTATTAAGTGACTAAATAGTTCAGTTTTTTTCCTGCATGTTAGCCTTATCACCATTTGATGAAAATCATGCAACAGCAGGTAAAGGTGCTGTAAAAAGGAGCACAGTGTGAACAGACTCTCTCACACTGCTCCAGATTCACATCTTTCATTGCTCTTTATAACAACTTAAAGGATAGACTTCGGGAGGTCAAACACACATTGATTTGGTCTGATAATTGTGATAGTATTTTGGCTAGCGTGTGATCTTTGTCAAACAGAAAGATATGAAATTCACCTCACTTTAGAAAATTGCTGCAGGTGGGTGAAAACATGTACTTTCAGAATCACAAGAAGTGAGCTCATTGATCAGGTTGTCAGGTGGCTGTGTGCATATTTCTTGAAGTATTCATACAAAAAATCTGTTGCTCCATCTCAAGGGCTTTTAGTTAACATGGTACTGTGTTGTGATTGTACTGATGTCTGTTATGATGAGGTCAATGTGTGTAGGAATGCTCACATCAAAGTGGAAGGCTTTCTGAAAACTCTGCTTTTCCATCATAACTGGAGCCTCAGAATTTACATGGGGATGCACAGTCAAGTGAGGAAGACAATGTGATAATATTTTTTTAAGAATATAAGATACTTTATTAACAGCATTTGCATTCATAAAATTGTAGCTTGAATGGGCAGGTTTTGACATTGTGCAAAATATGCCCTTTTTTATCCTTCATAGTGCATGTTCATGGGAAAGCAAAATCAGGGGGTGTCCCATCATGGCTCACAGAGTATAGTCTTATTTAGGTAACAGGAGGGTGGACCTTAGCACATGTCACTTCTCCATCTGTTCACGTCTAAAGCCACACATTTTACATTACTGTTTTTCCTCTCCTATGTCAATTAACCAGATCACATATCATTGTATGCGTCTATGTCATTGTCTTATCTGCTGTGTTTTCTAATAGTGATCACAGTTATGATTTTGGACTGGCTTGGTGATAGAACCTCACAAGTCTGCCTGTGTTAGTGAATTACTAATGTTGTCTTTGGGTGAAGATTGCCTGGTGTCAGTATTTAGTTGTGTGGTAGGCACTAAGGTAATCGATCATTGGTGTGCTCAAGGCTATTCCTCTCACACAGCAGAACTCCAGGTAGAGCATCCTACGGCAAATGGGATACAGATCCCTCTAACTGGTAGTGTTCTACACGTGTACAGACCGTTTTTAGCCACGGTGAGCAGATGTCAGACATTTGGGAAAAAACTATCTGTTTTTTAACATCCGATATGTGGCAGGTGCCTCATGTCAGAGAAGAGTCAGAACAGGGCTTCTCCACGAAGGGTGAGAAGCAGAAGGTTGAAATGAGCTGTTCCTAATTTAAGCAGGACAAAGGCCTCATCCTCACAGTGAACTTTTTCACAGAACCTGAAGAGAGAAGCAGTGTCAAGATGATGAGTGATACCAACAGGCCCCACCAAGGGCACACAACAAGCAGGCAAAGGCAAGGGGATCCCAGGTCCTGCAGGGTTATCGAACAAGTCAGGAGAAACCGGGGATGATGCTGGATGCAGACCTGCCTATGGGTGGTCCAGACCTTGCCTGGGCTGAGTTGTATTAGTGCTCCTGAGCCATGGACAGAGAGTCCAGGTAGGGCTGGGCAGGGTCATTGGGGCTCATGGGTATATTTAGGGTGCCATACCAAGTATTCACAATTGGCATTAAGCTCATTCCTGATAAATACCTACCTGATGTGCCTGAGAGCTATGATAAATCATACGCAGTCCCTCTGTCTTTGTGCAACCCAAGCCTCTAAACATATATTCAAATACTGAAGCAGGAATTCTTGTAGGCCTAGTCTTATTTTCAACAGGCCATACAAGGACCTAAAATGATTGGGAAAGAGTTAGAACTTGTTATGAACCTATGACAAATTTGAACTAATAACTTTTAGAAAAACTCATACTCAAGCACTATTCCCTTAAGCCACTAAATACTTTTTGTAGTCTTACATGGATCCTTAGAGTATTATGTTAGATTAAGAGCAAAGTAAACAAAAGTTTTAAGTTAGCTTATTTTTTAAAAAAACCTAGTCCATTTTTATTACCTCTGTCATCATATAGAAAATGATAGCTATAAAAGAAATATATAATGGAAATAATTCACCTTTTTTTAACTTAGTTGTTTTGCTTTGTTTTGTACAGCCATCTAGTGAGACATTAGTGACAATATTGATGGTTGATGACACTCTAATTTGAATGTTACTACATGAGTAACAGCAACAGTCTCTTATTTATATAAAGATTGCAGTATCTACCTGCAGCTCTGTTTTAGTAAGTTAGTAATGTAGGAAAAGCTCTAATTCAGACACGGTTTCAGCTAACATAACAAGCCTTGCTTTAACATTCCAACACTTTCTTGAACAATTTCCTTTGTCATTAAATGACACTCCCTATTTCTTCATCACATATGACCTTGTCTAAGGAAATTATTATAAAAGAGTCCTGAAAACCCAAGTTGTGGGAAGAAGGTAGAACTTGTCATAAGAACACCCAGTCAAAGCAGCAATTTGTGACTAATTTTGATAGTGGATCTTCCACAGTCTGCATAAAAAACCAAAAGCATTCTGAAGCAAATGGACTCATGGATTCAGCAGTAGTGCAAGTTTGCTATTTATCTTTTAACCATTAGGTAAATGGCATTATCATGATGGCTATGATGATTTCAGTGAGATAATTTACATCTTATCTTCTTGTTAGCTATCAAGCAGCGTGCATAATAGCACTGTCTAGGTATCTCAAACACAGAATGGACAAAGCCATCAAAGTAGTCTATATTTTTCATGGTTCATAGTCTGCAGAAACCTGTTTGCTGTAAGCATTTACTGGTCAAATATTCATTCAATAGTTGCAGAGGACTGTTCATGTCAGATGACCTTCAAAGAGGTTGGATGTGATGCAGTGGAGGTATCTGACAACAGTGAAGCACTCAGTAAAAACCTCCATCACTTTCTGCTTTACTGTTGTCAGGTATATAAACTTGTTTGTTATTACATGCAGGCAAATTATATCATGTCACCTAGAAAGGCTGTTGACAAGGCATAAATTCTGTAGCCAACTCACATGAGAAGTCTAGGGAGTCTGAAGAAGAAGAGAGAGAAAGTGAACAGATTCCATTGACGGTCAAAACCTTCAAAGTCACATACTTCTTAAATCTGCATAGTGAAAGCATGGTACTTGAGGAAAGACAGGGATTTCTCAACAAGGTTACCTAAGGCTAGGTGCAGTCTTGCTTCCCAGCATTGGAGGAGAAGCCACTCTTGTTTTCTGGAGCCATATGGGACTTCTCAAATACCATTCAGGTTAAATGAAAGCAGAGGTCTTCTGCAGCTCGTCATTTTGGAGCAGATTCCTTAGAGGAAGACAGGCAGTGTAGCAATAAATCATATTGTGCTTTAGAACTAAGAATCACCAGAGAATTCAAAAGTGTTTCAACAGGTGTGTTTAGACCAACATAAGCAAAACAGGGCCACTGTCACATCTCTCAGTTTGGAATCTAAAGGAAAAATTATATGGAAGATGTCATTCCCCAGCTACAATGTACTTCTCCCCAGAGTCAGAATCGTCTCACAATCCTTAAGTTTTACAGATTTGAAGAGTGAATGCTTATGGGCATAACTGACCTCATAACTCTGGAATTGTTGTGTACTTGCTGGAAAACCGTCCACTTGAAGCTTTGCAGGTGATCAATGTCCATGTACAGGTTTCCAAGTACTCCAGGGATGGATCTGTCCTGTAGTGCATTTCCTGAAAGATTTGAGGGAAGAAATGAGGACAAAAAAAACAATTTGACTTTGTTTCTTACTTGCTTACCTCGCAGATGGAATTGCAGCCAGTAGTTGAATAATAATCCTACAGACACTGAAACCTGTGTGCAAGCATATTCATATGGGACTGGGCCCATAAAGTCCTAATGCTCATAGATAAAGTTCTTAAGATACAAGATCACAGAAATGCCCTTGCCGTACTGTCAAAGATCAGAACCGTACATTTGCATAGTTCTATTTCCTAGCTGCATCCAGTTCTGGGATCCTCAGCATAGGAAGTACATCAGCCTGTGGAAGTAGGTCCAGAGGAGGTCACCATGATAATTACAGGGATGGAGCACCTCTCCTATGAGGAAAGGCAGAGAGAATTGGTTTGTTCAGCCTGGAGAAGAGAAGGCTTCAGGCAGACCTAATTGCGACCTTCCAGTAACTGAAGGCAGCCTACAAGACAAATGGAAAGAAACTATTTACAAGACCAGTAATGACAGGATGAGAGGAGGGGCTTCAAATTGAGACAGGGCATTTTTAGATTAGCTATCAGGAATAAATTCTTTAGTCTGAGGTTAATTAGGCACTGGAATGGGTTGCTCAGAGAAGCTGTGGATGCTCCATCAATAGAAGTGTTCAAGGCCAGGTTGGATGTGGCTCTGGGCAGCCTGGTCTAGGAAAGGTGTCCCTGCCCATGGCAGGGAGGATTTGAACAGATGATCTTCTTTGGTCCCTTCCAATCCAGGCCATTCTGTGATTCTGCTAAAGCTATAAGGTTTAAATAAACAAGAAGCATGACATCTCCACTGTGTTATGTATTTACTGATAGAATCATAGATCTGTGTTACCTATTCACTTGGAGTAGTAGGTCTGCTTTATAACATATTTGTTCAGAAACAACCTTCAGAGAAGTAAAGATATCATTTGTTTTTAAAAAGTGATTTTCAATAGTGGAAGCCTGCAGAAATGAACACTTTTAGAGAAAATTTTAGCATAATTTACGAATATTTTCAGCAAATGCATCTTGCCTTTACAGATTTGGCATACCTGAAAAGCAAGACTGTGACAGTTTAATGCAAAAGCAATTATACTCTGTGCCAGAAGTACTAAATTTTTTTTCCAGTGGAGGAGAAAATAGTAAAAAAATATCCCAGCATTTTAATAAATTTACTGCATTTTTTCCTTAGATCTTCAATATCACCTGTCAAAAAGCACAAGAACTAAGCGTATAATTTTGTTTTCTGTTAAATGTAGAGCTTTAACTTGTAAATCCCTGATTTCTTACAACAAAGCAGATTCCGGAGGTAATTTGAATCCAAATAGATTTGGTTTTAGTTACCTGTCTCTTATGGAACTCTTAAAGCACCCTATGGTCCCTAAAGATAGCCAGTAGAGTAGCAGGCTTTCTGCGCTCACAGGCCAGTTCTCATGCCTCCTGATTTCCTCTATGTTTTCACTCATCTTTCTACAAAGTTTATTCTATTTGGTACCAAAACATACCCTTTCTGATTTCCAAATCTCAGCTATGACTATGCTAAGTCTCTGTAGTCCAATGCTTAAACATAAAAACGTGCATGAGCAACCTTAAAAGTTCAAGTTCTACTTCATTTTTATGTAGACAAAATTGGTTACACTTTTAGTAAGAAAAATTGACAGAGAAAATTTAAAGCACCATTAAGAACATAAACATCAGAAATTTTACCTGAATGCAAACATACATTATTGTAATTTTTTCCCCATTCTTCATCTCATCCACTCAAAGTAATTAGATAAAGCCATTTCACTTCTGAAGTTTCAATGGCACTATGTTTTTTAGCACTTCTATTAAAAACAGGGTTTTTTAAAGTCATTGATTGTTTTTATTCTTTTTTCTTGGCCCATTAAATCTCTCCTTTCTCATGGCTAGAGTATATTAAGTTGAGTCAGGATCAAGCAGAGCTGTAGTAATCCCCATTACACAAACAGTAGTCTGAGGCTGAAACTACTTTTGCAGGATATCTGGGTTACTTTCACATATTTCTCTACTTTCACTGTGGCTTTTGGTAACATAAAGCTTCTAGATAAGTGAATTGCACAGATTGCCACTTTTTGGAGTCTCGGAATGCTGTTTTCAAGCACCATCTGAGTCTAGTGTAAAATGACCACCACTAAAAAGATATGGAAACAATATTTAGATTGTAGCTCACTCTTCTTCCTTCATGACCATCAGATTTATTTACAGATATTAAAAAAAAACTATTTGTGTGTGTGTTGGGTTTCGTGTTCTCTTCTAGCACAGTCCAACGAGATTTCTGATGTTATTGTTCATCCTGTGATAGACAAAAAATCACAGTAGCCTTTGCCTTAACACCTACACAGCCCCCAATTCCATGTGATTTTCAAATACAATTTATGAATCCTAAAATCTAATATTTTAAATTGAAATCAAGCTGTTCCATTAAGTTCATGTATAGATATTTCAAAACAGGTCAAATAACAGCAAATATTTTATTGGATACAACCGTGCTATTTTTTCCCATGAATTTTTATATGTATTTTTTCATAATAATCTTCATTTATCTGGTTTGGCCACTACATAATATCATTAGTATTACTGTAACAATCATACTTGTAGTATTAATTCCCAGCGTTTCCATAACAAATACGATTTTCTATAAGGAAGAGATGTACCAGAAATTTCTTCCTAATAAAGGTTTAGTAGGTACATATAAACATTACAAAGCAACTTTTTTTCTCACATTGCAGTTCAGTCCATTTCAGCTAATTGTATAAGCCTGGGAAAGAACTTTTGTTGTCTTCCTTTTTAGACACTGCTTTCCACACAGAATTGTCTTGCTAAAATGTCTCCATTATAAAATCTTGGTGATTTATTTCACATGCTTTAATAGAGAGTAATGACTAAACTTCATTTTCAGTACAACTCTAAGTAGAAGGTATTGTTGCACGATTTGTTATATCCTACTACCATTTCATTTCCAACCAGAAGAAGTTGTGGTTTTTTAAACCATCTCTATGGATGCTCATGGCTGAGTATCTAGATACTGTGTTATGAGAATGATCTGGAAATTATTGATATCAATTGAAATATTAATCAGTGCTATGTGAATTTTGTACTGTGCAAGTTTTAATTTTGAACTTTTTTCTACAAGAGTATATGTAATTTCTATATAAGGAAAATAATTTTTCCGAAAAAAACACAAGCTTCCGAGGCAAATTCTCCTCAGGACTTGTTATTTGGAAATAGAAAATGTAAAGGTTAAGTATCATGTGTCTCACATTCATCATCTTGAATATAAGAAGGCAAAACTTCTTCAAGTATCAAAGATCAAATACACTGATATAAAGGAAGATTTAAGTCTTTGAAAGTAAATTAACACTGTTCAAGGAAAGACCAATTCTTTGAGAAGAATTCTTGCAGATGGGACGTTTACAACTGAAAATAGTAAGGCTTTTTTAACAATTTATATTTCCCTGAATATCTCTGAATGTAGAGTGATGGGTAGACTTCATACCAGCAATACCTTTCCAGATTGATGAGCTAGTCAATTTAAATCTTTACACTATGAGTGGTTGACTTGGCTATAAGCAGTACTCCGTTCTCAGCATTCCTGAAAGAAATCATTAGGGGACATGTAATAGCATGGAGAACTTTCATATTTTTCATGTGACTTTGAATTAGTAATTCATTTGGTTTACATTACCCATCTAGAGATAATTTGAAAAGGTTTCTACTTCTCAAAAGTACCTGAAGCTGCATATAAAATAATGGAAATTTTAAAACCACTGGATGCTGAAAAATGCAGGCTATAATAGCCATTCTGAATTCTCAGGAATATCTTAGCCTCATAAAACTTGTTTATTTATTTAACATTACATGTTAAATGACCAAACCTTGCAGTCTCTCCCTTAATCTTTTTCTACATCACAGAATGAAAACAAAACAAATAAAGAAAAATTTCAGTCAGATAGTGTGACTGTAATACACATTATTGGCATTCTTTACCAAGCTCCTGTTATTCTTTCTCTAAGTACCTTTTTACTATAGTTGCGAGTCATTTGCCCCTGTGGTCTTGTGGTATTTAGGTCCTATGCTAACTGCTGTTCACCCATGAGGTTTTCATTGAAGACAGAGCCTAGGAGAAAAAAAACTTTTAAAAGGCACCACTGAGCCACAGGGAAATTCAAACTGCTCTGCATGCTGGACCTAACAGAGTTGCTGCAATCAAAGGATAAAGTTCAATGATAATTTCAATGCATTTTCCTTCAGAGTGGGATTTATTCTCCTTTGTTTAGCAGTGAGTTGTTTTCTGTTATTTTTCCAAAACCAGATTGCTATAGATGGGATTGGAGAATCTCAGGGTTTTGTTATAAAGAGAAAGTAACAACTTCAATAAAATGAAATTGGAAAGAATGTTTTGTAGATATGTTGCTTTCCATCTTGAGGTCTCAAAGGGAATCACTAGGATATATGTTGAACGGATTCTTACAGCAGTCTTGATAAGCAGACACTATCCCATTTTATATATAAGAGCATTTAAAAAAAATTCCTGTATAAACCATCCTAAGTTATGTTTTCTACAGTCACATTCTCCTCCAGCTCTACCTGGCAAACCCTCCAGCTCTACTTGACACATTTGCTTGTGCCTCAACCAGACGTATGTCAGACACTAAATCAGCTGGTTTACAGAGACAAAGAGACAGAAAGCAAATCACTTTTTTATAGGCTCAGTTTACAGGGCAGATTGTTTCATCCAGTTTGGATTCACAAACCTTCTCCTTCTATGTCTGGGCCAGGGGAATTGCATGAATTACCCAAATCCAGGCTAGAATTCTGTTATTGGCCTCAGAGATGTTGTCATGCCTGTAAACATCCTGGGTTTGAAACAATGTTGGCCACACAAAGGAGTGCTTCCACTCAGTTTTCAGCCTTGTATGTTTTAATTTTTCACCAAAACTGGCACTTTTTAAGCCTCTTAGTGGATGGGATTTAACCCAATTGAAAACTACCTGTAAGGAGTGGCATGTGAGATCTTGACTTCACGTCAAGGAAAACAGAGGTGGGGGGAAAATAAGGTTCCTCCATTTTTTTTCTGTGTCATTTTTGAGGAAGTGGTCATTTTGGGTTGGGTTTTTTTTTTTTTTTTTGTTTGGTTTGCTTTTGGTTTGTTTGGGTTTTGTATGGGGCTTTGCTTTTTGGTGTTGTGGGTTTGTTTGTTTGTTTGGGGGGCTTTGTTGTGGGGTTTTGCTTGCTTGTTTATAAGGTTTTGTTTGGGGAGGGAGAGGGGGAACTACGCTTTTTCATTTTTTTTTTTTTTTAACTAGCTTAAAGCAGTTCAAGTCCTAGGACCAGGACTCTCAGTTTAGCACTTGAATTGAGACTAAGGGTACAATGGACAATTAAATACAGTCTTTTAGTGGTAAAGAAACACATTTATCTGTCATGACAGGTATGCATCTTACCTACATGCACATTAAGTTTTTCTGTGACTTTCATGCCTAATTTTAGATCACTAATTTGGACTGGGGCTGAATAGTAGTAAAATATCTTCCCTATGACAACAGGCTATTACCACCTGCCAGGAACACTCTGTCAGCCCTGGAGCTCTTCCATCTTAATAGTCCAGTATTCTCTGCTTCAGCAAAAGTTAAATAAAGGAAACACTTGCTAGTCTCAGAATGAATAGAAGGCATTTAGTAGAAAACAACCTAGTAATAAATTTTCCCCTTCTTTGTTTTCAGGAATGAGGATGAAACCCTGTACTATGGAAATTTAGGATGACCACTGATTTTAATGAAGAAGGTACTTTCTGGAGTGTAACTGATCCAGGGCAAAAGCAGAGGATAAATATAAAGGCAAGTATTGCCTAAGAACATTAATATTTAGAAGATACTAAGAAGGTTTAGCATGCATCTGTAAAAATATTTATAAATACTAATAAAGCAACTCAAAGGATAAGGTATCAGTCTCTTGAAATATTTAAACCCACTGGAACCCTTTTTCTAGTTTCTTCAGTGCTCTCAATTTTAAATACAAATGATATTGTATTAGCCTTCATCTTTTTTGTTTAGTAACCACTTCAACCCCCTTTTATGCACATATGCAGACATGTGGTGATAATTTTGAATTGTGGCAGAAGTTCTGTCAAGCTGAGGCTGCTTGTTCAGTGTAGTACTTTTCATGATTCAGTTTTCTATTAACTCCAATTAAAGGAAAGTATAATGACTGAGGAAGTGGCTCTGTCAAAAAAAAAAATTGAAGGTTTGGTCTCAAAACCATTTCAGTAAACATCTTCAGACCATGACAAAGAAGCATTCAATAGATGTGTAGTAGCTAAAATTTCAACCATATTAATATATTTGTCTCAAGTTTTCCTGAACAAGGAGCAATGTTGTAAAGATAAAAAAGCAAGAAAAACAAATAAAGTTTTCTTTATCAGTTGATTTCAGAGTGCTGATCTCTAACATGTGGCTCACTGACAACATACTGTTGCAAGTTCTCTGATACAGCTTTCAGGAGTCTTACAGTGCTCCTGTGCTCCAGGCTGACAGGCAATGTTGGCTGCAGTATATTTCTTGTATCCCACTGCTGTCTGCACTGCCACAGAGAACTGGAAGCCACAGCTTGTCCTGGTTACAGAGGAGGGGTTTGGAGTTCTTATCACTGTTTATTCCATACCAACCTCTTCATTGCTGGGGATGTGATTTTGGCAGGAAAAGCTGGGCACTGGCGCTGGAAATTGACCACATTCTCTTGCTTGCTGAAGTGGAGTGGACAGTCCCCTTAAAACCCCAGAGAACTAGGTCCTTTCTGATGCCCACTGGCTCCCCTCCATCCCATTTTTCTCTAAAGTATGAATGTGGCCTTGTGGTACTGAAACAGACAGCCCCGAGGTGCGACAGAGCCAGCAGGGGCAGTCAGCATGGGGTCAGCACTCCGGCAGAGATGTTTTTCATGCACACACAGAGGACAGCAGAGAGCTGGAGGCAGCAGCACAGGCAACTGCAGAGAACTGAGCTCAGCCAACAGCTGCATGATCCCTATTGGGATGAACCAGCTTTCATGGTTTGGTTGTCCCTGCTGTCCCTTTTCTTCAGGCTGGAGGGAGGCATAACTTTGACTTGTGGGAGCTCTCCTTGGCAAATAGGTTTCCTGAATACCAATGGCATGGGCACAGCAATATTCCCAGTGGTGAATACCTTTTTGTGGGTAAAATACAAACGGGTATTTTTGAGTCTTTTGTATACTTTTGCTATTAATTTGCTATTATAGTGCTGTTGTTATTTTTCTTTCAGTAAATCTTTATTTCAACTCATAAAATCTCATTTACTGTCCCTTCCTTACCAAAGGGAGTGGAGGAAGGGAAGTAGGGGAGCTGCTTATTTCAAATCTAAATTTCCTGATGATTCTAGACTCTACTTTCAGGATGAGATTTTGCTTGCTCCTCAATTATATTAAAGTCTTGGTTCAGAAATGAATAATTTTTTGCACGGGCTAATTAAGATTGATCTTCAATGCGTGTGCAAATCATGTTGCAGGCTGTTACAAAAAATAACAGAACATGGTTTGAGAAATTCAGACTACCAAATTAGTCAAGAAGATCCTAAATTCAAGTCAAGCAAATAAAAGATCCCCAGATACTTCCACTTACTAAAGAACATTTTGGCAAGAAGAGTTTTGGAATTAAAATAAAACAAAACAAACAAGCAAACAAAAAACAAAACACTTATTTCTACACATGAAAACAATATTACAGTTAAAGGCTTATTAAAAGGGAGAAAAAAAGATTACTACTATCAAAATGGTATTCTTCAAAAAACAATCTTTTTTCCTTTCACATCTTTGTTGGAAATCTAGCCTGCTATAAGGCTTTTATAGGACAATGATGCTATTATGTTCTTTTGCATTGTAATGATGCTATGCTGTAATGAATTTTGATGTCATTACAGCCAAGGAACAGATGCTGCAATTAAGACCACTAAATGGAATTCAGTCCTTAAAGATTCATGCATCCTGTGTGAAATTTTAATTCTCTGTGTAATATTTATGACATTATTGGTTAGAAGAGGATCAATAAAAATATTTGGAAAACTGTAGTGGTATAAAGTACAAAATGTTAGAGAAATTGAGATATCTTTTCTTTTTTCAGACTATAAAGCAAAATGAACCTGATTTGCAAATCAGTTTGTATGATGAAGAATAAAACTGCAGCTTAATCAGACTCCTAGAGTTTTTCACCCACAATTTTCAGATGTCAGTGCCAAGGGAAGAAAAGAAGAGAAACTGATATATTAATTTAAAATGTACCCATGAAACTCTACAGGTACTGCAGAAAATATTTTTTCTAAAACAAAGGAATATTCTTGACATAATTATTCCAATGGTGGTGATGTAAACCACTTTTTTTTTTTTCTGTTTGCTTTTTCAGCAATTGATTAGTACACAATGGTGTAGTTGAACTGTTTGCTTTTTCAGCAATTGATTAGTACACAATGGTGTAGTTGAAGTATCCAACCAAATTATCCAATATAAGCAAAAATATAAAA
>LTAT01000001.1:37225961-37236594 GCA_003286495.1 Chlorodrepanis virens | reverse complement strand
TTTTTCTAAAACAAAGGAATATTCTTGACATAATTATTCCAATGGTGGTGATGTAAACCACTTTTTTTTTTTTTCTGTTTGCTTTTTCAGCAATTGATTAGTACACAATGGTGTAGTTGAAGTATCCAACCAAATTATCCAATATAAGCAAAAATATAAAATTTTGGAGTGGTTCCAGTTTTTTAAAAGTTAAGGAGGTAATATTTTGACTGAACAGAAATACTGAAGTGCACCAAAACTTCTTTCACTACTCTGTGGTCTCAAACGTGACTTCAGAGTTCTTTTTGCTTTTAGCTGTGGTGTAATTTTTACCCCTACAACTGTTAGTTCATTAACAAACAGTTTTAGGTGTAAAGCTTATTCTAGACTCTTTTGCTCTTGTAAACTAAAACTGTGGACTTTTTGACTAATTTCTAAGACAATTTAGAAGGTTTTTAGAATGAAACCTTAAATTTCTCTAAATATTTTGTAGATTATGATTGTAAGCAAATATTATGACGGTTGCTACACCTATAGGATTTTAAATTTGTAGAACATAGGAAAACCTTCATTAAATAATGACACAGGAATAAAGGTGATTAATTTTTTCTATCAACTTTCACCACTACTAGTAGGATTTCTGCTTAGACACTTGTTGCTGTGAGAAAAAAATGTCAATTTATCTTGAGTGAATTAAGGTTTAATTAACCTTGCTTTCCCTCAAGGCCATTGATCTGGAATCAGCAAGTCATTAATTGAATGTTGTATCTACCACAACCCCCAATTTCTTAAAATATGTGATTCATTTTCCTGAACTACTAGGAGAGTAAGTCTGATCTGACTCTTAATAACCTTTTTACTAGAGCTTTCAATCCATCCAAAGGATCCAAACTCTTGGAGGCTCTAGTATGAAAACATCTGGTTCATTTGATGTACTGTCATCTTGAGACAAGTTTACTTTTGTTTTCTATAATGGTATTTATTGCAGTTGAGTAAATTTTATAATTGCATTAGTACAGAGGAAGAACAAATTATATTTTTTGCTAAAAGATATCAATGTATTGAAAGAGAACAAACTACATTAATCTCATTTGCACTACTGAATTTGATCCCTGTAAATACAACCATTTATATTAAAGACATGTCTATTCAACCTTCAACATCTAGGGATCATCACATATCTGCAGACCCTTGCTCAGACTGCTCAAACTGGATTATGGTCACCAATCTCTTATGGATATATAAGATCAAAAGAGATGTATTACTAATTTATTTTGATGTAGCATGGGACAGTTTTGACTTCTGTATCATTGTTCTTCATTTAACTAAATAATGTTACTGATGGAAATATTTATTAATTAGATTTCCTGGTCAATTGATTTCATCAGGCCTGCTTTCTGTTTAATTAGTTTAAACATTAAATTTTTATTTTATTTTATTTTATTTTTTTATTTTTTTATTTTATTTATCACTGGTGCCTATTCAATACAGAGGAATACAAACTTCTCTATAACTGAGGCTGCCAGGTCAAACTGATTTTATGAGCTTCTACTGAAGGTACTTCACTGCAGATAAAATCACTTCTGAGATTTTCTTGGTCCATTCTTGCTAGTTTTTACTAATATTCCCATTCAGATCTTGAAATAATCTCAATGTTTGAGGACTTTCTGTCTTTATATATATATTTTTAACTATTTTTGGTATCCTTTATGGTATTTTTACTGCAAAAAAACCCATCTTTAGACTCCTGATAAATGAAATAAATTTTCTTTGGCTCTTTCTAGATCTCTGGTTCTACAGAATCATATAATTTGCAAGCAAGCCTCTATAGGCACATACTTCACTGAAGAACTGACCTCTGAATTTTTAAGGGTGTTCCATTCAGTTTCATCAATATTGTTTGGTTTCTTCTCTCTAGAAAAAGAATGTTTCTTGAATTAGAATTTATTTTTAATGACTCAATTTAATGTCCATCCTGTGATTATGAAAGATCAAAAGTATTTTCCATTTTTTCTGCCACATGGATCTTTATTCTCCTTTTTTTAGAAGATTTAAGGAATCCCTAGTTTGTTAACTGCTCCTAAAACTAGGCAGGAAGAGAGATTGTGGCTGTGTTTGTGCCATTTAATGTACTAGGAATGATCTCTGCCCTCAAGGCCAGCAGGAGCAGGAATTTCTCTGCTGGATTACTCAACCTCCCTTCAAAGCAGAGCCTCCAGATAAGAACTGGAAAGTGGGGTCTGGTCTGTGATGAGTCTTGAGCAAAGACCTGGTATTTCTTGGATCATGCTAGTTAAGGAGGAAGAAAGGTAACCTAGGGTTGTTCTAACTGTGTAACGCTAGACAGACCGGGAAACTTCCCTGACACTCTCTGGTTTGCTGCAGTAGATGTCACCTGCACTCAGCTGCAGCCGAATGGGACATCATTTGCCCTTGTCAGACTTTCTCCTCCTGTGCTCTTGATGGCCTCATCATTCTTGCTGGGCTGTGATATCAACCTTGTGCTGGGGATGGAGATGCTGTTGATATACTTGGAGATGTTTTGTTTTTGACTCCAAAAACAGCAAAACCCTCTCATACCTTCTTGTTTAGATAACAGCAAAAAATGTTCCCTATTCTTTATAACCTTGTAGGAGAATAACTGCACTGCAATTTTTGAATAATTTTTCAATCTGACAGATTGGTAAATGAAGAGATTTTCAAGGTAAGACTGAGATTTTTCCAGCCTGTAAAATTATTCTGAGTATATTGAATAAATTCTCCCATTTTCATGTAATTTCTTTATGAGATAGGAGTTATCAAGTTCTATTTTAAACCATTAAGAGTGACTGAATGTATAAAGTGATTTTTAATCTATATTTTAATATTTCTTTCTACTGAATAGTTCAGAAAGACATGTGTGCAAAGGTAAGAATTTTGAAACCACTATACAGATAAGCAGCAATGATCTTTGTATGAAACACATACTAGTTAAAAGTATGAGTATTATAAGTCAATTTAAAACTGCATGAGAAATCCAAGAAGTTGCTTCCAACAGATCAGAGCACAGAAATCATAAATAATTGTTCCAAGAGTACTGAAGCTCTGGGGAAAAAACCTGGCATTAGTAACACAACCTAGTATTAGGGGAATACAAAAAATTTACTGGAATAGAGTATCAAAACAAAGATATCCAAAGTTCAGAAGCAGGACAGTAAAATGCCAGTCTGACTTCTCAAATCGTGTGATTGAGAAAAGGCATCTCTGCTCCCTGAACTCAGAGGTTTTCACTTTCAGTTTTTACTTCAAAACAGTTTTAACATGCACACTAATTTACAGTTCTGTAGTAGACATTACATTAAATTCAATCTTTAAGCCTAACTATTTTACTTACATGGACACATGATGCCAATTTCAACAGTTAGTTTTTCTAACTAAACCTTAAAACTTACGTTATTTGGCGCAATTTTATTTTATCCCAAAGCATTTTCCTAATGTGCTTCAAAAAGGACCTGCACAAGCTGTGTTTGCATTCTAATCTGATGACAAACCTGTCTCCAGTTCAAACGTTTCTCTACATTACTTTTACTACCCACAGCATTAACATGGCATTTCAAGATTTAGGCATTTCAGTGGCATATGAATCAGTCCACATTATTCCAGCAATTAAAGGTGGAAGAGAGAAGTGTGGTGTACCAAATTCCCTTTCTTTCATGCACACACAGACTCATAAAACTGAAGTATTTTCAGTAGATTGGATTTAAAATTTCCTGACATCTCTGAATCACTCTTATTGGCTGGCTGCTGGGAAGCAATTAATTCCAAAATGTAAGCTGTTTTTCAAAGTTCATGTAACTTTTGCCCTGATGCTCATTTCATATTAACAATCTCTGATGCCTTATTGGACATCTTACTGCTCATCAGCAATGAATGTTTAGCATTTGATATACAGAAGGTTATAGACGACACTCCTCTTTGTTGGAAAATATCTGCATGAAAATGCATACTTGTCAGCTTTAGGTTCAGTCTGCTCTCCATGAAAGTAATTGCTGTAGCCATTGGCCTTCTAGTTCTGCCAGGGCCAGCTGATGATCTGGCAGAACACTGTGATCCATGGTGTTGAAGAGTCCTCATAAATCCAATAACATTGGCTTGAAAGTCTGCATTCTATACACAGGCAAAAGAAAATGAATAGTAATAAATGTTCATCAAGGAACACTCGCATAAGGAATTACTTCAATTTGTATATATGTCAAAATAACAACTTTTCTGTACAGCAAATTCCATCTTCCTCAATGCCAGTTTCTGGTCTCAAACTTTGCATGCATATTCACAGAGACTGTGTTGCTAGTGCAACACCTCTCATCTAGCAGGTGGTTGACTAATGAAAAGACATTTACCGCAGATGCAAACAGGCATTTACAGATGCAGACTGTAATCCTGGAAAAAATCTTTTAAAATAGATTCGGCTTCCTACTTTGCATCACCACATGTGCTATACGTAGGAGTTTTTTTGCTGTCATAAGTGTGAGTTGTGGGTGGCCTTAGAATTTTGGCATGGGGGTGTATGGACATCATGAGGCTGTTTCAGATCATTACAGAGACAGCCTTTAGATAGACTCAAGCTTCATTTTTCAATTATCTCATTTCATTGGCTTCAATGGGTTTAATCATTAAAGTTCAAAGAAAGGTAGCTCTGCTTGTTATCTTTCTGAGGAAACTGAAGAAAATGAACTCACTAGAAACTTACTTGAAACTTTTATTTCTTCTGCTATGTTTCTCTGTAAGGCAGCTGAGAGATCCAAACTATTGCTTCTTATAAACCATACCAATAAGAGAACTAATCAAAAGCAAAAAGAACAATATTCAGCACTATTTTATTTCTCAAAAATAAAAACAAAACAAAATAAACCTAAACCCATTTAAAAACATATTTAAGGTTTTTAAACACAGTAAACCTCTTAGATTTACTTGCTGCTAACATGCATGTGTCCAACGAGATGTGCCTGGAAATTTTATGTATTATTTGAAAACTTTGAATTAAAGCTGTACTATTTTGGAATTCATATTAAGTTACATTTATTTGCTGAAGACTTTTCAAGGGCATTGACAAATATACTTCCTTTGTGCACAGTGTAAAAAATATGATTCAGCTGCTATTGTACAATAGAAGGTAAAATAAGATCAAGTAAAGCAAAACAAAGTAAAATAAAATGCAGTGGGTCTTATGATTGTTGTTTTGGGATTTTTTGGGTTTTTTTTATTTTTTTATTGTGATAACTGTATAAAGATGCTGCTTAAGAAATGGACATGCATTTTCTTAATTATGTAGGACTTACTGGTCTTACTGTACATGTACTCACACATTCATTTAAACATTTCTACTTGAGACTTTCTACTTGATTTCTCAATTCAAAAAGCACAGTAAACACCACCAGAGGACTGACTGGTTATTTAAAGGGAGATTGATTGCTTAATGTTGCACAGACAGATCCTGGATTAGGTGGAGTGCTAGACGAACAGTGGATAGAGGCCACAAAATGAAGCAGAGAGCAGCCTAAAGAATGATATCTGAAAAAAGTTGAATTAAATAAAAGGAGAGAAATCCAGACATGAAAAGCAAATGGAAGCCCTTCCTGAGAGTTCTCACAACAGAGAATAACACTGGTATCCGTATGTAAGTTTTCCATATGTTCATAAATTTAAAATATTCTAGTTGAAGATAAATATCTATGCAAAGAATAGGTATTTATACTGATTACCTGTTAAGCTTTGAACTAAGACAGTCAGTACTTTAATGTTCTAAATTATCAGAAAATTTCTTTGGTTCACTGAGAATTTCACATTGAAGTGTTCTCTGATGTTCACTGCCTATGTTTACATTGACTCTAACAACACTTAGGCCTGTCACCAAGTGCACTGCATGTAGGTTTGATTCAGTACCAGTCATGGCAAGTCCTCCCATTCACTGCACAGGTTTTGGATCATTCTCATGCACAGAATATTTTCTCACTTTCTTTCCTTTTCTGTTTAATGCTTTTTTTGTTTAATAGATTTGTGACATGCTCCATCTTTCCTGCTTTTTAGATCTTTAATTTAAGTAGGATTTTTTTTTAACCATTATCACAGTCTAAGTAATTTTGGGGAGATGAAATAGACCTCAGATACTAAAACATTTGTAAAAGATACGTGCAATGTCAAAAATTACACAGATTTGTTGCTCTGCAAGAGAGATGATGCAGCACAGATGAGCCAGTCAGGCAAGATTAGTAGTATCCAATCTATGCTGTGCATTGCTATGCCTTGGCATGATAGCCCTGAGCCATCTCTAAATGGACTACTCTGTCTTCGTGGCAGAAGGTAGTGAAAAATGAAGTTAACTGGAGTCCTAATGCAGGACATTTGGTCCTCATGATTTCCTCTTCCATGTTGTTATTGCCTTTGGCTAAGAAGTGGTTAAAGCCTTCTCAGCTTGAGACCCCAGTATCTCTGCTGGAAAGTTGAATTGCAAGGTTGCAAGACAAAACATTCATGTTGGTATGACTGCTGTTAAAAGAAAATATTTCATGCAAAGATAATTTTTCATGGAAAATCAACTAATGAGATAAATAACCAAGAGAACTGACATCTTCTGAGGGAATAAAATAAAGAAAACATGCAGTCATCTAGGAAACCTCTACAAACCTATGATTATGCAGCAGACGATGAGAGAACTGCAATTGAGGAATCATAAACCAGGTCAGCTTTGCTTTGCATCAGGCTATCTGTTGACATGATTATTTTCTTTCACTTATTTACAATGAATTTGAAATTAGGCAGAAAGCTGGATTGCTATAATATTTTTCTCAAATATTCATTCAGAAATTCCCTAAAAACTTCAGGAAGAAGGTCTTCAAAAGTTTTTAAGACTAGTGCCCATGTTCATCACCAGAAAGTTCAGGGAACAACTAAGCAGAAGACTCTCTCTAGTTTCTAGACACCTTTTGTCATGCCTGCACTGCACTTCACGTTGTATCATAAGCAGATTTCTAAACTAAGTCTGTACCAGAAACCCATCTCTTTTCTCAGAAATTGAACTAGAATTTGATGAAGTTTCTGGACTGAAGTATTGATTGTATGCTGTTTTGGAAATACTGGTCTACTTGATCACTGCACTTATATAAATAAAGCGCTTATATTTTTAATATTTCATTATATTTGATTTTGTTTCTATTAGGCAGTCCTATGAGATCCCATGGTTCTGCTGCATTCACTAAATTGCAGCGGTGTATGACATAAAAAATTATTGCTTCGGACAAAAGAGGAATGGTTACAATGTGCCATATCATTGTAAACAACTGGATCATTTTTCAGTAGACAAATGCCAGCAATGGGATAGTTCTGAATAGGACAAGAGTAAGAACTTCATATTTACAAACAAAAAAGAGACTTTCCAAGAAAAATGTGTATCTACATACATAGCACTGGAGTGTTTAAGTGTAACCATTAAGACAGGGGAAAAATACAAGCTATATATTTTTTTTATTTCATCTTGAATGCTTTTCTTTAAAAGGATAAATCTGGGAAATCTCCATAATTTTCCAAAGAACTATTGCCATTTACAAGATACTGGAGTTATCTTTAAGCTGGAAAAGTACATTTTCTTTCCTCATTTATAAGCAGATACTGATCCTGTGTCAATGAGGGCAAGGGAAATGTTGTTCATATAAAACTGAGCTATATTTTTCCACTTGGAAGTTGGGTTACAAACATGGGTGACTGATATTCTGTGCAGGGAAACGGACTCATCCTGTTCTTAACACAAACAAAATTAACAGGGCACTTTAGCCACAGCAGGCACCTTAATTATGTCACAATGTCCTTCTCTTACTTGATGTGATGCCAGTGTTTCAGACATTGAACTCCCCTGATTTGTTGGACACAAAAACTTGCTGTACACCTAGTTGAAAAGAAAACTTCAAGCTGGCACATGTCCATGTCTTGAACCTCACTTACCACCGTTCATTTGACAGAGTTAGCTTGTTAGTTAAACTACACAGAACTTTCCACCAGTGTCAAATGTACTAAGCTGTTACTGTACCCTGTGACTTCAGTCAGCATTTACTGGCAAGGCACAGTAACACTTACTTATTCATCACTGAGCCAATACAACTGTCATTGAAAAGTTTGGGTTTTTTTCATCACCTTTCCTTACCTTCTAGAACAGGTATTTGTTAGCTCTTATCAAAGTATATAAAAATGAGACTAATAACCAATATTGAACTCTAAGATATCATTCAAGATACCAGACATTCTGGGGCTTTAAAAATCTAAGCTGCACATACATATAACTTCAGAAGAAATTGCCATCCAGGGACTGGTGGAAAGGAAAAGAAGGTACAGATCTTGCCTGCAAATAAGTGAAATAACCCAGACAGCCATGACTAATCTTGAGATAAAACAGTCATTCAATTAAAAGATTTAAGGAAGGAAAACTCCTTCATATCCTGTACCTGGTCCAAATATTTTCTGTCTCTCATGCTCCCTTTGAGATTTCCCTTGTCTAGGAGCCCCTCCAAAGCAGTCTATTCCTTGTTAAAACACAAAAACATGTTATTCCCAAAGCAACAGAGAGAATCTTTCTGCATTCCTAGCATGGTTAATAAGCAATGTGACCCAGCAACCAGACAGGAATTGCACCAGAGATCATAACAATTAAGATTCTTCCACCTTCAGGCTTTGAGAATCTTCTAAGTCTAATCGAACATAAATAAATAAAAATTTGAATTCTACAGTAGAAGTCAGTAATTTGGACATAAAAACACCTTCAATAGGGTTTTATAATGCATGCTCTGTACAGTTTCAAGAAAGCAGACCACCACCACTAAGCTGCTCTTTCAAACAGCAAGTACATTTGTTTTTCTACAACCACAGGGCAAGATTTATCAGTTAATACTTCTACTTGAGCCTAATACTAGAAAACAAAAAGAAAAATAAAAAAAGAAAAGTAGGAAAAAGATGAAAGGGTATATTATTAAATTCCTATTTCTTTTTATAAGCCATGTTAAGTGTCTTAAATGTTAAAATCGTGTCAGTGTGTGGATGCAAAAAAAAAAGTTAAAATACAGTAGTGGAGAGTTTCAAATACAGTGGTTGATAGGTTCAATAACAGAGTTTCAAAAGGTCCAGCCATCCCACTGTAGCTCTCACATTCTTCAACTACTTGTGTAAGTCTGGATGTGTCTGGGGAGATAATATGAATAGATTCCAAGCCCTAAATTCTCTGCCTGACTGACATTTTGGCAGTTACCAGTAGATGGCTGCAATTTCTAGTTGCTGAAATGGCTCACTTAGAACTACTCTGTTCCAAACAGCTGCTGGAAATGAACCAGCCTCCAGCTGTATCTTGAAGACTACTGCTGCTGCTGGGCTTGTCCTGCCTGTGCAACAGAAGAATACATACCTGAAAAAAAACAGAAGTTTGTAGACTGCATCCATGATGTTCAGTACCTATAGTATTGAGTAGATATTTACTGTTTTTGGCTCTCAAAGGCTGCTCTTATTCTCTTCTTCTGTTAGTCATAAAGACTGTAAGGATCGTACACAGTTTAAAAAATCCGTGACACACTCAACCGATATCCTCCCTCCACTTCCAGACAATCCCATGTGCAGATCTTTTTTTTTTCCTGAGAAATATGTGCAGAAATTGATTTTGCAGAAGAAGATGTTTTACATTATTTTGTTTAATCAGAATTAGTTTTTTTGTGTTTTTTTTTTTTTTTTAATAGCCACTCTCTTCTGCTGATGTGCTTTAGACCTGACTTTTGAAACAACTTTTAATCTAGGGACTTTTCTTCTTTTTTGTTTCTTTTTTCTGAGTCTGAAATTAATGAGGATTGTTTTATTTTAGTAGCATGAACATTTAACAGTACGGAAAAATATACAGTCCTATCTTGGCAAATAAATTTTTAGGGTGTTTTACCTTTATTGTTGTCTCTTTCACTGAAACCTCTGCAAAGCTGTGAGTGATGCATATGGAACATATCAAAGAGCAAACTGTAAGTAAGGAGAGAAAAAAAAAAAAAGATGGAGGACAGTTCCAGACCACAAAAAGTAGAATAAAACAAAATGAATACAAGACATGCACTAATAGCCACTTCTTACTTTTTTTGAGAAGTTTTTGAATTGAGAATTCAAAACTCTGATAGAAATAGTGTTTCAACACCGAAGAGAAAACAGATATGATCCAAAGAATATCTTAGTGAAGTCCTGTGGGATGCAGATGTAATGTCTATCTGGGACATCATGGCATCATGGACATGTGCTGAAGAACAGAGCTGGACCACATCAGAGCTGGCAGTTACCACTGAAACTCCTGGAGTGGGGCAGAGAGGTTGTAGAGTGAGGGTGCACAAGACCCTGGAGGCTTGTTATTTTGTAAGCTGAAAGTCCTCTTCCCGCTCCTCTAGCAACAAGTGAACAAACAAATAATCATTTCAGTCTAATTTTCTAATAGTGTTTTAGAAACACAGTCTTAATTACAGTAAGCTCAAGCGTGTTAAAATTGTTGGGAAGGGGATGTCATTCTGTCTTCTTGCTTTGTCAGGCTGGGGATTTGGTGGTATGTTAAAACATCAGCATGGTGTGCTGATGAATGTTGTTTAGTGAGTACTTTGAGGGATAGTCAAGTATATGT
>LTAT01000001.1:37156037-37203164 GCA_003286495.1 Chlorodrepanis virens | reverse complement strand
GTTTTGGTACAGGGGGGTTGTGGAGACAAGATGGAGGAATCAGGGTGTGTCACAAGACTCTTCTTTCTTCCTCTTGTCATCCATCTTCTTTGTGAAGTAGGCACTTTTAGATTGGTCTAGAGTAGAAACTCACTGTTTAGTATAGATAATAAGTATTGGAAAATAATTGTAAATATTGTACACGTAGTTTGTAGTATATAAAGACAACACCGCCCTGAGGGCGGTCAGAGTGCCTTTGGCTGCCGTGCTGGTCAGATCCAGGTTGGGCAGAGAAGGAACTCTGCAGATAAGAAATAATAAACAATCCTGAAGACCGAAAAACCCAGAGTCCAGACTCATCTTTTGGGGGCCCAGCGAGCAAAGAACCGTCCTACGCGTATCGGGGGACAGAGACAGGACAGCCGGCCCCTGATACACATCTTACAATTGCTTACACTTATTTATACCTTTAACTGATGCCAGTGGGGTTATTCCATCTCACAAAAATCTTTCATGAAAGTACATGCACTGAAGATAGGATTGGCAAGTGTAAACATGAGAAAACAGAGATCGCTTTAATCATCAAAGAACATCATTCCTATGTCCCTAGTAGATACTGGGCAATTTCTACTGCTGTCAATCTATTACCTTTCAAGTGTATTAAACAACTATTTAGGAAAGGAAAAAAAAATCATAAAAATTCTACTGAAAATGGCAACTGCATTAAGTAAAATCCTTCATGACCTTTTTTAACATTTTTCAAAGTACAAGCTTTCTTCTCAATAAGAGAAATGGATGTTGACTTTAATCTAAATACACTTCAAAAAACTTTTGGCTTGCACTGTCTCTGTGCAACTTGTTGATACCTAAATACCTTTCAATCCACCCATAGTATCTCAACATTGAGCATATAGTCCTCAATTTCAATCTAATATTTTAGTACTTTAATGCCCTAAAATACGATTCTTTTGTGGCACATAATGCTACATTGGATTCAGTTAATATAACCTAAAGCGAAATGGAATATTGGTGAATTAATACTGTATTAATAAATAGAAGATGACAGATTGGTTTGGAAGGATAAAGATGTCTCTAACATATTCAAGTTCAGACAATCTTCATGTACTTAAAGTGTAATAGTTTCTATAGTCAATGTCATGCCAAAGATGGCAGCTTTGGGCTCCACATTTCTTGACTATACACTGTAAACCATGAAGCAGCCTTTGGCAGCTTACTTGGTTTGAATGACCATTTCTGTTTCCAAAGCTGATCCTTCTCTGTAACTAGATTCCTCATGTTTTCTGGCAGTGTTTAGGGTTGAACACCATTAGACATTAGATCAAAAGGTGAAGACTAGAAATGAAGATATAAATGAAAATCCAGAGGGAGATGACTAGTTATTATGAGAGATATTATTTACTATTCAGTGCTTTTAAATTTTTTGCATTTATATTTGTAAACTGATAAAGATAAGTTCAGTCTATTTACTCAGCTGCTCTTCGGACTCTTAGTTTGAAGTAAAGATCTTCAACATCTTTGTTGAGCTCCTTATATGCCCAGAAATTAACAGACAACTCTCTCCCAAATAATTCCTGGCCTAGTCTCTTTCCCAGTCTGTACATTGATGCTGTCTGACAAATTGCTAACTGGCCTAGGACAAAACTGCCAGCAAGCATAATGGACAATTTTAATTCTTATTTCTTCTTATTTTATGGTGTAGGTATAGCTTAAGAAAGCTGTCATAGTGTTTTTTTCTGTGTAAGGTGACTTCAGACACTTAGGAAAACAGATCTTTCATGTTATACTTTCTGACTATCTTCTAACAAAACAAGTCTCTGACATTTCAAGACAACACTTCAGTCATATTTATTTGGTAGATTAAGTACATGAGAGCTTCTGATTTACTGGTGTTATATTTTAAATTGAGTGCTGCTTTCATGTAAGAGGCAGTAAGCAAAATCACCTCAAACCAGCTAGAAAATAGAGTCTAGTAAGAACTTCTCTTCCTCTTTTTAATTCTTGGATAATGGACTCAGGGATGAGCTGTGTAGAAAGAAATAATCATAGAGTATGCTGGGGGGGAATACTTCCAGATGTCTTTGTGGCTGTGACCTGACTCTATTCAAGCTACATGCAAATCTGCTGGGGACAGCCGGAGCTATCGCTGTCACACACGCTCAAGAGCTTTGGGAGGTGCATCCGGGGGCACCTGCTGCTGAGGGACTTCCAGTCTCACTGCCCAAGGGTAGCTATGGGAGTGCTCATCACTTCTCTGCAGCCCAAATATACCTGAGAGGTCACATCCTAAGAAAAGCAAACTGGACATTTGTTGTACTTGTTTTTCTCTTTTCTGGACAAAAAGTGAAATTGACAATTAAGTTCAATTCTGTGGGAAAATAAAATTCATTAGAACTAGAAGTGCAAACAGAGGAGTGTATTTCTTCAAATTTCTTGCAAAATACACTAATCTTTTTTGGTCCATGTTTCAAAATAAATAATGACAAAGAATCACTATTGATCTGTATCACTATAAATCTATCTCTCAATATCACTCATAAAGTTTTATGTACATGAGGGTTTGAAAGATAGAAATTTGTACAGAAGTCACTATTGAATTATTTGGGCTGTCAACTACAAGTGCATGTTCCCTTGTATTCACATGAATGCTGCTAGAGATTTAGTAACTGGTGATAGCAGAACATCTCCAGTGCCAAAAAAGGAAAGGGTTTTCTTTGCCAAAATAAATCAGAAAGGGTCATGTCTTCCACTTGTGTAAGTTGTTGTAACTCAGTTAAAGTCAATGATCTTCAGCATATTTTACAAGTGTGGGATTTCATCCAGTTTGTTTCTTCATTTCCTTGAAAAAAGGAACCTTTCAAAGTCAGGAAAGAGAAATTTACATGTAATTGATTAAAAAAAAGCCTCAATAAAAGCAACGATAAATAAATTAGTATTTCCTTTAGTACAAGACACTTTCACAGCACGTTTGATAGCTAATGGAACATAAAATTTATGTACTAAATTTGCTTTAAATCAGGCATACATCTTCCTTACTGAATTGTAGTACAAGTGCATATTCCAAACAAATATATGATTACTATTTCCTAATAACTAAAACACATTTTATACATTATGGTTTTGAGACCTAGGTATTTCATTGAGGTTTTTTTCCAAACAACAGACATGCTCTTTTTCCCTTCTTCTTTTAAATTTGTGTAACGTCATATCTGAAAACAATTAGCTAATGAAATATTTCCTGTGAAATGTAAGTAAATATTGAACTCAAAGGAATGCCTCCAATGTAGGCATTCAGAATCAGATCTAATTTAAGTGCAGGGTGGCATCAACATCCCTGTTACACTTAGTTATAATTATTTATATATATGTTACTTGTTGTTCATTTACATTTCTAGCTGATCAAAAATTTGATTCATGATTGCGCTCCAAATGACAGCCAAACACAGGAATTACTTGAGTCAATGTATAGTTAATTGAGAATGAACATAAAAGAAAACAGATTCTTTCATCTGAGACAATATTTCACAAGTTCATATTTGGACTCGATCTGTTATAAGAGATCACAAGCCATCATGAGATTTCAGAAGCCCAATACATGCACTTTACTCACACCTCTACCTTGTTCATTTCACATAATTAATATAGATGCTATGGTAAATTTAGTGCCATATCTTTATAAAAAATCAGGCTTTAAGCTGATTTTATCAAGATTATGATAAAGCACTTGTCCTGGGGTGTCTTTATGATGCTTGTATCCCCATTTGTCTGTTTTTTACTTCACCCAGAAGTAAGTTTTGTACCTTTAAGACTCCAAGAGTGAATGGGGAGAAGAAGAAGCATGGAGTTTGTTATCAGAAACTGCACTTGCTCCTCCACATCCTTCTCCTGGCCTTTGTTGTCTGCAGCATGGAGGGTGAGAGACAGCTCTCCTTTGTTTTTAGTTGCTTTTTAGCTAGCTGAGGCAGAGAAGTTCCCTGGGCTGTGGTTTTTTTCTTTTTCCTTGGATCTGTTTGAACCTGCTCTGGACTGGACACACAGAAGAGCACTGGCAGGTCACACCTGTGGTCCACTGGGCAGGGCCTGGGCCATGGCATTTCCAGCACCGGAGGGACTGATAACAGGCTGATAAGACAGACTACAAAGGGGACTTTCTGAGTCTGTCATCTCTTCAGAGTGGCAGAAGGTTTTATTGTTTATGGTTTTCTTTTTAATTTTGTTTAGTTTTTGTTGTTGCTGTTTTTTGTTTTGTTTTGTTTTTTGCTGGTGAATGCTTTGCCTGTTAAATAAACTTTTTTTCCCCACTTTTCTCCAAAGAAATATTTTCCTAAACCGGCTGGGGGAGAGGCCATTTGAATCTGCTTTCTAGAGGAACCTCTTTAGATGTTTTCTCACAAATTTGCCCTAAACCAGGACAGCAGTATAAAAAGAGGAAAAAATATTAACTTGTCGAATATGTAGTGGAAATTTATGCAGCCACAAGCTGTCTGTAATACATGTTAATTGATTAGAATTTATATTTTTGGTGTTCTTCCCAGAGACTCCAAGCTATTAATCTGACTTGAACACAGCCAGAACACTGTAACAATTTTTAGTCACTAAAAGCCTTAAGGGAAATTCAAATCTGTTAGAATAAATGTAATAGCTTCATCCACCTTGAAGCAGGGAGTAAAGCAGAGAGGAAAAGGGAAAAAAAACAAAAGAAAACATTAAAAAATATTGTTTATACTCAATGAATTTTAATAAAAGCCTGATGAGAATGTATGTTGTGTGCTGTGCCGCTAATCTAGAGCTGAATGCAACATTTCAGTAAAGGGTTGTATATCAAACAAATACTGTCTTAATTATTGAATATTTTCCTGTAAGCAGTACTCAAATACAGTATTTCAGATTATTTTAAACCCTACTGAGTCAATTCCAACTATCCAAATGTTCTCCTTGGTTTGCAGCCCTTGGCATCTCTAGTAGGCTGGAGATAGCAGAAATAACGATGTGCCTAGCTCTGATCTCATACATTTTCTTTTTCATACACAGTTGTAGAAGATCGTTGGTGATCATGGAATCACCTCAGAGTCCTATATTTACATAGCAGAGTTTTTCCTTCTCAGTGATAATTGTTTCTCTTTCCTCCTTAATGGCTTTTAACTGAAGTTATGTATGCTGCAGTATCTTTATCTACACTTACATTTTATGTCTCCAGATTCTCAAAGCTTAAAAATGCAAACAAATATTAACACTAATACTTATATACCAGTACCATTTATCAAAAGGTTTGGGTTGGGTTTTTGCAGTAGCTTGTTTGCTTGTTGGTTTGTTGGTTGGCTTACTTTTTTTTAATATCTTTTATAAAGGTTTCCACTCTGAAACAACATGATCAATCACATGTGAACACAATTGATCCACTGTGTAGTGAAACTAAATGTTACCTTTACCTTTTTTCATTTTTTATATTTGGATTTATTGCAAGTGGCTATCATTTTATCCAGCTCAGACAATTTTTTTTAAATGTAAGTGAAAAGTACAGCCTGGTCTCTTCTCCTTTGCTCATAGGCTTTCAAATGGTAAGTTCAAACCTGCATTTGATACCAGCACTCAGCAAAAATTGACTGTCATTATGTATACAAAAAAGGAGGATGGGTTATTCTTTGCCCTAAACCTGTGAAATTGATGTAGAAGAAAGAGCACAGATCTAAGAAAGTACTCAGGAATGAGGTGCAGTATCCCAGAGGAAATGGTGATGTACAGCAGCAGTCCCCAGGTGCTTGCTCTGAGATGTTGAGAGGCACTGGCCCCAGCCGCAGCAGTCAAGCAACTAAATACTTCCTGTCAAGTGTGAGGTGAGCAAAAGATCCCCAGAGGGGAAACTAGAAAAAAAAGAAGCTTGTTGGTTTTGTTGGCAGGAATCAGCTGAAAAACTAGTCTGAAAAACTGTTCCTCAGTCTGACCACTTTAGTTGGAAAGTAGAGGGAGGTCAATTCACCTCTTATTCTGAAAATGTTCTCATTCATCTCTTTTACATCATGAAAGAATGAGTTAATTTGTTCTGTATGTGCTTTTTGGGTGCAGTGGTCAAGATGAAGGGCAAGTTAGGAGGCTGTTGGTGTAGTTATACTCAGTAGAGAGAAATGAGAGAATAACTTAAAGAAGAGACAGAGACAGAAGCATGAGCTTAACAAACCAGATAACAAGAGCCTTTTCTTTAGAGAGGCAGCAGTTTGCATTGCCTGCAATTCAAGTCTGACCCATCACAACTGTTCCCAGGAAAGCAGAGGTGAGCAGCAGAAGCACACACAGTCAGCAACAGCCTGAGCTCTCCTCACAGTTTCAGGAAAGGCATACAGGCCTTCTGCAGTCCACCGTAAGAATGTAAAGAGTCATTTCCTATTAGAAATTCTAAATGAAATTATTGAAATTTCATCTCACTATAGTCTTCAAGAAGTACATTGTTCTCATTAAACAGATAAATTGAAAGGGAGGGTGCTGATAGAAAAATTTTGAAAGTAAAAAGTAGAGTGAAAATAAAAACAAATCAAACATATGGACATATAAGCCTTTAACTGAGTAGACAAACTTCAAATTTTTACAATGCAGACAGGAATTCTTTTACCTGTTTAACTTGCCAGATAAATTTTAGGTATTGTCTCATACACCACAGACCTGTTGTTTGTGATATGTGAATGGACTATCTCTGCTTCTAGCATTGTTGTCCTATTATTAGTGATCACATATACCTACTTTTTTTCTAAAGAAAATGCTAAATGGAGACAGTATTTATCAACTTTGTTATGATTCCAGTCTATAGATTAATTATAAAGGCCCATGTTGGACATAGCTATGCATATTCATGACAATGAAAGTGGTTCAAAAGTATCCAGAAAAACACGTCACCGTGAGGTTGCCCACAGAATCATTAAACATGAATCATCCTTGGGTGCCTACTCAAATTTAATTAGTGGGATGTAATTAGCATCTAATTATAATATCCCATATGAAAAATCTTGGCTGCCTTTTGCCGTATTCTAGCCAAAATGTGACAGGAAGCACTGCAAGTGGTAAGACGCTCTTCTTTTGGCCAAGGAAAGAATTCAAAAATATGCTTGTTTACATTCTTGGATTTAACACTTACTATTTTCATGTTATTATCTGAGGAATCAATGGGTGGTAGCAAGAATCCAAAGTGGTTAAATAAATAACTATTAGAATAATGTTGTAAGTACAGCCCTAGAAACAAGAGTGGCATGAAGTCAGGATCACTCTGTAGGTGTCCCTGTGTAGAAAAACCCCCAGTGGTGCACGACTGCTTGGCTATGGGAAGCCCTTTCTGTGACAGAAATAGCTTAATGACCTGTGTAAATTATAATAACAATAAAATCAATCCAGGAAGTGCCACATTATTTAAAATATGAATATGAGTTTTCAATGGATTTGGGCAATTTTATCTAATAAACTGACAGGGCTGTTGATTTCTCCCCTTTCTCAGACAGGGTAAAGGAATAAGAAATCACTTTGAAGGTTAAAAAAATGGGGAAAAGTGAGAAAATAAACAGAGACATGGTGCATAACAACAGAGAAAAAGAAATTACATTAAAAAAACTACTTGCTTTAATGTTTCCATTACACTGGAGTCTTAAAGAGCATGTTTTAATAAATGCTCCCTTCATGATATGTAGGAAAACAAAGAACATCCTACTAAAATGAATAATTATATCCTAAGATAATGAAGAATTGTTTAAGATAATGAAGAATTGTTTATCAGGTTGGGGTGACAAGCTTTTGGCAGCAGTAGAGCTACAGGGGTGACTTCTGTGAAAATCTGCTAGAAACTTCCTTCATGTCCTGCAGAGGCAATGCCGCCCAGCTCCCAGCTGGATCTGCCATGAGCCAGGGCTAAGCCCTGCAGCAATGGTGATAGTGCCTCTGGGACAGCAAATTTAAAAATGCAAAAAACTTATTGTGCAGAAGCAAGGATGGTCAGAGAAAAGATGAGTGAGAATGTATGAGAGAAGCAGCATTGCAGACACCAAGGTTAGTGCAGGAGAAGGACAGGAAAGAGGTGCTCCCAGTTCTGGAGCTGAGATTCCCCTACAGCCCATGGTGCAGCCCATGGTGAGACAGCAGGTGCCCTTGGAGATCCCCAGGAGAGCCAATAGCAACTTGGAGCCCCTGAAGGACCCCACTCTGGTGCAGGTAAATGCCTGAAGGAGGCTGTGACCCTGTGGGAAGCCCATGCTGGGCAAGGTCCTTGCCTTCAAGGACCTGTGGAGAAAGAAGCCTACTCCCTAGGAGGTTTGCTGGCAGGACTTGTGGTTGTGTGGGGAACCCACACTGGAGCAGTCTGAAGGACTGCTTCCCATGGAAGGGACCCACGCTGGGACAGCTCATGAAGAACTACAACACAGGGGAAGGGCTCACGTTGGAGAAATGTGTAGAAGACTGTCTCCTGTGGGAGAGACTCTATACCAGAGCAGGGGAAGGCTGTAAGAGGTTCTCTTTCTGAGCAGGAAGAAGCGAGAGAGACAACGTGTGGCCCCTCTCTTTTTCTAATGAAGGGTCAGGATGTTGAGAATCAGGAATAAAGGTGGCAGAAAAAGAAAAGCTAGGCAGAAGGTGTTTTCAAGAGTTGGGTTTACTTCTCGTTATCCTACTCTAATTTGAATGACTATAAATTAAAATAATTTATTCAATTTGATTCTGATTTGTCTGTGACAGTAACTGGTTATTGATGTCTCCCTGTCCTTTTCCCAACCCACAGCCTTTTGTTATATTTTCTCTCCCATGTCCAATTGAAGAGGGGAGGGATATAGGGGCTTTGGTGGGTACCTGGTGTCCAGCCACGTAAAACTACTATAATCACCATTGCATTCATGTGAAAATGAAAATATTTCCCCAAAAATCCTTCAATTAACTGTATGAATGCTTAGTTCCCCATTCCTGGAATCTGGTTTAGGGCTTTGATGTTTAGTTCTCATTGCTGATGGATTGAGGAGTTGGTCTGTTTATTTGTTTATGGAGGGGTAGCTGCTTTCATTTGTTACAAATAGCAACACTGAAAAAATGTGAGATCAAAATAACATTTAGGTTTAATTTAAACAGTTGCAATGAAGACAACATCATACATACTTTATATAGTTATACGTTTTAAATGGTGTCATTTGGGAATATGATTTTTTTCAAAAATTTATGAACCAGGATAAATCTGAAGTTTATACACCAATAGCTTAGATTACCTGTTTCTGAATGAAAGAGAATTCTTCTGTAAAAGGAGATTTAACAGAATTAGGATCAAATCTCATGTTCTAATTAGGACCAGATCTCATTTCATTGATTGCAATCATAATTTAAAAAGTGTATTTTTATTTTGCTTATAAGTTATAGAATGCTACTAAGTAATTTTATGAAGCAGTATAAATATGTGTGTTTTGTATATTTTGCATTTCCCAATGAAAAGGAAGGACACTTGTTATGAAAAAGGGAGCTACACTGACTTCTTTGTTATATTTTAAATGGATTATATTTAACTACATTTAATTTGCATAGTTAAAACACTTTTGCTTATTATGATAATGAATAACAAAAGACTGTGTTACATACTTCAATTATATTATGTACATGCAATTAAATCAAACTTTAGTTGAGTATTTAAATTCAGATTAAAGCTATTTGTTTTCACAAGGAATACTTGTCTGTCTGTCTGCTAGTAAGATAAGCAAGCCATGAAAATTTTAAAACACCATGTTTCTGTGTTTTCCAAATTTTTTTCAGATTTCTCCTTTTTTTTTTCAGCTGATGTCTTCCTAAATTACCAAGAGGGCATAAATAAATAGCTCTGTGTACATCTTTAAGATTATTAATCATGACCAACTGTTCTGTATTCTGAAAGCTCACTCAGAAGTAAACATAAGGAACAGGACAAAAGGTATCAGAAAAAGCATGGTGCTGTTACAGATATAGTATGGATACAATTAATGATATATAACTATTTTTTATGTAACCATATGGTTGTAAAGGTCTAATTTGAGAAAACTCTCATGTGGTACATAGAAAATTAAGGAAATTATTTTCCTCCATTCACCATATCCCTGTTGATTATAAAATATTTATTTGTTTTAAGTTGTTTACTGGAACTTATATTAAAATATAGCAACTGCCATGGCCTTTGAGGCCTAAAAGACTATGCAAACCAGAACAATGGAAGCAGAACTTCATTGTAATTTTAAGATTTACTGGAACATTAGTACTCTCTGTTTTACTGACAATTCAGTGAGAAAAATAACTCTTCTCTTAGTTGTCTGTCGAGTGCTTCCATTTCAAATCTGAGTGTGCCAGACCTGAAAGTCGTTTAGGACATGCCTTAACAACTTGATGAAAATTCTGATGTAATTTTTCAGGCATGGCCAGATTAGGTCTGGGATGGTTCCTCTCCAAAAGTGCATGCAGGGTCAAGCCTGATGGTTACAGACACTGAGAGGAGAAAGTTGTTGTGATCTGAGCTTTAAAGAGCTTATGCAACCATCCTGCTTCTGTCAGTGTGCTTTGCTGAAGCCCAGATATTTCTGTGTCAGCAGTGAAGGGCAATGTTAGAGGTACCAAGGAAATTACATGGTACTTTTCATGTGGACAGCTGTCCCTGAAAGACTCACAGAGAGAATAAATTAAGAGTCTGTGGCTAAACAGGAAACCTGTCCATTACTAAATAGGGAACATAGCAGCTTAGAGGCAACCCATCATGGACCTGGTTGCTTTCTATCATGAAGATTTTGATTAGTATTGTTCAAAATTATGTAAAGGCCTTATCTGGAAAAGTGTAGCACTCTCTATAACTAGTCTTCTGCATATGTAAGTTTCAACAGCTCAAAAATGTCTTCCTTTGATTTAGTAGAGAATGTGCTTGTGTAGTTTGTTTCTTGTGAATCTGAATTAATCTTGCAGATTTTTTTCAGTTTTTTCCCTCAGGCTTTGGTGAAAATGATAAATAAATAGCAGCTTTCCAATTACATAGATTAGATATACTCTGAAATAATAGCATTAGCCTGGAAAATAATTTGATTAGCATTACATAATGTCAGTATATTTAAGTAGTACAGCTCCAATCTCCTGTGATTTTTCATTATTAACGTTCTGCCAAAATAATTGTGTCTGCATGAAAATACTTCCCCATTCAGCAAATGTTTCTCTGCATTGTCCAAAATGAACAGCTAATAAATAGAACTTCACATCACCATGAACCAGCCATAACCCGAGTTGCTGTGAGCTGTTTGTTAGTGCCACAGGGCCTGAAGGAGAATTAAGAAGCCCTGACATTATTCTTCTTTGAGGACTTAAATACCAATTTTTTTTCACAGAATGGCATTGGACCCTGTCAGAGACAGTCATTCAGTTCCTTGACCTCTTTGGAGAGCTAAGTCTGAAGACAAATTTCAACAATGCCACCATCTCTATCTTCCTGCCAGCACAGAAAATCACCTCAGTTCTGAAATCCAGAATAAGGTCAAAAGAGAGGAAAATACTAAACTTTGTCTTTGGGCAATTCGGATATAATTCCCTTCAGCTGCAATATCAATCATGCTGCATTTTCTCAGGGTGATACTGCAGATCTGATCTACAGATTTTGAGATCTGTAAATTTCTGAGGACAATTATACAAATCTACTGTGCTCCATAATCAGTTATAGCAATGTCTTGAGTCTTGTGATACTCCATAGATTCAAATCACCCAAACAGCAGTCAGCTTAACATAGAGCTTGGAGGAAAACTGGGGAATAAGAATTATCTGCTAAGCCTGCTCTTACTCTGTGATTCCCCATCTTGAAGTAAGCTTTTGAGGTGCATTCATGATCTAGCTCTCTCTTAAAAATTATGTCTTGGGATAGACAGAGTAAAAACAGGCTCCTTCCTGAAGAGGTGAAAGTATTTAGTCTTCACTCACTCCCAACTACATTATTGAATCTGAACTTTTTAAAAAATGAGAAAGCAACAATGACAGCATGGCATTTTATCTCTCTTAGAAAATACTGTTCTGGAATAAATATCTTAAGTTTTATTTTCATAGTATGAGCATGAATCTCCAAAATATTCAGGTTTTCGCCTGAATTGTTAGGCACACTGAAAGTCTAAAAAAGAGAAGGTACATGAAAATCAGCAGTAATAACAGATTCGTATTAAAAAGATGTACAAAGAAAAGGAAACTAACTTGAAGAGAAGAATAATGTTAGTAATTCAAAATATTAAAAGAGAGATTAACACCAGAATTAGTGCTGACTGAACAGAAAGAATTTCCAAAGGGGACTTCATACTTCGCAAGAAGCTCTATCATTTCAATTACTTTGCTATTAAGACTCATTAATATGTTTGAAAAGATCATGTCTAAAGGTGTACTGTAACTTTTGAAATTTATAAGGATACTAAGAAAAGACAGACACATATCTGATATTTTTGGACAGAAATAAAAATTTCAATACTCATTTCAGAAACAGGATAGTAATATCATGGACTCCCAGTGAAATCCTTAACCACTTTAAATCTAAACCACATGGTATTAGCTTGTTCCATTTAAGCAAGTTATAAAAAAAATCTATAACTTAAAATATTAATAAACAAAAACAGTCAGCATGATAAAAAAATCATGTAAAACATGGGCATGAATTAATCCCTTTCTTACTCCAGACTACATGGCTGTTTGAAATGAGAATTTTCTCTTTGAATGTCCTTATGGTAGGCTGTTACTTTTAAACACCTCACTTCCAGTTGGTGCAGTATCTTGCTTAAAGTTATCTCCCACTTAACGACAATCTAGTCAAATGATATTGACATATATAACTCATTAGTGCTTTGGAACACCAACCATTATTTTTCATTTTCATATATTGAGTTCCTAATAGTCTATATGATATTTGAAGGTCCACATCAGTCTTCAAAGCTCTGTAGGCTGCATTTGAAAATTAAAAAAAAAAAATTGGTGACACAAAATTTGACCATTTGAAAACAGTGCCTGTTTCCACTCCTGCTCTAGTCTGGTGATTCTTCATCTTTCATCTAACTGAAGTCTTACATACACATCTGAAAGGGGTCTTGGAGGAGTGAATCTGAGAACAACCCAGGTGTACCCAAATGTTTCAGATACACACATTTGAGAAATGTGTAATGGTGATCCAAGAGTGATTTTGGGAGATCTCATCCATGAAAAAGGGGATAGTTTTTAGATCTTCCCCACAATGTCTCAATTCTCATATAACTTCAGATTTATAGGGCAATCACCATGACATAATTAACCAAGTGTCTTTTACATGGGTAAGTACTTCCAAAAGTACCTAATGGAATGTTTAAAAGGGAACAACTGTTCCTCTGTTTTGGAACCCATTTGACTGATAATCAAGACCATCAATCCTTATTTACAGCTCACAGTTCCCAGTGCTGAGCAAACACTTTTGTTTCACCCTTGCACCTTTGGATCTGCCCAGCTGGTACTGGCAAGGCTGTGAGTTCTACCTTACTGTATGTGAATGTGGGGTTTGGTGTAGATGGAGCATATGTGTAGGTATCAAACCACCTGATCAGCCCTACTTGCTGTGTTTCCTTTACACCATGGAGAGGTTTGGGATGTACACCTGATCTACTCCAGTCACAAATGGGCATATGTTTTTGGGGACTGGTTGGGCTAGAAAAATAGTGAGTACATTTGTTTATATATATATATATATATTTTTTTTTTAGGTAAAAATCTGCAACATCAACATTATTCTATCTAGCCTTTTTTTTTTGGTCCAACCAAATCAGTGTTATTTACAGCAGAGCAGTGAACGTCCCCTGTGTTTTGCCCTCTCAGACCTTTCCCCGTATGTCAAAAACCCTGTTTCTGATTAGCCAAAATAATTTCTGAGAAGATTATAGGAAGTAGATGATCTTCCTTTTTTCAGTTTTAAAGTGCACACAACTAGAAAAAAAAACAACAGAAAACAAACTTTAAAGTGTTCAGAGTGACTCTACTTGGAGTTTAGTAGTCCACACCTTAGGATTTTTGAGCCTCATTCCAATTGGGCTCTGTCTTCTCATAAGCCAAATTAAGACACAATTAATTAAGTCATTCTAAACTTGCTATTTCATAAACATTATTGTTGTTATTATTGGTCTTTGGGTCTACAGTGTGTTTTGAAGGAAAAAGCAGATGTCTTTTTGCCAGCCTTTTTGTCTTTTAATACACCTTTGAAGAAATCTCATGAGAAACAAGTGTTTTAGTCAACCTCAACAGAGAAGCATAGCTAGAAGAGTGGCATATCAGTATACTTGTACTCAGAAGAAGAGATGAAGTACTGCATAAATCTACGTCACATTTTCAGCTAAATTTTTTTTTTTTTTGCCATATTGTTTTCTGAAATAGCCCTTTTTTCTAGTTTTAAAATGGTATTTTAAGGTAGAGCAGAGCTAGTGAAAAATTCCCAGAGAAACCAATGACAACAACAAATGGAAAGATGTGGGAGTGCTCAGAGATGTTTAACTATCTCTGTGCTCATGCTTGCCCTTTCTTCTCCAGGCAAAACTTAATTTCAATATATTGAAAATTCCTCTAAAAATTAATAAACAGCAAGAACCATAAAGGCAATAATTATTTTAAATGCAGCTCAAAAATTAATAAATATGAGTGAAAAACTTAATGGCTTGAATCCACTGGCTGTCATGGCACAATATCACACTTGCATGTGACAGGACAAACCATTAAATGAAAGCCCAAGTGTGATGATTTGACCAATTAATATGCTTTGTGATTTTTCTTGGTTTTTTTCTTTTTTTTTTTCTTTTCTATTTTTCTTGTTTATTTGGACATCTATAACAAAATATTCTTTGGTAAATATATAGTATTTTTTTCACTATTAATTTTTTTTTAGAAAGTAGTATTATTGGGGAGCAATCAGTAGCAAATAAGTAAAAGATTACTAAAAGAAATTGTGCATAATTTGAAACTATGCTTCTCTTAGTGACATAATTCTGTTCCTTTTTCTTCTGCTTTCTTTGTTATACAATATTGGAACAAAATAAATCTTACTAATGAATTGTACTCTTATTAGTGTTATTCCAGGTGTTGAACAAAGTCCTGCACACACAAACAATAAAGAATAACGACATTGATAACATTCACTGCTAACTGTCACATTTAGAAAATTAATATTTCTTTTCCTTTTGTTTCTTTGCCCTGTTTTTTTGCCATTTCTCTCACATCCCTAGCTCTGACCTGATTGCCACTGTAAAAAAAACAATTAGCTCCCAATTAGTCCACTGTTAGTTGTTTAAGTACACTTCTTTTAAAATAAAACTTGCAACAAAAATTGGCCATAGTTTGGCCAATAAATGGTTTCTTCTTTAATGAAAAAGACTCCTGCATGGATCAAGGGTTTTGTGAGACTTTCAAATCAATTTTCAGCGTTTGTTTGCTCTAACTACAAAAAACTGTTTAATGTCTTTTGTTTAGCCACATGTAGCTGAGCAAAGGCTTTTATTGAGTTCAGTGGTACTACTTCCAGTACTATCTGTACTCCCTGCAATTTTTCTGCCAGATTTCTCTCTAGGTAGGTAGTATTCATCTTCTACTTGATCCATCTCTACTAAGGATATGTTTACTTCAATGTAATAAAACTTTAGACAACAAAAGTACCAATCTTGACCCCAACCATGTTAGTTACAGAAGGTTATTTTCCTAGTGCAGGGTAAAGCCAGGACTTAAGGACTCCTGTGGACACTCGAGTGTCCACACATTTGCACAAAACCCCTCTAAATTTATACTCTTCTATAGTTTTCCAGTGAATTGATCAGTCAAAAGTTAGTGCTTGTATGACTGAGTTCAATAAAATCAGGTGAAAGCTGGTAGCACTTGAATTAATGAAAGCTTAAAGCTGGGGAAAAAACCCAACAAAATAATCCTCCAATAAAACAAAGAAAACCAATGAACCAACCACCAGAAAATCCCTACAGAACCAAAATCCCCTCCAAAACCAAGCAACAAATAAATCACAAAAAAGCAAACGCAAACCAAACAAAAAAAAAAAAAAATCCCCCAAAAACCCCACAAAAAACACACACATAAAAATCCCCAACCAAACAAAGAAATAAAAAACCAAACCACAAACAAACAAGCTCACCAAAGAAGCCCCAAACTTCCAGGGATGAAAAACTGTATGAGACAAAACTGAAATATATAATTTTATCAAAACTTACAAGCCTGTATAGAACCCTGGGGAATATTAAGCAGCTCTAACACTCCCAACTTGCAAATGTCTAAAAAGACTCTTTTCTCTTCTTGCTCTGTGACAAAAGAATTCACTTCACAGCTGTGGTCTATTACCTTAGAGACCATGCTAACAGTTGGGACACAATAAACCTCTGATGATAACGGGTGTAAGTGTTATCACATCTAACTGTAATAGTGTGAATGGTCCAACTATAATAGAGCAAATGACCTGACAGCTCCTACCCACTGAGCACTGCTGTCCATCACCACTTCACCAGCAGCAGACCAAAGGACAAGAAAATTCTCATTCTGCATACAGTGCCCCTTGGGAAAAGCACAGTCCTATTAATTTACTGATGGCAGTGAGAGAACAGTTGTCAAAGTGCCTGGAAGCAGACCAGCAGACTGTTGACTTAATTATGCCAGACAACAGAGCCAACATTTTAAAGCTGTGAAAGATGGCAATTTTTCACACTTCACCTTCCCTCATTTTTGGTCCTGATAGCCAGACTTACACAATTCAAGTAATTGAATATATTAAATACAGAAATTATCACTGTGTCTCTTCCAAACATAAAATAAAATAAACCCTCACAGGCAGAATTAGGTCATTAAATAGAAACTTTAATGTTAAGATTAATTTGGAATAATGCTACTAATCAAACAATGATTTCATAATAAGTTTAAAGAACTAATGTACGTGCTCTACTTTTTAGATCCCACCTTCTGAGTGTTACAGACATGTAACCACAGATTGATAGAAGCTGAGTAGGAAGTAAATGCTCACATATTTTGATCTTATACTTCTGGATTTTTCAGGCTTTTTGGTAAACATATGCAAATTCTCAATATTAACTTCTATTATGTGCTCCAAAGTTTACATATAAAGGCTGAGAGATTCATCTTTCCTTCTGTAACTGGGACAAATAAAGGTTGCTTCAGTTTTGAAGTGCCTTCTTCTCAAAGGGCTAGGTTACCAGACCAAGATCTGTCAATTTCAGATCTGTCAATAACTGGCCTGAGAATATTTTTTCCCTGCATAATGATATTTAATTTTTATATAATAATATTAATTTCCACTGTTATTTTTTTCTGAGTAAATAATTTATAAAGCTTATCAACTGAATCACAATATACATTTGTATCATACTTTTCATCAGCATGCCTCATTTTTATTATAAAATATGTATCAGGATCTCAGTGCTACAAATGGGAAAATAAAATTAGTTGTAATGTTGTAACCTATTCTGGTTTTAAAAAATCTGTAATAATCTGGAGATAAATCCATCTGCAAGTAATTTTGATCTGGTATTTTGTTGATGAGAGCTAAACATGCACTGTATAAGTTATTTAAACTGTTTCATAATACATGTACCACTTTTCTGAAGCCTGAGTCAAATCAGATGTTTCATATTCACAATCTGAATAATGATTTTTGCCCATTGATGCAAGAAAATCTTTGTTTAAATCTGACTTAAAGTCAAGATTTCTTGACTTTTTAAAAGATGTTGGCTTGGGTTCAAAATTCTTCCAACAAAAATTCAACAACTCAACCAAGTGGTAACTTGTTCTTCGGGGCTACTTCATCTAAAATCAATATTTTGATATACTGAAGTTTAAATTATCTTTTAATGATATTAGTTCTAAATATTAAAATGGTGAAAGACTACTTGGTCAAAGCAGAATGTGCTGACCATCATTTGTCTGATTATAGCTTTGTTAAGGCTGGCAGTGGATTTCAATTTAAACACACATCTCAATCCCTTTAGAAACAAGAAGGAAAAAATTCACCAGTGGATACCATTTTCCCTATACTGACTTCTGCTTATAAATAACCTATCCCATGCAACTCCTAATTCTGCGTTCTTGTCACTAAAATAATGATATTTCATGAATTTTAGTTCAGATTTGTCACCCAAAACTACAACACAGTCAAAGCGCATAAATCTTTACAAAAGTAGAGTGAAAAGGGTTTATTCATGCCCAGTTCTTCTGAGCAGAGATGTCTGAAAAAGTCTAGAGAGAGTGAGAGAGGACTGAGACTTAGAAATTAGTAGAGTTTGAATTTACAGTGGGTTGTAGATATTCAAATCTTATTCACCTGAACTTGAGGCAAGTAGACTTTTCAAGCCTACTGTAGAGTTGAAACACATGACTCAGTGCTCCTTAGCATTGCCTCCTGAACCTCTGCTTCTCCTCATAGTCTTAAATGTTACTTTAGAAAAGACATGGAATCACCATGGTTCCACGAAACCCTATTTTAACCATATTTCATTTCAAAATGGATAGGAAACTTGTTATAAAAATAGTTTAAGTACTACATCTTTCTGGGATTTTAAAGGCTCTATAAGAAATTTTAGTCTGCATAAAATCTGAAAATAAAAAAAGTACTTCTATTGACTAGTAAAGTTATTAATTTTCCTTGGGAAAAATGTCTGTTCTTGAATAAGTAGCTTTGATTTCTTCCAGACCACTATATTTTGTGTGACCCACCATTTATTTAAAAGATAGTGTCTCTTCCAAAAAATGGAATGTGTTTCATTCTTGGATCAAGCACAAGAGAAAACCTAAATGCAAATGTATAGATCTGAAATCTAGTAAAATGCTACATAGTATGTATGGGTAGGAATATCTAAAGAACTAAGAAATTTTCTTGGAATGGGGAAAAAAAATACATGAAAGAAAATTGTTGCAAAATCTCTTCTGAGAAAAGTCAATAAGTAATCCATTTACATTGAGAAATCGCATTTTTTGTTATTTGAGCCATGAGTGTTGACACTGTCTCTGTCTGCTTTATTTTTCCTTCACAAAATTCAAAATCATAAATCTGCAGTGAACATCTACTTATTACTCTTTCAAAGAAAGCCAAAACATTTACAAAACCACAAAGTTGTGTTTCATAAATAAAATTCAAAAAGACAGGCTCTGACACCTCCACTTCATGAATGGCCACATTAATACCATTATTACAATATAAGAGCTTAACAGGAAAATTCACCTTTTTTTTTTGGTGTTTTTTTCCCTGAAACAAGTTACATTGCAATTAAATAGCTTCAAAGCAAATATTTTAAGACTTGAAAGTCCAAGTCATTTTTGGTAAAATATTATCTGGTCTGCATACCTCTATGGAGGTGTAGAGATAGCTGGGAAATAATATGAAGTAGGAAATAAAACAGACAGGTTGCACTGGGACACGTATCAAGAAATATACCAAAATGTCAATAATTTAATAAATTAAATAATAAAGGGTGATATTTATCTTTAATGAAGCTTGAAATTATTTCTACTGGATGAAGAATAGAAAAAAAAGGGAATACTGTGTATTGAAAAACAATATAAGTGAATTTCATTTGGTCTGTGGCTTGAGGTTCCTGGAAAGCTGCAGGTAGGTTCCTGTGAAATCTGGATATTAAGATACTTGTTGAGGTATATATTATTTATTTTTACTTAAAGGATTTTTACTTAAAAGAGTTACAGGGTGGATAATAACAATCATAAATAATGATCAAATATCGTTTATTGCAATTGTAAAGAAGTGGAATTTTAAAAAATCTTTCTTCCTTGTGCAGTTTTGCCTGACATTTGTTTAATCATGTCTTCAATCTTAAATAAATATATTTTTGGTGCTCACTGTTAGTTGGGTTTCTTTTATTGAATGTCTTTGTTGCCACCTCACCATGATTTTAAGATAAAAAACTTTCCAGTCAGTTTTTTGCTGTTTTGTCAGCTCCCATCCAGATTATAAAGATGTCATTCTGTTATCCCAGTGTAACACAAGGCTGTAAGTAAACATCAGTCAGTACTTTCCTCTCCACGGTGGAATTCCTCCCCACATAAAGGTCTGGCATGGAGAATAAGCAGCATCTACATTTGTTTAAGTGTATTCTGAGGACTTGGAGAAGACCTACATGTTTTATAATGCTGGTAATATCTGTCTACACAGGAAGGAACTTCACAAAGAAACCATCTGACATCTGTCCTCCAAAAAATTAATGTGTATCATTCAAAACGCTATTTTTGCTCTTTAAAGCATGTCATGCTTAGTTTCTGTACATTTTCAAGTCTCTTTTTCCTGTTGCCCGTACTCAGGCAACATGGGAAAACCAGAGAATTAGAAGGTTGATTCTGGCAGGACCTGATATGGTCTGTAGAGCACAGAAAATGATTGGGCATACATGGACATGGTTATGCATTCTAGAAGTGTGAAACATGGGATTAGGGGATAAGCAGAAAGGGCTTTGAGCACCACACTCAAGCCAGAGGATTCCTTGGAATCTAGACACAGAAGCTGGACACAAATACATAGTTTAATCTGTTCTTAAGCTCTTTTTATATAGGCTGATCATCGCCCATCAGGCTGAGCATTCATTTTTTTTGACAATAGAATGCCTTAAAAAAAATCTATGTCCCCTATTTTTCTGAGATAAGAATGATAGGAGGCTAATTTGAGTCTGTCCAGTCTGTTCTAGTTTTTGAGAACTGTTTTCATTATGGGATTAAAAACACATAATAAGAGCCCTCATAAAGAAAACCCCAAACAAAACTAACTTTAAAAAATTAAACTTTTAATTCCAAAGGTTCTGGCATTATAATACAATTTAAATGCCCAGTTATACAGTATTCATTATTCGTATTTCTTCATTCTCTTTCTGCTGGACATATTCTCATTCTGCTAGCTTGTCCTGAAGTTTTGCTTCCAAAATTTTAAGCACTGGATCATAGTGATATTTGTGATTTTTATAGGAAACTTCCTTGAGCAACAATTAAAGGCCAGGACAGAGCAGGACAGCTGAATTAGTTTTGAATTGTGGGCCATTGGATCAAGCCTTATTTGATATGGAGATGCCAACACTACAGATACACAAACCTGTCTGAATCAGTATCCAAAATTCGCTGCATGTTGCTGAAGCTGCAGCTGACATACACGGTGTGATATGGGATGGATTCTGAAGAAACAGGATCATTTTTCAAGGGCAAAACCTGTGACCATCTTTTACATTGATGCTCAAAATAAATACCTACTTCATTGCTTATGGTATATTATTCTGAAGACTATTGCAATGGGAATAACATATGTCTAAGTGTTTGGAACATTTGTTGAACTTTATAAGATGATATTCATCACATTCAGCTGTACTCTGTAAAACAAGCAATGGAAAAGTCATTGTGAAAACAGTGTGATTTGCTTCTGAGGGTAAAGATCAACAAAGGATCATCTTATTTGCCACAGAAAGAAAGGGATAATCCAGAAAGACCTATAAAGTAGAAAAGAAATGGCATGATGAAAAAATTAAAAGAGACAGTTCCTTCTGAATTCAGTTCAGTTCTTCTTGATATCTTTGAAGCTAGTAACCAATAACATGAAGAAATGAGGGGCAGTTTCCTGCTTTGCAGCAAAAACATAGAAATAAATAGTAGGAAACTATGATAGATTGATCTAGTAGATTACATTAAATTTACAGCCTGTTGGAAAAGGGTTTAGAACTGTAGGATGCTTGCCAAGACTAGGGCAAGATCTTCAGGTGAGTGAATATAAAGTGATACAGGTTCTGACAGCTGTCAGGAACCAACAGCTGCTGTGCAGTCTGACAAATCAGCAATTTCAAAATGCTTTGGTATCAGAGATCTTCTACAGAGGTCTTCAAACAGGCTGAACTGTCATCTGGAAAATGTAAAATCAGCATCAGGGTCAGCAGGATTTGAGTGGAAAGTGTGGGAAATCATGGAAAATAATTTAGAAGACAAGCCTGCAAGATATTTGCATTAGCTGCTATTCTCAGAAATTTACAAACCGAAGAGAAGTTGTCAATGTGAAATGTCAAATGGAAAACGGTCAACCGTGACGCAGTACAGAACAAAATTATTCCGATTCTTACTGATACAGAAAACAAACTGATTTAAAATCTTCTCAGCTCAAAAAACTTGTTCAAAATAGTACTGACAGCCAGCCAAAGAAAAATGGACTATTTATATATTCATTTGCAAGCGCTGCTGTTGAGGAGAGATAAAAACTATACTGAAGCACTGAAAGATTCAAAAATACCAAGGCATGGGCTGTACCAATTGGCTCCAGTTATCTTGTCCATGCCAGCAATTCTAGGGAGTGTTGAATTGGCATTTTCAGGTTTTCTCACTCCAAAGATTCTATATGAAGGAGGTAAGCTGGAATTATGTAATGTTAGTGAAACTAACAAATTTTAGAAATTTGTAATATGCTTAGTAAATAATAATATAAAAAGATTGCCATAAACATCCATTTCTAGTGCTACTGCATAAAATATGTTCATGAAAGTGTTAATATTGATAATTCCTGGTACCTATCTTTTTATTTAATTAATTAATTCTCATGCTTAAATGAACCATGAGTGTTCATTTTCCTTTATTTTCCTGGTTTTAATTGGTTGTGTGGTTTTCTTTTACACCTTTTTTTTTTCTTATTTGGCCTGTGATTTCTTATGTGCTTATCTAGTAAATACCATTGTTTGAATATTTAAGGTACATTCCAAACCCTTACATAGCCATGCACTTATTTGAGCTTCAGTCTCATGACAAAAGAGCAGGCTCAAAATATATGACTTGTGATATTTGCTCTCTGTTATCACCACTTTCTCAAATCAAATGATACAAATGAATGAATCTAATTTTCTCATTGTAAGTGCTAGTTACAGAAACCTTTTTGATGCAAACTCAGCTGCTAACAATACCACAAATGTATTTCCTTCTGTCAGTGTGAAGCACTTAAAAATGGTGGGGATGAACTCAACTTGATATTGAATGGTTATACATCTAAATTAGGAAGGCTCTAGTTCAGCTGAGCCTGAGCTTGAATTCACCTGGAAAACAAGCAAACAGGCAAAAAACTGCCAGTCTTTTCTAGACTCTTGTTATAGAAATTCATTGCCTTTTCCCTTTAAATATGTGTGTGTATGTAATAATAATTAAGGAAGTATTGCAATTAAACACCAATTTCAGTGAATGAATGCATAAATTACTTATATGTATACACTGGGAAATTAGAAAATTATGTAGTTTACAGTCAGTTTAATATTTTTCAGGTAAACTTTTTTTTTTTTTGACTATGTCTCAAATGGTGATTTAATGGGGTTAAATGTGCATCACTTTGAACAGCCTTGCTCCTAGACAAGTTTTTCAAGGGTAATAACTGAAAGGTATTACTGTGTTAAAAGCCAAGATTGTTTAACGACAACTTCACTTGCTTAGAGAAAATAATATCTCTGGGATCAAGTTGCTTCTTTTCATGAGTTTAAACTTATCTCACATAATTCATACTACAACTGCTATTTCTTTGCAACTATGTAATGCTTATGGAAAAAAAGCTTGCTACAAATGTTTGAAATCTGTTGCTATCTCTTACAGTGATCTAAAATTGCAATGATTTTCAAATTAAAAAATGTAAACAAATTACACACATTAACACGGAAAGAGCAGCAAAGGAAAACCAAACATATGGATGCAGAAGCACACACAATTTAATGGCTGAATCACAGGTAGCATTTTGAGATTTTCAGTTTTCCCAGTAAATTCAAAATCCTCATCAGCTGATTTTATCTTAGAATGAATTGCTTTCCAGCTACTGGCATAAATGAAAGAAATAAAAGTATGATTTGAAAATGGAAGAAATAAAATTATGATTTGAAAATGGAACTCACTATGGAACTGGAATTGCTGATCAAATTTCATGCAACACTTAAAATATCCCCTAAACTATAAATGATCCCTTCCTGTGCTGCTCTGTCAGCATCTACTTTGTCATAATTTACAAGGAGAATTGTAAATGTCTCCAATATTTGGATAAATTAGGGTGTTTGATGGCTGGCCCTATTCCCTAGATCATGTCACAGAAAGCAGGCAGTCCCCCTTCCCTAGTTTTATTGTTGCTTCCATGGTTAGACCAAATGTGAGAAACAATTGAAGTTCCGGTTTCAGCAGAGCAAACTTTTAAGGAGGTAGTTTGCTATTACACAGTTGGGTGGTAGGCAAAATCCACAGATTTTTTCTTTTTAAACACCCACAAGCCGATTTTTATTTTTCTTTTTGAGTTCACTATTTTAAAACATAAATTGATAGATGTGAATGAAAATGTTTCAGGCAACAAACAGGCAAGCAAGAAGTTATGAATAATCTCATTGCACGGTAAATTGATCGCAAGCTTCTGTGGTGTGCAAAGTAATTACTAGCTAAAAGTGAAAGAAAGATCTGTTACACACTTTATTTTCATGCTGGAGATCTCAGTAACCCTATGGCTTCCCATTTGTTAAAGAAAGCTGATTCTTATTGTCTCTGATACAGGATACTAAAATAATGGAAAAAGAATTGGCATTTCTTCTAAAACATACCAAGCTCATTCACTCCTTTCCTTTCTATAAACACATCTATACACCCACAGTTTCTGGGAAGTATTCCAGCTACAGTGAATTCAAAGTGAGGAATATACACAGTTGGGTGGCTTGTAAGGTGGTTGGCTAGAGATTAAGCAGAGAAAGAAAGAAAAGGAAACAGAAAAGGAAAGTCAAAAGAAGGCAGAAAAAGCAAGGAAGCCCTCAAAAAGAATGGGGGTCATGTTTTAATGCAAGAGATTAGAGTAAATGCTTGCTGACAGAAGAGACAAGGTGGGTTAGGAGAAAAAAAAAAGACAAAGAACTATAGAAAACAAGGGGAAAAAAAAGAAATAAGCATGGAACATGATGTATATAGGTGAAAACTCTCCCTTTGTACCTATTTTTCTATATGCATGTTTTTGGTTTGGTTTCAGTTGGATATTTTTTTCCCTTTGGATACTTGTTTTTTCCTCTCTACTTAGTGGCTTTTCTAGGATTTTCCTTAGGATATTATGGACTTCCAAGCTATGACTCAAAACTATGACTGTGAGCTGACTCTGAATCACTCTTCCCAGTAGTGTGGGCAATCTTTGCTATGCATCCTTGTGGAAAGTGTTTGGCTCTTCAAGTCATGCATTCCCCATTCCCCTGAAATTTTTGAAACCTGCAAAACTGCATATTTATTTTCATAATATAGATATAGATATATAACTAAAAGAATATTGACAAATTCTTATAAGAACTTACTAGAGTTCTTAAGATTCTTTGCTAAACTGCCAGGCAAAGTGGCTAGCAAAACTAGACTGAATTTCTAGATGTTCAAACTTACAGAAAAATCTTTGGACCTCTAGAGATCTTGTATGTCGTGATGCTGAATCTATTGATATTGTATCTACTTCAAGTAGCTTAAATGCATGTGAGAACATTTTGCTGTAAATAATTGACCATTTGGTCACACTGTCTTATGAGAACAGTGAAGAACAGTTGTCATATCTGGTGAATATTCATTTTACATGAAAAAGAAACATTTAGGGAAAAAAAAAATCATAGGATCATCCCATCCTAATAATTGCATGAAAAGAAGATAGAAATTTATGGTTTGCAGGTTAAAAAAAGGAGAAATATTCAAGAAGTACCATCAAACCAGAGTTGGTTGTTCGAAGAAATTGTCTTTTTATAGGTATTTCTTTAATTTTAATGTTGTCATGTGCCACACAAGTAGTGTTATCACTGTGGAAAAGCTGATGCAACTGTTCTGTCAGGACTTTACTGCTGGTGTCTAACCCATATCATCTGTCTAGTAGGTGTAAGCTTTAGAAATCTATTAGAAAAACAAAAATTTTTGTATAAGCTTTTTCTCTGCTCTTTTTCAGTGCTAGGGATAAAAATGTTAGTTATTGAGATTATCTGAAGCAATCTGACATTTGATCCAGTGGGAAAACCATACGTTTGTTTTAACATTTAGGTAGTAGAAGGAATGATAGCAGTAGAAAATTTAGCTCTGAACTGACTATTTGAGACAAATCAAATTATAAAAGACAGATACTGATACATTACATTGCACTGTCCCTCAAATTTGGGTATTAAATGTGCACATATATGTCATAAATAAGATGCTTTCAAAGCCAAAAGTCGTACACAAATTTATATTTCTGGAGAAGATGGAAGAAATATGTTTGCAAATCCATGCCCAGTCATAGGTAGAAGCTGTTAGTAACTTCTTTGATATTGGATGAAAGTCTCTGCAATGTAACAAAAATCTGCTTATGACAGTTTTCAAGAACATGAAAAAGCTTTTTTGGAAACTTTTAAAATCTGTATTGCTAAGAAAACATGTCTGTGAAGCTAGACAATTTGAAAATGTGCAGATTTTTTTACATAATGCTGGTATCAATAAATAGCAAGATAGTGCACATTGAGCAGTCCAAGGTACTGCACATTGAAGATCTCCCCTGACTTCACTCTTAATGTTCCTTCTGACAAACTACTCTTTCCACTTCTCTTCTCACTCTGGATGCTACCTGTAGTGATGTTTAAAAGGGAAAGGTACTGCACTCTTCTGGCTAAGAAAGAAATCAGAAAAATAGGGCTCTATCAGAAAAAGAAGGTTAGGACACAGACCCTACATGATACAGGCAAGAATTCCTAGAGAAGATTTGTGTTTGTGCTGCCACCAGGACTTGAGCAGTGACAGTGAACTGCACTAAGAACCCAGTCACTTGATAAAGGACTTTTCTACTAAATCAGACTTTTCTACTAAATCAGACAATCTACTATCCCATGAAGAGAAATTCTATGTATAACAATTTTCAAAATCTGAAATGTCTTTTTTTTTAATTTCCATGTGTAGGCAAGGTTGAGATACAGGTAAGTATGGCTTACAGCCATGGCTAAGCATAAACAAGTCCATGAAGGTTACCCGAATGCATGAATCCTGATATTAGGTTGGTTTTCTATGCTGGGGGCAGGTATTGTCATACAGGGAGATCTTGAACCATATCCAACTTTCTAAAGGTTCCCTTCTGTATTGGCTTTGCATGGCCAGGTTTTTTCAGCAGGAGGGCTACAGGGGTGGCTTTGGTGAGAAGATTCCAGAAGCTTCCTACAGTAGAGACAATGCCACCCGACTCCAGAACAAATGGGCCTCTGGCCAAAGCTGGGCCAATCAAACATGGTGTTAATGCCTCTGTGATAACAAATTTAAGAAGTAAAAAAGTTATTGTGTAGATGTAATTGCAGCCACAGAGAAGCAGGGTGAGAACACATGAAAGGAACAACTCTGCAGACATCAAGGTCAGTGGAGAAGGTGGTGAAGGAGATGCTCTAGGCACCAGAGCTGAGATTCCCCTGCAGACCATGGTGAAGACCATGGTCAAGAAGGCTGTCCCCTCCAGCCCGTGGAGATCCAAGGGAATGCAGAGATCCATCTATAGCCTGTGGAAGAGAGCCACACCAGAGCAGGTGGATGCCTGAGAGGAGGCTGTGAACCCACTGGAGCCCGTGCTGGAACAGGATCCATGCAGGAACCTGCAGACCCATGGAGAGAGGAGCCCACACTAGAGCAGATTTCCTCTTAGGGCCTGTAACATTGTGGGGGACCCATGCTGGAGCAGGTTGTGTGTAGAGGACTGCTCCCTCTAAAAGAGTGACTCAGTTTGCAGCAGTTTGTGGAAAACTGTTGCGCATGGGATAGACTAATACTGGAGCAGACCATAGAGAGCTGCATTCCATGGGAGGGACCCCTTGCTGAAGCAGGGTAGGGACTCCTCTCCTTGTGCAGTGGCAGGAACAACACGTGATGAACTGACCATAACCCCCATTCCCCATCTCCCTGCACCACTGAAGGGTAGGAGGTAGAGCTGAGAAGGAGGAAGGTGTTTTTAAGGGGTTTTTAATTTTACTTCTCATTATCCTGCTCTGATTTTGTTTGTAATCAATTACCTTCATGTCTCTAAGTTGAGTCTGTTTTGCCTGTATGGTACGCAATGAGTGATCTCTCTCTGTCCTTATCTCAACCCATGATTATACCCTTCATTATACTTTATAACCCTTCATTATACTTTCTCTCCCATGTCCAGTTGTGTATAGGAGTGATAGAGAAGCTTTGGAGGGTATCTGGCATCGACCCAAGGTCAACCCACTACACCTTCACATACAAACCTACATGCAGGGTAAGAGTTCGTGAGGTCATAATCTGGAGATACTCAAAATGTGTCAAAGGCAGCAGTAGGCCACTTTGGTGCACCTAAGCCACATGAACCACACATAGATTGCTGCTTCTGCATTTTCAGTTGGTATATATGGACAAAGGAGGAAGATACAGGTAGAAATGTGGTCACGACAATTTCCATTTCTGGCTTTCTTTTCTGATTACACTTCCACATGACTACTACAGGCTGCTTTGATCTGCTTTGAAGGTAAATAGGTATTAAATAGTATTCCTATTTTTACTACTTCTAGTTATTTTATTATTCTCCTGCATTCCTTCTTTACTTAAGCTAAAATACGCATTATTTCCCTATTCAAGTGTCTGATTCTTAGTTTACAATTGAATGGTTTTCTACTCCAGTGACTGCCATTTCTTTACTAAATCCATACTGACAGTAAAACTAGACATTAAGCTGTCTTCCCTTGCATGCTATTTTCCCTGGATTTCTAACCTTCTTTGTATACAGGAATTATTAAAGAAGAAATCTAAATACCAGGAACAAATGTGTAATTGTTTCTGTGACTTATCCTACAACAGTCTGGTGTCAAAACACGGCGGTGAACATTGGAGCCACAGCAACAGTTTAGGGAAAAGTAAAAAACAGAAAGGCCTGATGGCTTCATGATGTACTTAAAAATTATTTCTGAATGTTTTTATGGTTTTTCAGGGGAAAGAAATCCCCCCAAAAAAGGCCCCAAAATCATGGGGAATGGAAACCTTTTTTAATCCTTATATTTGCCTAACAAACAAAGGAAAACTCAAAGTCACTTATGAAAGGCAGATATTGGATGTCAGTTTTAGAAGTCTTTAGTCTAAGACAACACAAACACAAGTATTTCTGGATCCTAGAATGTGACAGATAGTCATTATTGATTTTGAATACTAGATATGTGCATTTTAAATTTTTTATTTTCCTAAACTGTAAATATCCTTCTTGTGTGGAACTGGGATGCAAAAACCCCATACAAATCATTGTATTAGCATGGTATATGTATGGATGCGTTATCTGACCAATTATATTTTTTCAGTTTTGATTCCTGAAATGTATAAAAGTAAATATCAAAACACTTGCAAAAATTTTCATGAAAAATATTATTCTTCACCTTGATATATGTTACAAGAAAGACATATATCCTTGCTGTAGCACGTAGACATATGAGCATCAAAACATGTCTGTAATGATCTCCTTAATTTCTGACTTCCTCCTGTGTAAATTACTCATGACAGTTTTTATCTGACAGTTTCTATCTGAAAGAGAAAAAAAATTAACATACCAGAACCAACACCCAAAGAAATGGCTGCCACAAATCAGGTACAACTGAGAAAAAATGTGCAATCTATCAGCACATCCAAGAGGAATTAAGAACATTATCCATTGAGAAATCTGATAAAATTGATTTAGGATGTTTGGCTGAATTTAAGAACAAAGATTACACAGGCTGAGGAGCAACCCTACCAACTAGTTTTTAATTTCACAAGTTCAGCACTTTGTTATTATTGGCCTTTACTTTTTCCTTTAGCTAGAAATAACAAAATTATTTATAATACCAGAAAGGAATTTGGAAAAACATGCAATAAATTCATACATATTAGGAGACAGACACATATATTATGCATACCCTGAGTAGAACTTCTCCATCTTTCAACATCTGGGAAATTTTGGCCTATCTGCTTATTCAAAACAGAAGTAATTGGAGCTTAATAGTATTGGATAAAGGCTCTGGTTAAGTGTAATTATTTGCTTTATGCCACTTCTGAAAGACTTCTTTGTTTCTGCTCTTTTACTAAAAAATTTGAGTAGAAGATACCTAGGTATGTGTACAATTTATTTGGACTGAATGGCATATAACTGTGTGTGGCATGTTTGTGGTACCAGTCTTTATTTTATACTGTATTAAAAATAAAAGCTAAAGAGATTGTAATTTCATTTGATAAGAAGAAAATCAAAGATGAGACCATTAAACTAGAAGGTAGAGAGTTATAGCTTTTATTGTACCTTCTATGTAAGTCTTTTTTGGTACATTAAAGTCAAAATTGAGTTCAAGTATTCTTGTAAATTTGAATGACCAGCTATGCTCTTTAAAGCATTGATATCCATCACCAAGATACCTTTCCCTTCTGAAAATCTAAACTTTAACTGATGCGTGCATATAAGTGTATTTTTACACATAAAGACTTCTTTCATCCCTGTTGTACCTCTGGATGCTCCATAGTTTTGGAGCATATCACATTCAGCCTTTCTTTTCAGTGTTCCATATCTCTTCTCTCCTCCTGGGAAGATTAAAGTACAGATGGTAGATGCTAGGACTATTATAAAGCTCCAGACCTTGGGGTAATGTATTTTGTCTTATGAAGATGGTGCAATTATAGATTTCATTCAAAGATCTACACACAAGGGCAGAACTTCAGGTTAAACTGTATCAGTCTTACGTCCTAGTTCACCTAAAAGCTCAAGGAAGAATTCCTCAAAAAGTTAGGCAACTTTTTTACTGTTCCTGAAGGTATAGTGAAGATTGTTATGGGACGGATATCCAGAATAACACTTTCCTCTTACTTATGTTCCACTCAACACAACTTCCTCTAACATCATCATAGAATATGTTACTTTAGATGGATTCAGGTGGATTTCATTCTATGATACCCCCACTTATCAGAATATAACCCAGCTGGTACATGTTTCCTATAATCATTATATAAAAGTCAAAATCATCTGCAAAAAACTATTGAGCTGACCTTACCAAAAAATGCAATTCCTTTCCATAATTATTCAGAAGTGCACAATTTTCTCAGAAATGGAATGAAATTATTTTATTTCATTGTGATTATTCATTACATGAGACATGGATTTCTTGAGAAACTTGAGATATTGAGAACAGACATCTTGTCTAGCCATTTTTAGAGGTTTTTTTTTTTCTCTGCAATATATAAAAACTGAACAAAAATTTGAACTTATATGTTGTATACGATGAAAAACTCTTTGAGAAAGGTATAAAAAGGGAACATTCTAAACCTCCTAAACCTTCTTAAATAAAGTGATAGAGAACTGTAACCTCCAACAGCTTAATCAGGTTACCTATAATATCAAGTAAGAGATGATCAGGGTCAGGTTTGAGAGCAGGATGAAAAAGATTTTTCCATCTTTACATAAGGATAGCCATAAGGCAGTCTCTGGCAAAAAAAGCAAAATGTGAGTTTGACTGCTGAAATGTTACTAAGGGACCTGTGCTTCCATTTATTCTAATAAACATGAACAATTTATCAAAAAGTCACATTTACACATTACTGAGAAATAAAACAGATCAGAAAGTCCTCAAGTAATACTAGTTTTTCTGCTTTAAAGCACTGAATAAACACTAACACTTTTCAGTACTCCTTGCTAAGTTGTTTAATGAATAAAATATCAGCTAGTACTTTAAGTGTGTGAATGCCACACAGTCTCAAAATGTATTAAATATTAAATATCACTTTTAATCACTCGTGTTCAAAAAGTGTCTTAGGACTTCATTGGAAAGAAAATATACAACATACAGTTTACAGATCACTTAGTTATTTGTAGTCATAAAAATGCTTTAGTACAGAAATGAACGTAGTTCAATACTTATGAGCTTAAATAGAACATCTCTCTCAAATTGAATTTGGGAATTAAAATTAAAACAAATCTATCCTAACAGTAATCTTTTTTTTTTTTCCAAGGAAAAGGTAAAGAAGGCTTGCAAGAGGAGAAGGAGGGAAAGAATTTATTGAAAGGAAAAGACAAAATGCATTCAATCATTCCAATCAATTTTTTTCTTCATCACTGTAAAAAAAATATCCCCGTTTGACAGCTAGATATGTATTTTTACATTTAGAAACAAGAAAATAAGTCAAAAAGTATAGGATGTTTATTTCTAGGAATATTGTGGTTGAAACTAGTGTATTGGTAACAGATTATAAGAATGATTTCAATTCATATGTTTCCTTTTCAGCAACTTTTATTACTTTCCATCAAAAAAGAAGAAACTTCTAAATCAATGCAATTTGTCATTTTTATACCATTATACTAGAAATTATCTGCATTTTGAAATATTGGTTATTTTTTTTTAAATACTATACAGTGTTTATGGCTATCAGATGCTTTCATAATTATTATGAGATTACTATTTATGGAAGTGCTCAAAAGGCATCTTGTGGCACTTGAGGATGCAGTTTAGGTCTGATTAGGGTGGTGCTGGGTAGGTGGTGGGACTAGATGGTCTTGAAGGTCTCTTTCAACCTTGATGAATCTGTGACTATATGATCCTCTGGTATGAAATCTTGTTTTGAATTCCAGTTTGTAAAGAACTGAAATTTCTAACTGTGATTGTTTCACTAGTAATTTTCTGGACAGTCATAGAAAAGGAATTAAAATGTTTGCATGAACATAAATAACTCTTTTGAGTGTTTGAAATTCAATAATCCTTTTCCCCTTTAGCCTCTTGTATAGCTAATTTTTGTGAGTGCTAATGATGAAAAAAATAGAGATAAGAAAAAAGACACTAAAACAACATAACAAATGTTTTTCCTTTAAAGATAGTAAGGCTTCCACAGACTATATGTAGACAGTCACAGGCACAGAAAATATTCAGTCTTCCCATTGAGGGTGTTTTTCAGTGAAGAGTCATTTTATTATCTGGTTCTTACATGGCCTACTTTATGACAATGCGCATAAGATAAACAACTTTTCATCATGTAATGCTGATAGAATTATCTAACATGATAATTCCCTATGCTTAAATAATCTCTTCCTCATTCTAGAAACCTAACCATGCAAAGTTGTTCTCTTATGATTTTCACTGGTAATGAAATAGCATTAACAAATATTAAGAGGCGCTTAAGATGAGAACATTTGCTTTCTTTTTCAGAGAGCAAAAGACTATTCATAAACTGATGGAGAATTTATGGGTCAGGATTAAAGTGTGGGCTGTACCCATATGCAAGTCTCTGTCCCAAGTTTCCCTCATCTGCCTAACGATCGTCCTGAAAGAGACAGAGATTGGGACCACTGAAGAAAAAGGACCCTTGACTGAAATTCTGGTCTTGTTGGAGATAGTCGCTTGCCAAGGCCCTGAGGCCTGAGCGAAGCCTCTGGCATTGTTAAGCTATTGTTCACAGGTGTGTTTGCTGTATGCCACACTGAGCCCAGTAAATGGAAAAAAGGGGCATTCTGCCCTTTTTACAACAATGGCCCTGGAATTTCCCTATCTCTCGGCTTGGCTGGACTTCTCCTGAAGTAGTTTTGGTGGTCCCCACAGAAGACCCCTCACCTGTTTTACAACCACTGTGACAGATGGATTGAATGGGGAAAGCCTGTCCATCAAGGACTGAGACACAAAACTCCTATGTGAAAAGGTCCCCTACCCTCCTTCCAAGGACTGGGACTGAAACCCTTAACCAAGGGGAGGTGCATGGGGGAGGCAAGCTAACCAAAGCAAGATGGATGTTGCAGGTGTGAGCAGTGGACCAAGAAGACAATGGTCCTCACCCACTGCTGAGAGCATGGACTGTGTGTACCCTTCTTCAAATACCTTTTTTCCCCAGAAATTACAATAGACTATTCTGTTCTACTTTTGATTAGATTTCAAGATTCATCCCCTTCCCCAATCAAAAATAAGAGCTCAAATGGACTGGAATCTCTGAGATCTCCCCTGATGTGAACTGGTCAACTCCATCAGCTGGACATCGAATTACTTCACCATTTCTGCCTTTGGTAGCTATATGCCTTCCTTTCTCTTCCTCCCTCTTTTTCCTTGTTCTTCCCTTTTTCCCCAATTCCTCCCCAAACATTTTGCTGTGGTCATTCAATAAAGGTGCATTGGTCTTTGATTATTGCTGCAAACCCCTGTGTGGTTATTTTTGCACTCTGAGATCAATTCACAAGACATCACAAAACCCGTTCATTAGAACAGGTCATGGCACCATATTGATAACAGTGGTTGTGAACAGGGAAGTCAGCTGGTGGGGAAACACTTCACTAGTGAATTGATTTCAACGCCAGCTTTAACTCCATCCAGATTAGAAAATTCTTCTCAGAATATATGCTATCAAACTGTCATATTCAACTATTCCTGCTATGACTATCTAGTAAACAGAAATAAACATAGCAAGTTTACATAACAAGCTGGAGCTACTTATCGGCTGAAGAATATGCCATGTAGTTGTGTCACAGATTAATTTTTTCTTGCCTTCATTTTCAATTTTTATAGAATGGCCTGGATTGGAAGGAACCTTAGATACTGTCTAAGTTCAAGCTTCCTGCTGCTGGTAAGGACACCTTTCACTAGACCAGGTTGCTCATGCCTTCATCCAGCATGGTCTTGAACACGTGGGAAAATATGCAAATGTATAGAGATAAGTTTCAAATATTTTATAATGGTTTCTATTTAGTATTGCATTTAAATGTTTGCAGTACACAAGCTAAGAGTTAAGGAGTTGAAAATAGAGCAGATCTAAGGGATATCCCTAGACTGGAAAACCATTGTCTGGGAAAGGATGTAGGTAGCAGAAGGTTTTCTCAGAGTCAGCAGAAAGGCCTTATGAAAATGCAACAATGAGATTTCTTCCCTTCAGAATTTATTAAACATGCATTTTAAAAGTTTCTCTCTTGATAAAACAGAACCTTATAGCTGACTACCGCAACAACATGGCAGAGAATGTGATCCAAAGTGAGGGCTGCAATGTCTGAACTAACTCAGGTTTGCATACACAGTTTACTCCTTTTTTGCAAGTGGGGCTGAAGCTTCCTCCAGCAGCAGCAACAACAACTTCAAGGCCACTTTGGGCAGCACATTTCTGACTTATTTACAGTGATTAAAAGGTAAACAAATAGGGCAAGAATTCAGAGTAATGCAGTTCCCTTTCATGTCACTTTTCTTCTGCTTTGTTCTAGATTTTGTTGATGGAGCTGCAACAACGATGACATTATTTAAATTATATCCAACTAACATAAATATTTAAATAGTGATTCAGGTATAAAGAAATGGGCAGGAACTGATGGATAGGCAATTCCACAAAAATATGAGGAAGAATTTTGTTAGTGTGCATATAATTGTGCACTGGAACAAATTGCCCAGATAGGCTATGGAATCTCCCTCACTAGAGATGTTCAAGAATCATCCAGACACAATCCTGTGCAATTTTCTCCACTGGAACTAATTGCCCAGATAGGTTATGGAATCTCCCTCACTAGAGATGTTCAAGAATCATCCAGACATGATCCTGTTCAATTTTCTCTGCGATGAACCTGCCTGGTCAAGGGGATTATGAGCCACTGTTGTCCCTTCCAACCTGACTCAGTTGGTGAGTCTATGAAATTAGCCAGAGTTATGGAACACAGCTCATGCTAAACAGAGATAAGTGACTTTTATTAAGGGAACAAGTTGGAAAACTTTTTGTACAGCCATTTTATCTCTTTTGCTTTAGGGTTGTTATCTTATAAAAGCAATAAACAAAGAACAAACAGAATTTTGCTTTTTAAGTTACATAAAAAGGTGTCTGTCTAAAGCTCAAGGGTAGAACACTTTCTTTTAGCTATAAATCTAAACAAACAATGTAACAATTTTTTTATTGCACAATTCAGCTGAATTTCTACTGTTATTTTGTCTTTAATATGGAAAAGGATTTTGTAAAACTAAAATTCCCTTTAGGTAGACTCAGATTCTCTGAAACCATTAGAGTTTCTTTTCTTTCTGGAGAAGGCACATTCAGAAAAATATTTCATGTGCATGTGTGAGATTTACACAAAGAGCTCTCAGTAACGCTAATGGGAACATAAATAATTGTGCGCCAACTCTAAATATATTTCAAACCAGTGCAGGATAAACATCCATATCAAACACCAAGAGAGATGCATCTAGATTCAGTAAGTTGGGAAGACATTGCTTTCCATGGCCGCAGTTTAATTTAGGTTAAAGTGAAGAATAGGTTTAAACCCTGCTGCATAAGTTTGAGCTCAACTTGCCATTTCAAAGGCAAAATAGCCTGAATGTAGGAAAAGCTTAAAATTGTTCTAAGTCAGAGCTACAGAAATTCTTATATAATGTTTTGCAGTGATTTTTTGGTAATGGCTTTTTGTTTACTTGTTTGTCTAATAGGTTGAATGGAACTTTATAAGCATGTGTACACACACACACAAAACCACTAATGTTTTACTTAATATGAGTTCTGGCCTCTATATTTAACTAGGCAGAGTCACATAGTGAGGATACAATTAAAAGAATGACAAATTGATCTATTTTTATGAGGCAGAAGACTTCAAATTCTACTGTCTGAGAAACAGTGTCGCCTCCAATAAGATGAAATGATTGATGCTGCGCTAAAGGAACAGGGATTTCGGGAATTGCCAAAGCAACCTCGCATTTCTCAGAAAATGAGAGCTTTCCACTTGACACTTCCCATCCTGTAAGTATTGTTTCACTAAAGAAGAAACAGATTAAATTCCAGCGGCTGTCAGTTCTTAGGCAGGCCTGGTGAAGAATGTGGCTTTTGAAAAGTTGTATCAATACTTCCCTTTCATTATTACCAAAGCAGGCTTAACTGTCTTTGATGTCTTCTTACCAACATCATTACAGTTCTCTACAACGAGAGAATAGTGGGCTTTATTTAAGGTCACGTTGAAATTCTGAGTTGAAATTGCAATGCATTGGGGGACTGTTCATTGTTTATAATACTTTCCCTTTTGCAGTCTGCATCAAAACCAAGTGAAAGAATGGCTTCAATTTTCTCTCACAGACATAGCTCAAGCTATTAACCTGAACTATTAGATTTTTAGAGCGCAAGCTCAAGCATCTGTCTTTTGCTTTTCTGCAGGCTTAGCATTGCTTGCTAGAAAACATAACATAACCAAAAAAAAAAAAAAAAAAGAAAAAAGGATAAGGTGATGAATCAGTTATATACAATTGTTTGGCAGACAGTCTACTACATCTGCAATGTTTTATATGTGAACATTTGTCATACCTATTGATGAATATATCACATGTTTGTGTGTGTTCAATATCTAATGATAACCGGGTAAGATGGAAAATTTCTCTCTAAATACTAAATATACATGGACAGAGGATATTGCATTGAAGCTTGTGCGCAGTCTTTTGGGAAATCAGTCTAACAAAGAGAATACATTTAATCATCCAATCTTGTGGTATTTGTATAGTGCTGCTGCTCAGTTATAAGTCGAGTGTATCACTTCTACTGCTTTACCAATGTTAACAAAGTAACACATAAATAACAACAGCAATAACAAAGCCAACAGAGCAACAACAGTAAAACTTAGTGCAAGTCGTTTTCTATGTTCCTTCCGGCTATTTGGCTAGAATATTCTGGGAAAATGCAATGCACAGCACACAAAATCTTGATTTTTATGAAACCTATATGCAATCCTAAGCCACCCTGTGAATTAAGAAAAGGTTTTCTGATAAATATACAGGCAACATGTCACATCCTAAATCAAATTTCAGCTATAGAATCATGGTACTTACTTAGTTGCAGTCTGGGATTAAGCTTAGCGGATGACCTCTCACTTTCAAACTTTTCATTCTACTTGTAATAGCTTCTCATCAGAGGGGAGGGCATCACAGAGAGCAATGTGATGTTGGGAGTCTGTTCATGTCAGTGTGCTGGGGAGATTGTTATGTGGATTCAGAACTGGTTTGGGCATCTCTGAGCAGTGGATTGTGAATCACAACTATACATTTTTGATTGTCTACCACAGAAGAATATCTTCCTGCTGTTAAACTTTTCCAGATTACTCTCATATAAAACTCACAGTCTGAACCAAAGTAGAAAACTGCTGGGGAATGTTTGGTGGTGTTGTGATATCTATGAATTGGCATTCTAAAATACCATGTCAGCCTTTTGCAGTTTCATTTTTTAAGGCTTGGGTATTTTATTTCCTGTAAGTTATTACTTAAACTATATTCCGATTTGTTATTTCTTATGCAAAATTTTAAACAAACTAGTTTGTGTACAAAAAGCATTTAGAAAAAGGCCTAAAAAGCCTAAAAGGATTACAGCTCATGAACAGCCAAAATGAATGAGAAAATAGCTGCCTACACTAATGCTACCAATTTATCCACTTAATGAAATTTTTAAAAATCCCCCTGCTATCTTAAAGACATAAAGAAATTTATAGTTCTATATATTTGTCATAGACTAAAAATTTGCTGATTTTGGAATTTACTCTTAAAACAATTGATTCACCTGGATGTGGGACAACACTGTTACGTTCAGTAGTGCCTGAAAACTACCTCATCAATATTGGTAAGTCAACAGGAAGAGACAGTCTATAGAGAGCAGAGGACAGAAAACTGCACTGCAAAGCTAATTACCATGTTCCATGTGAGATGCTTATGCAAGTGAAAGCTAAAGCTTGTGTTTATCAGCCTGCAGTCATTTCCTGTATAGCTATCCAATTTACTTAGGTAATTTTAAAACTTCTTAAAATTGCTAGTGGTTTTATTTTCTTTCTACTGACCAGTCAACCATTCACCTCCATGGTCTTACATGGTTTAGAATTGGTCTAAATAAAGATACTATCTTTAGCACAGCTAAGTCATTTAAGTCATTTCACTGCGAAGGAAAACAGTAATGTGTATATAAGATCTTTGGCAGATTCCTCTTGTGCATAAACTCAGTTAAGAAATTTGTAAAGGTCTATAAAATCTGAATTTTTATAGTCCACCTTGGGAATATATAAAAGAAGTATCTTGCAAAAACATCAACACAGGATAGAAGGTTACTAGCATTTTGTATAACAGAGGTCAGTGTTTCCTGAAAAGAATGTTAACTGTTACAATTAGATTAGTTTCAAAAGACAACATCAATTATGTACTGGGATATAGAAATCAAAATTATGCAACACCAGAAATTTAAAACATTTATGTTTCAATGGCATTATTGCATACTTGCCTTTAGTCTAAGCAGGGGGAAACACAGAACTTTTAGCACTTTGGTTAAAAAAAAGGTAATTTTAGGACCACTAAAATAAATAACCAAAGGAGGTAATATTTGTCATGTACTTAAGAATTTTGATTTTTAACTAATCTCAAACTACTAAAGTAAGTTTGTTTTTTTAATAGTATTTGGATTTGAAGCTAGATACTATGGCACAATTTTTTAGTGTAGCCAGGTAAAAAATTTCATTAACTATTAGGATTTCCTTGAAAAGACATATTTTCTCAATGCTACTATACTTGACCCGGACTACAAATGAAAAAGGTAAAATTCTTTGTTTCTCATAAAATACTGATGATTAATAATGAAAGCATAGATGCTGATTTTGTTGGGACTTTTTTGCTTTGTTTTTTGGAGTTTTTTTAATGTTTGGTTTGAAATTTTAATGTTTGGTTTGGGTATTTACCTCTGATGTTCTCTGCTGGTATACTTTGTTGTTCTTTGCTAACACATACAAAGACATGTCTTCTCAGTATTTTGGATTTGTTTTGGTGGGAAATGATGCCAACTAAGTTCAAGAATCAAATAATAAAAGGCCCAATGATTAATCAAATAATTTCTTGTATCATAAATTATAGTCTGACAGCAGGGTTTAAATTTAAGCTTACCACATCAATATGGTTGTAAAGAGAAAGTGCAGTAGCAAAATTTATATTAGTGCTCCTAGAAAACAGAAATTTTAGAATTATTGCCATCTTACCAATGTAATTTTTTCAAATCACCAACTCCGAAATACCTGTACCTTATTCTATGACATGATACTACCCTTAGCACATAGTATTTGTCAAGCTAGGTGAAATCCTAGGCCAAGAATGCTTACTGTACTTTCATTCTTATTTTAGCTGTTAAAGGTCAGAGAGTTAGAACACGTGTTTGTGGTGACATTGTGAAGCTGATAAAACTGCAGCCACAGACAACCTGAAGGAGCTCCACGTTTCTTTATTTAAGCTTGATGTAGAAATAATCCATCTCTTTTCTCCAGGCAGTCTGGGTTCAATATTGCAGAATAAAGGCATTATGTTCCACAACCTTCAGCTGCTTTCTCATTGATCAGTGACATTAATATACCTGTGTATGACACACAGAGAAAATTAATACAAATTTGAACTTGAATAAATTTGTCTATGATAGTGGACTATAAAACAGTAAATATGCATACTGATTAAGATTTCTGCAATTCACTATTGTTAAAACCTACTTTTGTATTCACACTTCCTCTTTTTGTTATATAAAGTATTTTTAAGTAAAACAAAGTATTTTTAGTACGGGATGTCTTGGTAAAGAAATTTTAAGGTTATTGTAGGAAATGTTGGACAATTACTTTTATTTCTTTTATAAAAGACACAAAAAACACAGCAAAAATAGACAGAAGTTTGAAGACTGAATATATATTAGGTTTTGTTACCTGATTCTCTTTTAGACTGGGTATAGTTCCGACCATTCTATCATCAATGTCTAAAAATCTGCAATTTATATACCATTGAATTTTTTTTTCAGTTGGAAAGTAGGTTTTGTTTATATGTTTTACAAATTTTACTAAATTGTAAATGAAGCAACCCTCCTCAGGTTTCACAACATCTTCAAGCCTAAATACAAGCACCATAATGTCATAAATGAGTGTCAAAAGCAGGAAAAAATCTTTCCTAGAGCTCAAAAACACAATTTTTTTTTAAATTTACTGCACCAGGTTTTTCCAGAATATGCCTATTAAATCACTTGGAGATTCTGGACTTGTTCCTCTTAAAGAATCTGCACCTTTTTTTAGTAGAGTTTCAGGAGAGTGAAGTTAGCTCAAAGCATTTATGGACTTTAGTGAAAGGAATGGACTGTCTCCAGAGTTGTATTCCTGAATTATATAGTCTTACATTAAAGGCAAAGACTGTGGCTAAATAAGAGAACCAGAGATATAATGAATGAACATGTAGGTCAAGGTTGACTAGGGTCAAGAGAGAAGTAACATAGATCAGTGGTTAATAAGAAAGCCAATTTTTTGCCAAAGTAGTGGTGAAAGTTAACTGGCAGGCAAGTATGACATCTCTGTTAAAGTCAAGAGAATGTAATGAAGCAAGTGAGTAAAAAGAGCTGTGATGACTGGAAGGCAGAGTACGCTGATAGGCACTTTTTTACATAGTATAGAACCTGGCACAAGAGATAGAAGAAATTCATGCCATTAAAAAATGCCAATCCCAGCTATGACCAGAAAGTACAAGAAGCAATGAATGCACACCAATCAAACATTGTCCTCGAAGAGCTGGAAATGGCTTTTGAATATTTCTTCAGGTTTGTTGCTTACTTTTAAGCAAAGACATAAGAATAGATATAGACATAAATATGAGAGCTAGAAATGACACATAAAAATCTGGGTTCTCTGAGGAACAGAGCAGTAAAGCAACAGGCCCAAGGCAGTCCCTTGAAATTTGGTCTCCTACAGACCCTTATGGGAAAAGAATAGCTGTATTAACAGTGAAATGTGAGTGTTGAAGGGTTTGTTTTACTTTGTGTATTTTACAGTAACTACCCTGAAGCCATTTTTTTATTAATACTTAAAACTTATTCTTGTTTTTAATAACTGGAAGGACCTGCAATATCTTGACTACTAAGGGTCTGGGCATTTTTAACATATCCCAGAACTTTCAAAGTGCAAAGGTAAAAAGGGCACATTAAGCTGTATATAATACCAGACTGATCATGAATATGTTATAAAAGGAATCTTGCTGGTTTTGGCCCACAGATGCATTAATCAGACACAAAATACAGAAATACAGAGAGTGTGGATGAAGAGGCTCATAAATTGAAAGTGACTTTTAGTGACTGACTTTCACTATTGAGAGACCACTATGACTATGACTTTTTGCCAAATTTCACCCTCTAAAGAATTGCACTCTCTTCTCCAATTTGATAATGCCACTGGCATTTTTCTGCTTCTTACTTAACATCTCACCTCTTGCTCTTCCAATAACGTGCTGTGCAAAAGAACTGCCTGATGAGTGCCTGCAGCAGTGTGTTCTGGAGCTAAATTGCCTTTGTAATCCTTTTACTAAAATAAAATGAGCAGCAGGATGTTTGTCATTTTAGCTGCAACGGAATAAATATTTTATCATCCCTTCTTCAAAAGCTCATCTGTCGCTCAACGGGTTAATCGAACAATTTAAAGAGTGAAAGCATTTAGTTCACTTTAGCTTTGATTACATTACATGGCCTATTGTGTTGAAAGCTTGAAGTAATTCGTGACTGAGGTTTACTTAAAATACTGATTTTTAATTACATTCCTCAGAGAAACTACCACCTTTTTTAAATTGGTGTTCAATGTGCACATACACAAAATATGATTATCTTTGAAAGGATTTCCATCAAAAGAAGATTTTCAGTTTTGTAAGGAGAGTGTTTCTTTTTCCTTTTCCTTAGAAACTCTCAAAAGCATCAGGATTCAGTACGCAAGTAATAAAACATTAATGAAAAGGCACGCTGAAGCATTTGAAGTGGGAAAAACAATCACTTCACTTCTCATCAAACATGCAGAGCATTTAATCTGGTGCCCTTTAATAAAGATAGGCAAGGTTTTTATCTAATTATGATGTCCCTCCCAAGTCGTTAGAGAATCACTCAGTGAAGGTCAAGATTCAAGGAGCAGAACTTCAGGCCACATCTGCTGCTGACCTTGAATGCTGCAGGGAATCAAGAGCACTACTGCTTCACAGGACTTTGATTTGCAGCATCCTATTCACAGCACTTTATGCCAAGAAAAAACATGTGACTTGCTGAAGATCAGTAGAAATAATAAGCCAAATGAAGCATAGGTATCATGAGGACAAATGTGAAAATAAATAAAAGCAATATGTCTTGTTTTATCCTGTATCTATTTGTGAAATTTATCTGAGAGAGACAATTGAAATGATAAAGTGAGAGGAAGAGTTTTATTTCGTAATAACTTTTTTCACAACTTTTCTTGCACCTCAGAGCAGGAAGAAAAAGGCATACATTAAAATAAGGAAAAAGAAAAAAGAAAAGGAAGGAAAGGAAAATGGTTGAAAGTAACTGATTTCATTATTGAACAAACTCTGTACCTTTTTACAAGCCTTCAATTACAGTTGTGCTTACATCAGTCTCATGGCTGACACTATCTTGACAAAATACCCTTTTTTAATAAATAACAAAAAGAAGAATTTGAAACAAGAAGCCTACATGTAAAGGAGAGGAGAGACCCTCGACTTATAGCCCTGATACCAGAAAATGTTTTATATCCTGGTGCTCAAATCTCTGCTAGTTATTTTAAGAATGTCTCTTCCTCAATTCTGTTCTGCATTATCGTGCCTCACTTTGTCTACCTTGCCTTCTTCTGTCTTGCTAGTCTCTAATAGCAGTGACATTTATTGTCTGTAAAATAACATCTGTTCAAGTGAATGTTTTCCATCCTTCCTGATCATGAGATTCCTCCGCTCTTTGTACAGATCTGTCTTTGCTGTTTACTTTAAAACCTCTGCCTGTAGGAAAATTCATTCCAGGTCTGCTTGGCATAAAAAGCTACTATTTAAGTGTCAATGTGAAAGATGAGGTGGGAGGCCAAATGCTATCCTCATTTATGATTGTGAGAACAGAATCAATCTCTCTAATTCCAATGCGGAGGACAGAAAATCCCTACAAATAATCTTAATTTAGAATGCAGTAACAAATCTGTAAGATGCCATTAGCTTCTTCTTTGTTATACTTTAATTTCACAAGGGAAAGGGGTCACAATTGAAATGAAAAGAATAATATATGAATTCTATACATGTTTTACTAGTAAAAATTTATTTTTATATATTTTGAAAGTTGAAAAAGATTGTCTATTTTTTCTATCATGTATTTTTAAATTATGCAATACACATAAATAACCCTTTTTTTTTTCTTTAGCTCCTAAAGTATCCACACCTAAATTGTTTTCTCATTTACTTTTTTATATTTCTTCATTCTGTTTTTGTTGTTTGTTTGGTTGGTTTTGGCATTTTTTTTTTTAATTGTTTCTTTTTTTCTTTGATTTGCTTGCTTCTAAGGAAAGCATAACAGGGGGGTTTTTCTCATTGCAAGAGAAGACAGACTTGTCTCCATTCTCTCTTTCACAATTAAATAATGATCCCACTGTTCTGTCTGGGGTGAGCCACCTTAGCAGAAGGCAGTTTATTCCAAACTCTTGCTATGTGTCTCTTAATCTTTCAGAAGTCTGTCTCGAGTTGCTCAGGCCCAAAAAAGAACAGAAGTTCATAAAAACTAAAAACTCTGCCAAACTTTGCAATGCTTCATGTGCACAGCAAGTCTGGAAAGATGACCTTTTTGTTCATTGACAGAAATTTCCTTCTATGGAAGGAAAGTATTACTTCCTCACTCCCATCCCTACAACTCCCCAGTGTTTTTGTCAATTTCACCACATGTAAAACTGTATTTTCTTCCCAATACTCTTATGCCTGAGTCACATAATGGGAATTGCAAGAGAGAGTTAAAAGTTACTGTATGTCTTTGTTTTTGGCGATTTATCTAAATATTATCTATGTGATTGCTTGCACTCAAGCACAGCAAGGTTTCTCTTCACAGAGAATTGAGGTGAAATACAGCTAACACAAAAAAATAAGTGTGATAATTGAGAACAACAATGATAAAATCACTTATTCCTGGTATTTAAATTCTTCCACTTCTTAAAGAATCTTCAAATAGATGACAGTGCTTTGGTAAGCTGGGAGACAAATATGTAAATGGAAAAGGACAAACATAAATAAGATACTTCATAAGTATATAATGTGAGTTTTCAGTCTGAATTTTGCCTCTGTGTCTACAAATTAGAATGCTAATAAGGGTCCATTGAGCTAAGAGACATTTTGGCTACAAGGTGGAAAAGTCTTTGAAAATATTCTCTATGTAAATAGGTTAACCATGTAAACATGGCAGATTAAAATGAATTAAATATGGTAAATAGTGATATCCCTTGACCACAGAACATTCTTGAAGGCTTTTGAAAGATGATTATTTATTAAGCTCTTGCTCCTGGCACCCATGTCCAGGTTGCAGTCATTTAAAACTCATCTTCTTACTCCGTAGCATAAACTTGAAGAGGTTAACACATAGAGGAATTTACTTTGTGTCTTTAAATTACTACTGGTATTTGGGAGTTCTTCTCAGAACATATTCAAAAATGTTTCAGCTTCTCTTCACTCAGTCTCCATCCTGCTCCCATAAAACCAGTGTCTTCCTTTTGTTCACTCATGCCTCATGTATAAGTCCTCTCAGAGTGATGAGTTCCATTTCAAATAATCTATATCCAAAAAGATAAGAGCAAATGACAGAGGGTTTTACTCCAGGTCGTCTGTCATGCAGACCTTTGCTCTTACATAGGTCCAACCCTATTACTAGTTAATGAATATTAAATTTTTTTCTCTATAGTGGAACAACTTCAAGACCACTTACTGTGGCAAAAGACATTATGGGTTCATGAACAAGGCATTTAAAGAAGCAGCAACATATTCCATAGGTAACTTTTCAAAGGAAATATCACTAGTGTTCAGTTACACTCATGCACTTTCTAAATTAAGCTGTTTAACTGTCCAAAAATGCATGGAGGGGAATTGAAGTGAGGACATTCATACCCCTCAAAGCAAGGTGTTTAATACTCTTCAGCATTTCTTTCTTCTTTTTCTACTTTATGTAATCCTGCACTCATTGTTCTGGGCTTTAACAATGATGTACAGGATTATTCATTTGTTCCAGTATGTGTCATCATAAGATATCTGTTGTAACTCCAAGAATTGTGCTGTTATATTCATCTGCTGCTGCAAGAGTAATCTTTCACGTCCCTGCATCAACGAAAAAAACTCATACTAACATTGTTTTTGGAAACAAACTTTTAAGATGTGAACATCTTTCTATGCACGGCAAAGGAAATCAAGGCACTAAATTTGGTTTTGAGAATTCCCACGACACCTCCATTCTAAAGTATTCCAATCAGTAATGCTAAAATGCCATACATTAAAGAAACAAAATACTTGTTAGATGAAATGTTTTTTGGAGCTTATATACCCTTTTCTAATCTGGTAGGTGTCAATAGAATAATACTAATTTCTCTACTTATATACTCTATACTTCTTCTCTCTGTCTCTTAGTGGGTAAGAGTTTTTAGAGCCACAAAGGAACTATTGACAACAAGGCAGGACAAGAGATCCACCTTGCTACCCACCTGCATCACTCTACATTTCTTTCTTTGTTTTTCATCCATATTGCCATTTTTCTTCCTCCAGTTACTGAACCCATCCTGTTGTCCAGTCCTAGAATTCTCATCTTCCCAGATCCGCATGGTATTTGTCCCTACCTCCACTTTTGCATGACACTTAAAAAAGTATTTCAGAAAATCACATATATATTTGGAGATCTATTTTAGATGGTCTAAGAAATAATTGCAACCGATTTCCAGCAAAATCACAGGATAATATGTGGGATACAAAATGTTGCTTAGAAATGCAGTTGAAAAGGAGAAATATGCACGGGGGTGCCTACTTAATGCTCTGTGAAAGCGTTTTATACTTTGTCATCATATAAATTGAGTATCTCTGTATAGACTAACTTCTATTAGCTTTCACACAAGTGAAAGTTACACTGGTTTAGTTACACTGCTAATACTTTACACGTTTTTAGGGAAGGAAAATTTAGTATGATCCATCTGTTCACTTGAATAGTTTGTACATTTCTGTGCATATGGTGTCCACTTGCATACAGGCTTGATTATGGGAAACATTGTCAGTATAAGCTATACAAAGTAAAATTTGTTGTAATTTAACATAATCTAGGTGAAAGAAAATTTTAGATCTTTGTGGGCAAGTTGATATCTCTAGCTCTATACCCATACCAAAGTTAATATTCACCCCAAATACAATATACTGTTGAAGTCTG
>LTAT01000001.1:37140778-37156027 GCA_003286495.1 Chlorodrepanis virens | reverse complement strand
ATGCTCTGTGAAAGCGTTTTATACTTTGTCATCATATAAATTGAGTATCTCTGTATAGACTAACTTCTATTAGCTTTCACACAGCTAGTTTAGTTACACTGCTAATATTTTACATGTTTTTAGGGAAGGAAAATTTAGTATGATCCATCTGTTCACTTGAAAAGTTTGTACATTTCTGTGCATATGGTGTCCACTTGCATACAGGCTTGATTATGGGAAACATTGTCAGTATAAGCTATACAAAGTAAAATTTATTGTAATTTAACATAATCTAGGTGAAAGAGAATTTTAGATCTTTGGGGGCAAGTTGATATCTCTAGCTCTATACCCATACCAAAGTTAATATTCACCCCAAATACAATATACTGTTGAAGTCTGTTTCTTTTATGCCATTATTATTCAATTTATATCAGCCTATTTTGAGTAATATCTTTTATGGAAGTTAGCCCAGGGTTAAAGATTCATGTTCAGATTAGAATGTTGAACTACTTCTGTGATTTAATTGGCTAAAAAACTATTTTTTCCGTTATTTTGGAGGAGTTGAATTTGTTTTTTCTTGTAAAAATGTTTCTAATTTTTAATGATATAAATAATGATCTTTGCATAATAAAAAGCCAAGATTAGAAAAATGATTCTGTGTTTCAGACACAAAAAAAGAATCTGCCTTGTTAGAGTGTTGAAAAATCAGAGGTTTGTTTCCATCTCAGTATATTGTTTGGCATATTCAATAGGCAGAATAGAATGAGTTAAATATATGATGCTTTTATTTGCTGCCACTGTTGCTTACAGAACATTTATAACAAGCTTTTTGAGACTCCTTGTAATGGTGAGGAAACAATTTGTTTTGAGAATTAATTTGCTGAATGGGAAATGTTTCCAGTTTGCTTTTCAAGCTATAATGACGTGACTGAATTCAGAAGTGCCCTTGAAAATCTGCAATGTAGAACAGCATATACACAACGCATTCTTTCTATACAGTGCCAAAGAAACTATTAACAACAAATAAATACGTGCTGTTTTTCTTAATTTATGAACTGGTTCTAGTTTTGATTTCATTTTCTCATTTTATATCACCTCTGATACACAGTTTGCAGTAACTTGATGAGGTCTGTCAAGCTACCATAGAATTTAAGCATGTGCTGAGTTCTTAGCACAATGAATATAAGTCTGCCTGTTTAGGCTGAGGATTCTCTGTGGTGCCTATGTAGTCCTTAAATCTTTAAAGCAGACTATTAATTCTGTTTTCTGAGAGTTCAGGTCCTATCTCAAAGACAATTAGTGATCTGTGATAAAGAGAACTCAGTCATCACCCTTTACTTCTCTCACTCACTGCATTAATAACCCAAATTAATAGCTTGAACTGAAGAAAATAAAATATAGCTTTCTGGTTTTTTACAGGGCTGCTGTGTGCTTTAGCTCTCTAAGCACCTAGCCTACAGAGTCCTTGTCAAATACCAAGAATCAATTAATTAAATAGTTGTAAGTGCCTAAATATATAATCAATAATAATGATCTGATTTTATTTTTAATCAGAAAATAAAACATTTCATACTTTGTGAACATTTGAATTGTAAATAGTTAAAAAAGAAAAAATTCAAAAAGCAGCAAGAGATATTATTGACTAAAATTGATAAAACAGAGGAAAATCACCTGCACAATTTAATTAATTTCTCCTAAGTCTACATTCAGCCTTTAGCCATATAAAATTGCTAGAAAAAAATACATTGATCAAAGGTCAGCCTACCATTGGGGGAAAAAAAGACATTATGAAGAAAATAATTTGTTCAGAAGATTCAGTCATTACATAACGTCTAAAAATATTAACTTCAACAAATAAAAATCCCCCAAACAATTTTATTTACAGAAATTAAATAAATTTCTTATCTTCAGCTACCTTACCCATACTATCAACACTTCTATGCACAGAGAAAACTTGAAGCATCTCTCTTGCAAGCAAAGGCTGAGAAAGTTGTGCCTGTTTAGCTCTCAAGGAGAGACAAGGGGACCTCATCAATGTCTATGAAGTGAGGGTGTCAAGAGGATGGAGCCAGGTTGTGCTTGGTGGTGCTGAGCAACAGGACGAGAGGCAACGGGCAGAGACTGAGGCACAGGAAGTTCCACCTGAGCATGAGGATGAATTCTTTATTGTGCAGGTGACTGAGCACTGGAACAGATTGCCCAGAGAGGTTGAGGAGCCTCCCTCACTGGAGTTTATTAAGAACTGTTTGGACGCAAACCTGTGCAATGTGTTCTGGGATGATCCTACTCAAATGTGGAGGTTGGACCAGATGACCCATTGTGATCACTTCCAACCTTACCCATTCTGTGATTCTGTGAAAGCAATATTGCAATTTCTCTGGAAGAAAATGTGCTCTACTTTAAATTCACCAAGCTTTATCTGAAGATGTGAAAGAAACTCACTATTTTCTATGCCATCATCTAATTGATATTGCTACTTTTGCTGAGGACAGACATCAGTTTAGAGAGTCATGGGGTTACACCTCAGGTACCAGATCCTCTCACAAAAAGTCTTCTAAATTCTTATAATCATGGGCATTTTCTTTTTTGACTGGGCACAGCAGGATCCATGGGATACCTGTCACTTAGACGATGTAGTGCATTTCAAGTTTCATAAGTCCATATTTTCCATACAACTAGTTTTCAATACAGTAGTGGGGTTACTGTATCTGTTAGGCTACAGAGTGGCCCCAGAGTGGCCTGAACCCCCTAAGGTTCAGTCTGAGGGGGAAGAACTTGGCTTGAGGCTGTGCTCTGATGTTTGTATCAAAGTGATGCTGACACATATTGAGAGCAAAAATCAGAGAATTTACCAACATATAGCTGCTTTGAAAGCAGTTTCTTTTGAATCCTGATGCCTTTCTTCTTTTCTGTTCAGAAAGCTGGCAATTTGACATAGCAGGTCTTTCCTGGTGCTTTTTCTTCTTGGTACTTGTACACAGGAGAGGACATCAACTTGTCTGGTTTTGACTACATCTACACCTCTGCTGACAGGATCAGCCATACAGCAAATTTTCATTATCCTAATGAAAATATAATACCAAAATGCTTTCTTCGAAATCCTTTAGTGGTCAGCTCTTTCAAACATCATTACTAAGTTCATTCAAATAACATGAAAATCGACACTTAAAAAAAAAAATATTTATTATTTTACTTATCTCTTTCCTATATTCAAATTTATATTAATTAGTCATGGACTTAAAATCAAAATAAAAACGTGATTTTTGCATGAATAATATTTTGCATATTATAAATAACATATTTAAGATTTATCAAAGCAATAATTTTTATTTTAATTTTACTGTTCTAAGATAATTACAGTAATGTCTCTTATGATTTAAGCTGATCTCTTGGAACATTATTTTGAGAAAATATTGAATTGATATGTCCTTAGGAAGCTGTTGTTCTTGAAAGTAGGGTGTTTGACTGCCAGCACAGTACTCAATAGCATTCAGAGAGGTTTCAGATAAGCAGTAACTGCTGAATTAAATCTGATCAACTTAGAGAGGTAGCAACCAGAGGAAAAAGATTGCTTCCTGAGACAGAAATAAATTTTTTTTGACCCAACTTAATTCACAGCTGTAGGCATATTGATAAACAGGGAAATGGGCATAGGTTTTTTTCCTTTAGGAAAATCTAGAATTGTCCATAAATTTATGCTTTCCCCACACTGTTTTCCTTTATCTCTCCAGATCAGCACTGTCTTTAATAAAACTGGCTTCTCTGAGCCTGCCTCATGTTTTGTTCAAAAGGAATCCAAGTAATTCTTATTTACTAATTATCAGAGGGCTGCAAGAGAGAGTGTGTATATATAATCAAAAGGTATAAATAAATAAATGAATAAATAAATACCTAGAGGTATAATTTTATACTTTTGTATACTTTTCAATTTACTGAAACTGTATACTATGCAGTTTCAGTAAATTGAACATTTTGCATCCCTATGCCATCAGACGTGTGAAGTTGCTAATGAAGCCAGGTGATGTCATTGTGCGTCTACTCTCTAAATCTTTGACAGGTCATGACAATCAGAGGATTCCCCCCAATGACTACAAAATGGCAACATTTTTGAAAACAGCAAAAGAACTATTTGGAGAGCAACAAGATCATCAGCTTAAACAAGTCACCTGAAAAAGCTATGGATAAAATCCACCTGAAAGCATGCACATGAAGAACAAGATTGTGATTAGAAACAGGGATAAGGGAATTACCAAGAGCATATGGTAACCAATGCCCTGACCAATTTGTTTTCCTTTTGTGATGAGCTTCCTGGCTTTCCTCTCAAAACTTGCTTGTATGCTGTACATGGTAGTTTTATCAGGGTTTTTAATATGATCTTGCACACAAACTTTACAACCAGTTTGGTAAGTTATGGACTGAGCGAATGGACTTGAAGTCATTGGTCAGTAGCATTACTCAGGATTTTCTACTAGGGCTATTATAATTCTGCATCTGAAATCCTGTACAATGGGACTGAATACTCCAAGCCATGACAAACTGTGGGGAACTAATCCTCACTGAGATCTGAGATCTCGACAGGCTATAAATGGCCTGAAATTGCCTCATAATGTTCAACAAAAACAAATGCAGTTTTCTGCTAGGGACAGGTGCAACAAATGCAGTTTTCTGCTAGGGACAGGTGCACAAACAGCATTTGGGTAGTAGTTGAGTAAAAAAAACAAAAAAACAAAAAAAAGAAAAACAAAAACAAACAAACAAACAAAAAAAAACAGATTTAAAAAGTATTCCTACAGAAAAAGACCAGAATGTCTTGAATGTGACTCAGTGGCATGCACTGAGAGCAGATGTAGCCAACTACAATACCTGTGTATTACCAGGACTGCAGCCAGCATTGGAAGGAAGGGGTGGCTTGCACCTGTTCGGCACTTGAGAGACTAAACCTGGATTATTGTGTCCAGAGTTTTGTACTCCAGGGAAATAACAACATTTTCATAATGGAAAAGCTTTCTTAGAGGCCAGATTGTCAGGATACTGAGATATTTTTTACATGAAAGCAGAATAAGAGAACTCAATTATTTTCAAATTTAGGGAAAGAAGAATAAAGCAAGATTTTGCTAAGTTCAAAAATCTAATTTCTTCAACTGCCAAGATTTTTGAACTTCTATAGACTAAAAAAAAAAATTCTGAAAGAGTGGTAAATATGTGCAGATATGTGGCTCATATTTAGTTATAATGATGCTATATATAAAATGTGTTACCCGAGTTCTTGAAAACAGGAAAAGGAAGGAAAACAGCAAAGTTTATTAATCTGAATAAATCTTTACCCTTTGATACTGCTACACACAAACTATTATCCATCATTTTTACTAACAGGAGAATTGCATAATTTAAGATTAGACATGCAAAATAATTTCTCTTACACTTGTGCTTATGTACCCCTTGTCACTTTCTCTTGCTCAGATTTTTCTACTTCATTCCTTATTTTCTCCCTGGCTTTGTTCTAGGTCTAGCCTCTAAAGAAAATAAATAATTTGATCAAAATTTATATTCTTAAACAGTGAAATATAAATTTGAAATAATTCCCTGAATGACAATGTCCTAAATCTGAAGCATGGACCATTCCTAATTTATAATGCTAAGAGGGGCTCTCAGAACTTTGTCAGGATGTAAGGTGATTCTTGTAGTTTTTCCTATTCTGACATTGTCATGCACAGCAGGAAAACTATGTGATAATTACCATCATGGAAATCTGGTAGGATGACTCAGACAGCTGGAGTGCCTACCAGGACAACAAAGCTGAGGAAGGGTCTGGAGTACAAGTCTTATGAAGAGTGGCTGAGAGAGGTGAGATTGTTTGGCCTGGAGAACAGGAACATCAGAAGGACCTTATGGCTCTCTACAAGTACTTGAAAGAAGGATGTAGCAAAGAAAGGGTTGGTCTCTTCTCTCAGGTAAAAAGCAATAGGACAAGAGGAAAAGGTTTCAGGATGTGCTAAGGGAGGTTTAGATTATATATTAAGAACAATTCCTTCACTAAAAAGGTTGTCAAATGGAAACTTTCTAGTACTGCCAACAAGGATTCTGCTTCACTGCTTACATTCCATTCTTCCCTTCTCTAAAAACACAACAGCTCTACTGTCTCCCAATAAAGCTTCATTTCATCTATTTAATTATTAATTATTATCATCCAGAAATCTGAAAGAGAAATTAAAGTAAAAGGTACTTAGAAAAAATACAAGTTAAAGATCACAGATGTACTCAGTGACTGATGCAATTACAGGGTTTTTTACAGATACAGTCTTCCAGCTACAACAATCTATGAGTAAAACACCTCTTGAAACAAAGATTATACCTTAACATGTTTCTAAATAGATAACAATTAGTTCTTTTCTCTGAATTTCCTGGTCCTTTCAAAAATCTGCTTACAGTTCTATTGTCTGCATTCATGACTTCCACAGTCTAATTATACATCATATTACCCAATTCTGTTTGCTATAAATTTATTGTCTGGTAATTTCAGCCATCCGTATTTGTTGTTGTCTTAATTGTAACAGATACATATTAATTTACTATTCAATTTTCACTCCTTTTTGCACAGAATTTTCATATCCTTTCATAATAGGCTTTTTTTTCCTAAAAAAATTCCAAACAATATCTGTGCCCTGTTCCATGCCATCATTCATCCTTTTTTCTTATACTATCCCCAGCTATCAACACTGAATTTCCTTTACGGCATTGTCACTCCTTCACTTCTGCAGCCAGATTTAAGCCAGTGATCACAAATTTGTATGAAATTGTGTGTCATGTACAAATTTTATCCCCCATTATTAATTATTTTTCTTCTATCTGTGATGAATATACTAAGTGTGAGTCTCCACAGGTATTCTGGTAGGGTTCCAGAATTAGAACTACACTGAAAATTAATATCTTGTTGGTTTTGGTTTTGTTTCTTTATGTTTTGTTTGCTGAGGCACAGAGGGACCATATCTCTTAGCTGCCATACTGGTTTTGACTGGGACAGGGCTTCAGAGAATTGCATATACAACATCTTGTGTGAAGCAATTGTCAAGTTCTTCTTATGTTTGAAAGAAAGCAGGGTGGGGGGTGGATGAGAGTTTGGGAGGGAGCAGAGGTGAGACAGCTGACTCGCACTGCCCAAAGGGATATCCCATACCTTGTGGGGAGTCACACTCAGCAACAAAAGCCATGAGGGATATGGAGGAAGGGCGTTCAAAGTAATGGCATTTGTCTTCAGTCACTGCTATGTGTGATGGAGCCTGGCTTTTCTGGAGATGGATGAACACCTGCTTGCCCATCAAAAATGGTGAAAGAATTCTTCATTTTGGTTTGCCTTTAATGTGCACCTTTTCCTTTACCCATTAAAGCCTCTTTATCTCATGAGTTTTCCTGCTTGTAAACTTCTAATTTCTCCCCCATCCACTGTGGGGCATGACCTAGTAGTTGCATGGGGCTCTTCTGCTGCTGGGGGCAGAACAACCACAGCAGCCCATTAGAATTTTATTTTTTAGGAGCAATTGCTGTGAAATCTTCCTGAAAGATTTTTGGAAGGATCTTTATGAACAATCTTATGGATTCTTTAAAGGCTAATGTATTTATAAGGCATGCACAAAAATGGCTTGTGTTTTAATTTGGTATACCAGGTTTATTCATATACACACCATTTTTTTCACTGTCTACACCAAGACATGACACTGGTCTACGAGGTTCTCTCTTTATCAACGTATCATAAAAGTCATCTTCCCTCTCTTTGATTTCAATAATTATTTGAGCCACATGTTGGCTTAATGTACTAATTCAGAGATAGGAGATTCATATCTGAGATTCATATCAATTCAGTGATTCATATCTGAGATTCAGAGACTCAGAATAGAGTCTTTGATGATTTTATGGATATGATGCATGACATTTTCAAAGATTTCATATCTGAGTTTCTTTAGAGTGTCTTTAGAGTGTCTTTAGTGCTTTTGAGCACCAACTAGATTGAGCTGGCCAGCGGAGTCCTAGCTCCATAAGGCTTTTTAAATTCTGACATTCCTGTTTTGCATTATTCATTAGCTTCATTATATGTTTGAACTACCTTGTTATCTGCTAGTCATTCATGAATGATACCCTCAAACACCTTGTTATAAGCTGTAGCAATACCCAAAATACTTGCAAAAAGCTTAGCTTGCTCTGATGAGAAAAATATCTGTGTTTTCTGGAACTAATATCTTTATTTGTTCTCCAGACAAAACAGAAAACCACAGAGATAATTCTTGCTTTTCTACTTTTGAAGTCAATTTTAGGTATTCATGCTTCTTCTGTAGTTTATTAACTACAATACACTGTGATTAAATCTATATGACAGATAATTGTTGCTAATATTTCAAATATCATGGAGTAAATTTTCCACTGATGGAGTTATGCCACTGCAACCTGGCCCTATCAGTACAAGCTCATTTCCATTTGTGACAGATGAAAGCCTTTGGAAGCATGGAAACTTCAAAGACCATAACACTGAGATGCACAGCATTATGGATGCATAAATTCAGGAAAAGGCTGTTTTATCAAAGCTGGGGGTAATTAATGCAAATCCCTAGACTTTCAAGCAGGTAAATAAGCATGAAAGCCTCACCCATTTCTGCAAAACTGTATACATTGGTTTGTTTTGGTTGAGGAAGCTGATGAGGAAGTAAAAAATGTGGCCCTTGTGAGGAATAAGACACAGATGCACTTTCTAGACTGTGAATTAGACTGTTGGTGCTGAGTAAATATGATAAATATAATTTGGATTGAAACAGAAGAGGTTGAAGCTTAAGAAACAATTTTGAGAGAATGAACAGTTTTATGAATGTCAAATCAATCAGTAGAAAGCAAGAAACTTGAAGTAATAATGTGAAATGTGTCTAAGTAAAAACTGTGCCTTCCTTTTATTAATTAATCAAGTGGTGTAACAATGAAGTAAGATAAAGAGAATTTTTTTTATATTACCCTTTACATTACTCACTCTATAGGTGTAAGAAAGTAAAAAGATTTTTAGAAGAAATAATTTCTAAAAGAAAATTCACTTTGAAACAAATGTGAAAAAGGAGTGTTTCAACCCTGTGATTATTGTCAATTTTACATTATGCCTCTTGGAAAGAGTCATGTTCCCCCTGAATTTGCCAATAAGCTGCAGGAAGGTGACCATTTGTTTCTAGGATGTTTTTAATGCTTGGTTTCACCTCATTTTTATTACAGTTACCAGAGGCAGAGAGTCAGGATACAAACTTTACAGCCTCTGACAGCCCTTCGAGGGAAATGCATATAATTTCAGCTTTCATATGAAGGGAGGGAGCCAAGGAACTGTAATTTAAACACAACTGAGTGAAAAACAAAGCATATTTTGAAAGAGAACTCCAATACTAATATTCTGCTTTTGTGGCTAAGAAGTTTAAATGTCTTTTAACTTGAAGTCACAGCTAAAAATACATCCCTCGATTCCCCAGAATATTTCAGCTCTGACAGACACAGGGTAATAACTGGAAAGTAAAAGGCACTTCTGTTTCCTTAGTACACAACTAAGGATTGTAAAAAGATTCTTTAAAATATTTTGCTTTACATTGATCATGAAAATAACTTTTTTTCTTTAACAAATGCATCATTTAATAGATTGTGGGAGTGTTTGTCTTATCTTAAACTACAGATGGGTACCTATCTCATGGTCTAGATTATTTCCTACAAAGCTTCATTTTGTTCTTTAAAATTATCTCCTTTTCTTTCCCATACTAATGAAGTTTTCAGTGTTCCTCTGTGAAAGATCTGCATTCACATAAGTCAAATTACACAAATTTATGCCAGAGTTTGAAGAGAGATCCTGATTTTCTCAAGCAAGTTTCTATGGTGATACTTTTTACACATCTTTTCATAAGCTGTAAACTATCCTTTGTCATGGTAATCTCCTAAAATATATTTAAACAAAATCCCATAATAGCTGTGTTTGGAGTTTGGCCCAAGTCCATATTTTTTTTGTTTATTTGCTGGAGCTTTCTTCTTCTGTAGAAACCATGTATTTCACAGCTTGTTCTTGTTTGTTCAGTTTGTTAATGTATGAGTCAATCTTTAAATACAACTCTATGCCTAGCTTTCCATCAGACACTTTTCTAATTTATTTACCATCTTTTGCTGATTTGTATTTCTAGTAGTTAATAACATTTTGCCAATTTAACTAATTTCACACAATAAACATTTCAGTTGCAAATAATTTAACTTTGAAAACCAGCAACTAAAAGTTTTTATACTTTTAGTTTTTAGTCAAAATGTATGTATTTTTACCTCATCTCTCTGTTTTCAGGTGTTTTACACACACAGCGATGATATTTCTATAACATATTACCATTGCCATTAAAATTATTGAGCAAGATCTCAAAAATATTTTTCCTATAATGAAAAGACAGACCAGTTTCAAGGTCCTACATCTCCTCATATATCAGAAATCAAGAGTGATGAATTAGGAGTCATGAATCAAGATTAAGGGCCATGTGTCATGTGCTCAGAATAAGACCAAAAAGAAGACATTAAGAAAATACTTCTGTTTATGTGTCATGCATAAAAATGATTACTGATTTTAGAGGTACCCTTCTGCCACACGTTCTTCCTTATTTAAATTAAAGATGTAGTTGGAAAGTTACTGGAATGTGAAATTTGGTGGTACAGCAATAGGGAATGAGAGGAATCAAGGGTTCAAACAGAGATCAAGGTTAGCTTCTACTGTACTCAATCACAGTCCTTTTAGCATTGTTCCAGACTCTGCATACTCATGCAAATGCTCAGTAACCAATGCTCTGTGGTTCTTGTCTCCTAATCAAACCATGCCGAGATTCAGATTAATGGCAACTCCTTTATCCACACTGGTTTCCAAATAAAATATTTTCTTGCATTCATTCCTTGTTTGAGGAACATCATTCTTGATCTTTCAGTCTTCACTGCAAGAGAATCCTCTGGTAAGAAGTGTTTCCTCCTAGACAGAATTGCATCACTTTTGAGGGAGGTGTCATGATCTCTTTATGACTTCAGAAGGTAGAGGGACCCTCCAATGCTCTCTTGGACTCCATGTCACCACAGACATGATATGGCTTTTGAACAGGAAGCAGGGAGGACAGCACAGGACAGCCTTTCCCTGGAAGGTGCAATGTTCATTATTTAACCTTATGTACACGTTTTTCAGGATCACAATTCTGATCCTATCTGCCTACTAAAAGAAAATTATCAGTCTATGATGTTGAAAAGAAAGTTTAGGGTTCTGACACTATTCAAAGTGTTGAAAAATATCCCCTGCTCAGGATTCAGTTCATCGTTTCATGTCTAGTTGGGATTCATATTCCTGGCTTAAGCCCTTTGAAAAATAGGCATTGACACTACGAGTATATTAAGATCAAAAGACACCTGAAAGAAAGGTATTTCCAGAGAGTGATTCACCTAACTGCAAAGTACAGATGATGAAGAGTGTCCTGGATAAGCCTTTCTTTATCACTCCTTTGATTATTAGATAATGAGCTCATACTACATGCTTAATTCTAGCCATTTACTGAGATTCATATGCACACCTTGCCCTTCCTCACTTTGCATGCTCTTGTGTTATATATTCTTCAGGTGAAGGAGAATATTATCTCCTTATAACTTACATGAAACTGAACCAAAAAATGTGCTTAAAAGCTTGTTGGGGAAAATTAATTGCATTTCCTAAATTGCTGCTCTCCATTCTGTTTATGATAGTGTCTATCATTTAACTATAAACTATTTAGATACAGCAGATTTTTCCTTATATTTGATTGATTGCTACTTTCAGCCACTTTTCTGACTATTAGAACTTCCTGATGCTTTCAAATTGTACCATGATTCATACAGCTTTTTGGAAATATTGCTTCCTTTTTTCCATCTTCAGTAACCAATATTATTTTATGCATTCCTTTTAATAAGCTGATTCATGCCAGGTGCCAGCTTTTCTCATATTCTTTTAAGAAACGAAATGACTAAGAAAGTTAATGATAAAAACCTGCACCGTTGGGAGGTGAAAGAGTTCGTTTTCTGACACAGACTCATTAGATGATGTGGCACACACCGAGGGTGGCATTGATTACCATAGCCTCTGTACTCTTAAAGGTTAATGATCAGGATAATTAGCTGACCTACTGTAACCAGATAACATTCAATTGATAAGTGTCAGGTGATTGCAGTTATTAAAACAGAGTAGGAGCAGACTCTCTGACTTTGCAAAATACTTATTAACAATTGCCTCTGCAAGAAGCTGTGGAAAACATCACATGTCTCTTTCAGAAAGGTCTAGTTTAGTAATTTCCGTTCTATCTACTTTATCAATGCCCCAGACATACACCTTTTCTGAAAAAAAAAAATTTCAACAAAGACGTTTTAGATCAGATGCTGTGGTGAAAATTTTAAAAGGTGGTTGGTCACATATTACAAACCATAAAAGAAGGATTTAAAGTAACCCATGTGTTTATTTTGAAAACATTATTTCCCAGCAAGAGAAGCAATCCAATGATAAATCTATTTCATCATTTCCTATTTAAATGTATGGTGCTGCTGGTAAATACTTGGGCTTATTTTTTTTTGGGTAAAAGACTTGGAATCAAGCAAAAGTATGTGTGGAAAATGTACAGTGAGTATTTTCCAATATAACAGGAACAAGCACACTCTTGATATTTAAGAGATTTGATCCAGAAAAATAATTTGCCCTATGTATTTGAACATGTCTGAGTTCTAGAGGATCCCTGTACCTCTGTTTATTTCCATTTTGCTTTGTTTTGATGTTGCACTTGCGCTCTGTCAGCATGGACATCATAAGAAGTAAGATCTGCATAAGTCCTGTTTTTTACTACTCTAGATGAAGTAGGTAAAAAGAACAAAAGATTTTGTTCAATATTCTTACACATATTCTAAACGTAAGCATTCATATTGATTTTCCATGAATATAATAATAATGATTGGTTTTTTTAATACTTCTGCATAACAATAAATTTAAATTTGAATCATCATAATTTTCTAATTTTTTTCAAATTAATTCCTTTTTTTCACATCATAGCATTCTAGGAAAAGTTTTGCTGTTTGATTACTTCACTTTCTTCTCAATTTATGTGGTTTTGCTGACTACTTTAAAATAGAGAGCTAGAAATTTTCTAGAAACTTTCTGTTTTATAATTTCTCTAATTGCACATTCAGTTAAACAGATTATTTACTACATAATTTATATTGTTTTACAGGAGAAAGTGACCTTACTTCCCCACCATCTCTGCCTTGATTTTTATTTCATTGCACTTAATCTGGCATGGCTGTTTATAACAGCTGTTCAACTTTTCCTTTCTTCAAGTACTGCAAGCTATAAAGTTTCATTCCAGGCTCTTAATGCAGTCCATCATTTACCTAATAAAACAGACTAATGAATCTTCCCCATATAAAGCTTCATTTAGCTGGACTTGACAATATAACATATTGCTCAAAGATGTGTGAACAAGCAACTGGAATACCTGGAGCCAGATACATGTAAGTAGCTCACAGTAGGTCACATATAGGAAAAGGATTATAACAGTAGAGGGATAAGCAAGAGGTTTTGCCTCAGGCTACCTCTGGGGCATTTGGAGTAATGTAATTCTACCAGGACCAGCATGGTGAAGCATATATTGCAACATAAGCTGCTCATAAAGTAGTTGTAGAGATTAAATGTCTTCTAAATGCTTAATTTTAATTGGAATGTTATTAGCCTGAAGGCATAAAATCATGTCTAATATATTTTTTCTTTTAACAATTTAATAAATAGTTACAGAAAATACTTAATGAGAATTTCATTATAGAATTAAAACCCATTTAACTTTCTTAGTTTTCTCTTGTAATAAAAAAGTTAGAGAATCAGAGTTTAAAGTTAGTACAGATAATTGATTTCAGTTTACTATCCCACAATTGATTGAAGCTGCATACCGAAGATATTGATTCAATTGAATATTTTGATATATATGTAGAATCTTTGCAAAACAAAACAAATGCATTTGAAAAGACGTATGTCCAAATGAATATTATCTCTTTTGTGAAATGGCTGTTTACATTTCATGGGAGAACACTGTTCATCTGAATAATGCCTTAAATACATAATAAAAATATGTTAACTATTTGAAAAGAATCCTTCCTTCCTTCCTTCCTTTCTTCCTTCCTTCCTTCCTCCCTCCCTCCCTCCCTTCCTCCCTCCCTTCCTTCCTCCCTCCCTTCCTCCCTTCCTTCCTCCCTTCCTTCCTCCCTTCCTTGTCATTCCCTAAATCTCTTCTCTTAGAGGAAAATGTAGATAGAAAACCACTTTTGTTTCTCCAGTGATGAACAAGCCACAATGATTTTTGTAAAGAGTAAATTCTATAGCTCTGTGTGGGCACTACATTTTGTTTGTTTGGGGTTTTTTCAGTGTTTTATGTAAATTTTCTAAATTGATGACTTGTTAAAATTATTTAATTAAAACCCAAGAATTAGCTTTATGAAATAAAAATATCCCTTTCTATGTTAAGCTTAATACCAAGATAGGCAGCTTGTTTAGCAATTTCTCTGGCATGTATCTGTGAGACTCTTGGTATGTATGAAGGCTCTGTTTAACAGATATTTTTTCTGTGATAATGTTAAACAAAAGATTACAAATTCTGTGAAAGTACAGGGATAATCCTGACACAAAATGAAGAACCAGATATACTAGATTTCTAGGAAGCTCTGACTACTTGTGATTGCCATCCAGGTCTAATGCATTATTTCCTGCAGGGCAATAAGAATACACTAATTTCATTATTTTTGAATAGGTAGTTTCTGTGCCTCCAGAAAGGCACTAGATGTTTGGCCAACTCCTGTCATATAGACAGAAAGAAGCAACAGAAAATTCACTCCTGGCTCTTGTCTTCGAACAGTAATTACTTCTATGAAAGTGCAACACACTTCTTTAAGGGAAGAAGAGGCTTGATAAGTTACCTTTCATTAATGGCTGATGTCCTTGTAAATATTAAGTATCAGCATAGCCAGACTAACTTTCTGTGACAGCCTTCACCCTTGATTTTATTTATACTGCTTTGTGTCAGGCCTAAGTTAGTTTCCTGAAGGGCACAGCCTCTTTCAGACAATGTTAAACCCGAATTCCTTCCTGACTCTTTCAGCCTTGCCTTGGTTATTTGCCTGTTTGAGGGGCATTTTTTTTTTTGTGTTTTTTTTTTTTTTGGTTCTCTTTTTCTTTGTTTGTTTGTTTTTGTTTTG
>LTAT01000001.1:37120053-37135034 GCA_003286495.1 Chlorodrepanis virens | reverse complement strand
TTTTGTTATTGCTTATTAATATTATCAATAATAATAATAATAATAATAATAATAATAATAATAATAATAGTTTCATTTATTAAAAAAAACCCTACATATCAAACTACAATTTTGCTTTTGATTCTTCTCCCCATTCCACCGTGGAGGGGTGGAGAAGAACAAGCAGCTGGTGTTAAGTGTTTCTACATGCTGCTCACTTGCCAGCTGGGCTTAAACCACAGTGGTTAGTGGTTAGAAAACCCCTTACAACACTAGTTGACCAACTCCAAACCAGTTTCTTCTCCCTAATAGAAATATAGCACTCTGGTCAAGTATCCTGTGAATTCCAAAGGAAATGGAGATTTTACCAGGGACAAATCTTTCAAGAAGTAGCTGTTGGATGAAAGAATTAACTGTGAGCCCTGACTTGTAGTCAGAAAAGACAAACAGTATAATGTTCTTGTGTCAAGTTAAGACTAATACTCAATCTGTGGAGTTAAATGACTTTATTTTTTTTTAAGCAGAGCAAGAACTCAAATGAGCTGTTTCCAATTATTTACTATGGATTAAGTTTTGCTATTCAAATACCATTTAATGCTTTTTTTTCACTAGATGTGTTTTTACTGAGGAAAGATACTATTTATCACACATAAGGCTAATAGAATCTGTACTTGTGCCAGATTAAAATTAATTGAGCTGAGAGATTCGATTTCTGAACTCATTTAATGCTGGTACCTACTTCACCAAGATCATCTAGTACTCTATATGTGTGTGTGTATTCAAAAGGTGATTATATGCAGTTACCTGATTAAAGGTTCATTCACCTAATGATTAAAAGTGTCTTTTCACGACAGTTGTAGTATATAAGGCTCAGAACTGAATATCATCTGCTGGTTGTAGAAGTGAAGGTCTATAATGGGAGTAATTTTATGGCAGCACTTACTAGAAACTAATACTGATTCTACATTACAGTAATTATTTTATTGTGTCAGATACCTTTTTAAGAAGAAGGAATTATTTTCAGGAAACTATTGGCAGGCAATGAAATAGAAGGTTAAAAATCAGAGTATTTTATGCAGTATAAAGTATTATGTCTCCATAAGGGTATGGCCAAATTAAGCACTCTTAGAGACTGCTGAACAATCTTTGAAAGATTGTTCCTTTTGTAAATTTTAAAAAACAAGAGAAAGAAAGGGACATAAAAGGGTATAGTTAATATATTATAATATTACTGTGTCCCAAAATAAAACCTGTTTCCAATATCAGCCAAAATAGTTTAAGAATATTTGGCTTTTATAAATTTTATGTAAAAATTGTTTGTCCATGACCACAGATTTTCTAATTTCTTTAAGAAATATTGAGAAATTCTGTGTCTTTGGGGATTTTTGTTTGTTTACTTTTTTTCAAGTGGAGGTAATAACTTACTTTTGGTCCTTTCCTACACTTACATGCTAAAATCTCATGTATTTTGAACATATTTAATGCCATTATTTTTAGCTGAAAAGAAAGTAAGATTTACTTAAAAGGAGAAAAGATTTTCAAACAAAATAAATTTATATTAGGACTTATAAAAATGGTATCTGAATTAGTATCTAAAATCCTTCTAATATAAGGAGATAAAAATATGTTTTGATTGCTCTTTTTTATTTCTGAACAACAAAGATACATTCAAAAACCTCATAAATCCCCATAAACCCCATTGTTAGCAATCTCACACTGCAAGAACACACAAAACCTAATCGATAACTGATCTATAGAGAGCTGACCTTTGCTGGAAGTCATAGAAAGATTCCCTTGCTGAAGGTTAGAACCCCTTCGTGCTGAAGCTATTTAATTATTGCAGGTAATTGAAATCTGGTCTTTACTGAAATGGTGTAAAAAGAAAAGAAATTTCTTGCGCTCCTTATTCGGTTTTATTTTACCCCTTCTCTAGAACCATAAGAACGAGATGTTATGAAGACACTTTGCAAATGAGGATCATGAAACACTGCTTCTAGGGTCTTAATCTTGATTCATTTGAACCTTTTTAATTCAGAAATATTTCTACAGAAATCAAGTGATTTGTACCAGATTAATCTGGCATAAAATTTGTCAAGAAAAAAATCTCTGTTTCATTCAGTTTTGTCTGGTTTTTTATATGTGATTATAGTAGTTCCTTTGGTAGATATTATCACAAGTGCTTTCTTTGGTGGTTGGGGTTTGGTGATTTTTATTCCTATGAGCACTCTGCATGGCCATAGATAGCTGATTATTTTAGCCTATGGAAGCTATTTTTGCACATTGCTCCTGCTGGTGATATATTCAGTTTGAGTGAAATAGGGATAATATCAAAGAAGAAGAATTTAAAAGTCTTAGTAATTTCACCACTATGAGCAATTTTTCTCCCTAAATGAAGTATGTAATTATCAAACTTTGTCTATATTGTCATATGGTTTAACCTTCATTGAACTAATTAGGATGAAACTTAAAATTACTTGCTGTGTAACTTGATTAAACAGCTGCAATTCTTTTTCTTTTCAAGGAGAAGCTGGGGGTGAATGTAGGCAACTGAGTTCAAAAATTATTATCAATAGCACACAAGACAGGCAGCAGTTTAGGAAAAGATCAGGAGTTGCTGTGACCTATATAAAACAACCTTCTGGGCAAACTGGACAAACATATGTAACCTAGGTAATATTGTACTAAGGAAGAAAAGAGGGAAAGGTGAGATTTTACGCATTTATTTTGATGTCCCAATGTTTTTACACTATTTATCCTGTGAGACATGCAAAAGTTTTAATTAAGAGACTGATGACATGTTCTTACCTTTCACAGCAGCTGAGTCTAATGCACCTCAATCTCCTGGTGAACAATTTTGTTCAAATTAGAACAAATTCCTCAATATGCAGTCATCTTTCCTAATATATAAATAATTCCATTAAGTAATTTTCAGGGGCTGAACTCCCAAAAATACTTAATGAAAGCACGTGACTGAACAGTTGATTCTCTTAGTCCAAGAAACATGCTGGAAGTAAGCCTGAGCATATTGACTCTCACATTAGGCAAGGATCTTCCAACACGTGCATCCGCTTTTGCTGATCAAACTTCACTACAACAGGTTTTCTGGTTTGTTCTGTAGTGATGATCAGTATTTACAGACTCTAAGTCAATATTTCAAAGGTGATTAGAATATAAAATGCTTTGTTTTTACTATTTAAACAGTGCTCAGCTGTGATCCATATTTGTAAGTTTAACTAGTCTTGAAGAGTCAAGAACCAGCACAGCTGATGTAATTCTTTTATAAAAACTAACATTTTCAGAATACTGTCAACAAGCAAGAAGAGGAAAGAATCACTTTGAAGAGTTAAAATTTCTTAATATATTCATAGTCCATAGTCTCCTGATTTCACTTCGCAGGGACAGCCAAGTATCTACCTGGAGACCAACTTCCTGTGTATGAGCACCTGCTTCTAGGTGAACTCTGGAGCCCTGCCGTCAGCCACCCCAGGAGATCCACAGGAGTTCATTGCTTCCTTCATTGCTCCCTAGTGAAAATCGAGGCACAAAGATGTGGTAGGCAGATGGTGCATATCCAGGCTGCTGAGTGCTCCATATCCACAAACCCATTGGTTTTATTTAGAAAGTAACACATTCCCCACATCCTGCTGGCAAGTTATGCTGCAGTGTTCTTTCTTTGCATAATTGACCACCACCTCTGCTAAGAATTTCCTGAAGCAGGACACTGTTACAGTCAGCTAGACCTACCTCCTTCTGTATGTGAAACATAATAAAGCACACAGATAGAATTTAAATAAAAACCAAAAGCTAAAGACCCAAACCCAAGAAGAATTAAAAAAAAATCTCCTCTCCCCCCCAAGAAAAGAGAAAAAGGCTTTAAATTCATGTTGTATTCACATGGTCCTAAGTAAATCAGTAAGTGGGTAATATGTACCTTTCAACTAAAATTAAAGACTTTTCCTCTACAACTTTCCCAATTTTAAATAGATGATAACCACACAAAGTTATAAAACTACACAAAGATTTCTTATTTAAGCTTTAGTACTGTAGATGGGATACATAAGATTCTTGTTACTACATAGAAACAGGTAAAATATATGTACGTCTATTTCCCTAAAGTCACTACAATGATTTTACTTTTTATGTGTTAAACATTTCAGTTTGCCCTTCAGACTTCATAACAATTGAAGGAAAATTATATGCCTTAGAAAAAAAAATCTTCATTTGCTGTTCAGTTGACCAAAAAAAATGTAACTCAAAATAGAAACACAAGTAGAAATTACTTGTTTACTTACAATGAGACATTCTAAGAAAATAGATAAACTTTTTTTTTTCATTTTGGTTGCAAAAAATCAAATCTGGGGAAAAAAAAACCCAACAAACTTAAAAGCAAAAAACATTGAGATGGAATCCTTGCTTTTTAGAAATCTTAGGATATGAACAGTTTATATCAGACTAGGCTACCCAATTGTCATATATTTGTATAATATTATCATTTAAAAAAAAGTTTTATGTAAATTATTCAACAAATTTTGTCAGGAGACACTTCAATGCAGAATTATGACAATATGGTTTCATGACTTGACTTGTAGGCTGTACCAATTTATAAAATAAAGACTAATACCCTTGTCACTATTTCAACATCAAATTACTAGTTAGAAAAGAAGTGTTACTCTTGAAAAGACATTTCAGATGGAAAAAATTATTATTACTATATAAATATTTTCTAGAGATTTTTCTTTTCTTTCTTTTGAAGCTTCAGATGAAGTGTAGGAGGTTTATTTCCTCTAAAAATAGTCCGCAATCTCTGGACAGTAGTTTTCTTTCAGATTGAGGACTTGCTCTTCACACAAAATAATATGCAAACTTTTCAGACTTCCTTTCAGTAAAAATGGAATTATTTTTCAAAGCCACTTAATGTAAATGAAGTGTGCTGAATCATTCTTCCTTCTTTAACATATTGGAATGCTATATTACAGTTATAAAGAGGGATTAAATTATTCCAACCAGTTACAATAGTGCTTTATCAATACCAAAGATTAACATTGCTCTGAATTTCAATTCCTGAAAGAAAATATTTACCCTGTGTTCTAGTTATAGATAGACAATGACTTTGGAAATGCATTCAGCTTATGCTTTTATTTGCTACTTGTGATTGCAAGAAAACCTGAGACTGTACCCACAAATGATTTACCTAGCATTAGAAAGTAGGAGTGGTGTCCTACTGGAACTAGACGTATTTGACTGAATGCCTTTGAGATAGCTGTGAGAGAATGGCTATTGACTGAACAAATATTTTAGAGGGGGAAAAATTCCTGTAGGAACCTAAACTACAGACTTTGCTTTAAAAAAAGAGTGTGTATTGCAATAACATGTGCAGCCAGATGAGTTTTATTTTTATTTGAAATACGTAGCTTTGTATACAGTCTGTGAAGAGGAGAGGTCTACAGAGGGGAAAAATGTGCAATAAATGTACAGTAAATTAGAAATGAGACTCTGAAAAGTACTACAGAGTCACATCATTCTGTCCTGCTACCACTGAAATAATCCTTTACACAAAATTCAGAAAGTCAGGAGAAAGTGGTGATCAAACTAAATGTCCAGCAGTCATTAGTGGAAGCTGTTGGGAAGCAAGTGCTTGTGAGAAGATGATAGTTTATGACTAATGAGTTCAGATGGGTAATTAAAGAGAATAGCATTGGAATACTGATTTGAAAATAAGGAAATGGAAAGCTGACATTGTTCATACATGGACAGGAATGAGAGGAGCAGTAGCTATGTGAACAATTGGTAGAATATTTTGTGATGTGGCAATTATGGGGAGTGAGAAGGTCACTAGATACAGCAGGAATGAAGGAAAAAGAATGTGGTAAGAGAATCAGAAAGAAAAGAGCTGGAAAAAGGATGAATCCTGATGATAACACTGGGGAAAATAAACAGCAGAAGAAAAATAGAACAAAAGAAAGCAGCAAAATATGGCTGGAGTGGAGTAGAAGAAGACAAATCAACATTTGGTATGTACAGAAGAGGATATATGCTTCATTGTTAAAATCAAATCAATTAAATTAATTAGTTTATCTACATAATACAGATATAAAAGTATAGAAATCATTTTGGAATATCATCAGTGCACAAAGTGTTGCTAAGCATTTTAGAAAAATGTAAAAGTTCTCCTTCAAAAAACTATAAACATGAAACCAATTCTTCCAGTGTAGGAAAATTGACACTGTTAATTTAATATATAAATTGTAAGAAGATGATCAGAAAAGGAAAGTTCTCTTGTATTGTTATTCTACATCTTTTTTCAAAAACTCTTAAACTTGGACAGAAAACTCTTAAACTTCTCTTAAACTTGAGAAGTGTTTTTATGATTAACTACTTTTATGTTGGAAAACTCTGTAATTTACCTAACTAAAAATACTAATAGAATGGAGAAAATATTTGGAAAACACACATGAACTTGTTGAGATCATCTTCCACCGCAACCACACCACACAACTTGCATTTCTCTCAAAGAATCATACTTTATAAACAAAACAAACAAACAAACAAAAAAAATCGTTCCAGCATATTTGGTCTTAAAAATTTGAATTTGGATACTCTGGAACTGGAAAACTTGGTTGTTTATATATATAATTTGTGGCAGAATTCTAGACATCTTTACAGGACATAGTCTTAAGCTACTCATGGGGAGGTTTAGGTTGGCCATCAGGAAGGATTTCTTTACAGAAAGGGTGATTAGACATTGGAATGGGCTGCCAAGGAACGTGGTGGAATTACCATCCCTGGAGGTGATTAAGGAAAGTCTGGACATGGCACTCAGTGCCCTGGTCTAGCTGACATGGTTGATGTTCATGAACTTGATGATCTCAGAGGTCTTTTCCAATCTAATAGATCCTGTAATTTTGTGATCTCTACCCTACATCAAGAAAGGTGGCAAACAGGAAATAAGGGAAAAAAAAAAGTTAAAGAAATTATTTTAAAATTATGCAATTTAGGAAGAAAAGGTAGAGCAGCATCAGGAAATAATAGCATCTGGGAACTTGTAAGTTGCAGCTTTTTCTCTAAAAGAAGAAATCAAAAGAGAAAATGACAAGGGGCCATCTTCAATCATACTTTCTTTTCTCCCCACTATCACTAGATCTACTTCTAAACCAATTTAGCCTAATGAAAGCATTTTTCTTGTGTGGACAAGGTACCCACTTTAATTTACCTTGTTCCCACAGTAATTAAAACATTTGTTGAGGACTCCTAAATTCCTTTTCAATCCCTTCTTATTTTTCTAACTTCTGTCAATTATCACAGTTGCTTACCAGTAGAACTTCTTCTTTTTAGTAGTATCTTTCCACAAAACTTTGTGATCAACTGAGAAGTTTGTTTCTATCCCTAAAGTGAGCTTAGTCAAAGTCTCCTTTGATAGATGTGACTGCTTTTTATTTGTATCACCTCCTATGGCCTCTATTTCTGCCAGCTTTCTGTAGGGTCTTAACTGAAACACCTGGGTGAGGAGTGGAGCAATTCTAATCTCTTTGTAGGTAAGAATCATCTGTAAGCATTCATTCAGCTCAGCTTCAAATGTATCAATTTTCTCTGAGATTCAAAATTATCAATTTTCAACAGAAGGAGCTTAAGTCAATTTGGCTTCTAACTCAAGATCAAGTCGGTGGAAATGAATCTGGTTCCATTGTTCAAGAGCTATGTAGATTTTCAGGCAACAAGGAAGGAGCCACAGCACAGCAATAGAAATTTTACACTCCCTTTGGCTGCATCCAGGTAGCAGAATGTTCCTCTGACGATTGACGTGCTGTTGCCTTTAGGAGCAGAAAGTTGAGGATGGGCTGCTGCGCTTATGACTTTTCTGGTACATGACCTAGCAAGGTTTTCTTTCTGTGCTGAGGGTGGCATTGCTGGAAGGAGTTTACAGAAGCTGCTGCTTTCTACCTAGACCTTTACACCTTACCTCATCTGGTGTTCAAGAGTATGCATCTCCTTAATAAAAAAGCTGAAGTGGTTCACTGTTTTACAGAACTCCTATCCATCCCAAGATAACAACTCAGACTTCCATTTCACTCCACAAGTGAAGCTCACCCTCTTCCTTTAAACAAGTATCCCTTAAAAAAAAAATTACTGTACAGTGTTAGACACTTCTCTGCTCTCAGAGGACTCCTGCTTTCTTTCCTCAGAAATTACATTTTCTGGAACATGCTTCATAGCAGCTATCTCTTTGTCCTTATTTTGGGAGAAGTTCCACAGCAAATAGAGCAAGGCTTTAAAAAACTGTATATGATGTGTACATGGTGCTAGCATAGTGAAGTAACCCACCAGAACAAACCAAAACACAAAGCAAACCCACACAAACCCCACCAAAATAAAACAAAACAAAATGCTATCAAAATCAATAATTTCTTAGAGGTGTTCCTAAACAGGGATTAATTAATTTATATCTAAGCAGTTAAATAAATGACATGATATTAGTGTGAGCTGCTTTATAATTTTCTACTCTTTTTTACCTTCTCTTAACTACCAGTTAGGATGTTGAATAAAAGCAATAGCTTCTGCAAATTTGTGTTATCTCTCCCATTTTTACAAAAAGCATGAAAAAGACCTTTGCTGAAATGCACACCTTGCCTCACAGTGTCAACACCCAAATAATGAAGTAAAAATTCAAAAACATGTCAGCTTTTGATTGTAGCTGCTAGAGGGCTACTGGAGATCGTGCATATAGGTAAGTTAAAGATATATCCTAAGGGATTTCTTTGATATCAGATATTGTGAGTTCTTAAAAAGTTTTAGTTCCAAGTAAACAACAATAACACAATTTCTCATTGTTATGATATTACAGTTTTCAACCTCTGATCTTGCCTCCAGCCAAATAAAGCATGATATTTGTTTAGTTAACACAGCAAAGAGCAGGGTGGTCCTTGCAACTGCTTTTGTTTCTCTAAGTTCTTTATTTTATTTGGAAATAAAAATAAATTAATGTCTTGAGGATTCATACTTTTTTTTTCCAATTTTGGTTCTTCGTTCATTTGTTTATTAAAGGGAGGATTTGAAAAAAAAAAAAAATTGGATGATTTCTTAAAGGGTAGAGACATCCACTGAGAAAGAATTAAAATTATTATTAAAATTTTGTTGTTGATGATGCTGATTGTATTTTAAAGTTTAGTTCTTTTTCTGAAGAGCTGTAAAACACATAGATCCAGGATGCTGGTTTGATACAGCACAGCATCCTCATGTGTCCTCAGGTACATAAATGAATAAATTTTTTAAATATACTTTATACAGCTTGTGAATGCTTCCAAAGACATATTTCACATGTCTTTTACATCTTTTTTAGAATTAAACTTTATACCAACGTCAAAGAAAAGCAGTCAAATTGCGAAATTTTTATCTCAGCTATACCTTTCAAAGCTTTATACAACTCTACATCAAAGCCATTCTTTTAACAAAAGTAAGTGAAATACAAATCAATTATATTTTAGAGAAGTCAGAAAACTAAATAATTCTTTGTGAACAGCAGCAATATCATATTTTTCCATAAACAGCACCAAAATGGCCCGGTTCTGTTATGTAAAGACATTCTGACCATGCAGAACATCTAAGCAGAGAGACACAGCACACTCCAGTCACACTGTCCTTTTTGCCAAAAAGTCATTGTGCCCTATGCACCTGCAAAAAGAATTATTCTTTATGCACTTTAAACAGTACCAACACTGATAGATATTTGGAGTTGGTTTTGATCAACCAAAGGATAAAAATAGTGTTTCCTATGTCTGTGCTTAAATACACTGTTTACCTGAAAAAGTCACAGAAATAGACAAATAAGGAGATAAACCTTCTTAGTCCCATTAGTGAGATAAACTTTCTTACTAAAAACTGAAGTTTTTATAAAATCTAAAGAGCAGCTTGAAAAATTAGATATAATCCAGTCTGTATCATTCCAGACAGCTGAGAATAAAATCACAAGATACTACTTCAATAACAATAATAATGATAATAATGGAAAAAACCTCCAACCCTAACCCCAAAGATATTTTTGAATAATTTCTGATGTTCATGAATAATTAAATTAATATTGTGCCATTATATTTGCCTTAGTAATGGAACTCAAATCACTTTGGATGCTACCTAGGTAGAACAATATATTATTCTACAATTTGTCATGAGTATGTCTGCAAGGATAAGCCTTGCCTGATCAGTTGTAGACATCAGAAATGCTGACTGCTACCCCAAGCTTTCCATTCTAGGCTCCCTTCATAATCAATACAATTGAATAAGCTGTTCTAGTGTGTGATGCAGGGTTAACAAAGAGAAAAAAGTATAAATAATACATTAGATACCTATTCTAACCTGACTTTGTTAGTTCTTTCCCCAAAAGTCTCGAGACCCTGAGGATGAAGTGATGACTGCTATTTTTTTCAGTCACTCAGATTTTTTCTACAGTATGGATAGGATCACGTTACGATTGTGACTGCACTTTCTAAGTGATCATCTGACATGTTCAAAGCTAATATGATTCAGTTTATCCAGAGAACATGATTTTTTTTTTTTTTCCTGGCAAAACCATGTGTTAACCAGGTTGGCCTGTCAACACCTAGTATGCTAAAGGACTGGTTTTGTTCCAAAGCATTCTGGTATAACCTGGGCAGCTTTCCCAAGCTGCCAGGTGGAAGAGATGGAGAAATGTGGGTGTTAGAAGACTATAAGCCAAATCGTGTCAACTGTTTCTTACTGTATTTTTTTAACTGGAGGAACTCTAAAATTTAAATGGAACTTTCTTGATTTAAAAATAAATAAATGGATGTTGAACACCTTATTTTCCTTTCAGAAAGTGTACGTGGAAAAATTCAAATCTAGCAAACTTCCTGCTGTGGTAAGGGAACAGATGATATGGTTTTTGGTAATGAAATAATTTTTGTTTGGGGTTTTCTTTTAAAAATGTGGTTTTTTGTGCTTTTAAAATTATGAATAGACTAATTCTGGTGTATCTCCTGCCTCCATCTAATTCTCAGTCATTAAATTACAAAGACATGAGTTCTAGCTCATTTATATTACTTTCCTATCTGGTCTTCAAAATGGAAAAGATTGTCATAGATGTACTTCTATGCTTGCTTTATTCGTGAAATGCTCCAATCATTCTAAAATCTGAGCAAAGACTGGTGGATATTTTAGGGGGATATGCATAAAAATTATCAGCCCCTTTGGAATACCAATTAACTCCCTACATCACTTATCTACAGCTGTGTTAAACTTCTGGATTGATTCTACTAATTTTGTAGTTTTGTCTTCATTAAAAAAAAAATCTTTTAACCGCCATGCAATTTTTTACTGAGTAGTCAACAAAGTGAAAGATCTAAATGGAATTTGGTATGGTAATAATCTCATTAATCCCACATTTCACTGCATTTCTAAATTTTTTAAAAATTACATTTCTGTAAAAATAATATCAAGAAAATAAGTAAAAACAAAACACAAGATGAGATTAAGCAATGCAATGTAAAAAAAAGAAATCTATTCTCTGGTGCCTAGATGAAGAACTGAAATAGACAGTTAAAGGAGGAATAACTGAAATTATAATCCCCTTAATAATAATATTACCTTTACTGTCCTGAATAAAATAATGAAATCCTATGCAGTGAGCTTTCATCTGAGTTTAGGCCTCTTATTAAATCCTGTTATGCCTACTTAGGCACACACCTTCTCACCTGTAATCCTTCTTTATAATATAGTCAGAAAAGAAAGTTAAAAAAAAAAAACAAACCACCAACCCAAATCACCAACATCACACAAAACAGTGTTCAGCATGGAAAAAAGTCTGAATGGTAAAGCAGTAACAATGTTAATGATGATGCATATTCTGACTGAATACAAAGACTTAAATATTAATAAACTTTCTTGAAGAATACATCACAATTGATTAGCATTGGAAATAAACCTTGGAGTTAATGACATGGGTATTATGGATAGGCAATTTCATTGTGATCTGCAACAGCTTCATTTAGCAGAGCACCTTAATAGTTGAAGATGTATCTTTGAACCTTGTTAATGTTGGTTTAAAATCCCTGCAAAGTAAAGAGGATTGCATTCCATCACCAACTTCAGAGATTATGTGGGACATCTCTCTTTCGGTGTCCTGTATAGGGCCAGGAGTTGGAGTCAGTGATCCTGATTGGGTCCTTTCCAAGTCAGCACATTCTATGATGTTTCTATGATTCAATGATTTTGTGAGCATTCCCAGCACACTTCTGAGCATAGTCAAATCAGTTAGTTCAAACAACCCTCAATAGTGTTATTTAGTTAATTTTACTTTTTTGGAAAAATAAGATACAGTTTTTCCAGATATCAAAACTTACCTGCTTGATTAGTATCTGGAGATCAAGCTGCCAGGACAAAGTAGGAAGATATTTTCAGTACAATGCTTTAAACTACACCTTTTTCTTAATACATAGTGCAATGTGTGATGGTTCAATGCATGAAGTGTGAAGTTGCTAATTAACACTGAGATTACTTAAAGCTGACCATATACACATGACTCTAGCAAATTCAATTATTATACATACACTTTTTAATGTTTTTAAAATGTCTTTATTTAATCTTATTCTAGGTATGAATAATTATCTATATTTTTATATCATATTACTAATTAATTTTCTGATTTAAATCTACTGAAGTCTAGGAACATGAGTCCCTTGGCTGGAAATATTTTACATTAAGCCTAAGAATATTTGCACTTTTAGAGATTTGCAGATCTCAAAAGGAGGTCTTAACATAAATATAACAGGGCATCTTTACTTCCTAATTTCTAGGGTAACATTAATTACAGCTGTACAAACCTTTACACTAAATATCACTGTCTTACTACAGTAAGATTTCTTGGCTTTAAAAATTAATTCAAACAGTACAATCCATATTATTTAAATCTTGGTTTAGTATAAAGAGGTATAATCCATTTATGGTAATACAATAACTGGTTATTCACACTTTTATGAGTGTATCTAATGAAATGCTTTAAACCTTTTTTATGCAAATAGGACTTTTATATATTGATCAGATTTATGGCTTTTTGCCTTTCCTACAATTGCATGAGAAAACTGCATTTTGTGCAGAATCTCCATAAATGTGCACATACCTGATTAGTAGAGTGAAATGATGAGTATACATATCTGTAGTTATTGCCAATTATTTGTGTTTTATTGTTTTAATTATAAGGAGCAGTCTTTGCAGGAAATGCAATACAATGTTTCTATGTAGAGCAGAATTAAAAGAATTAATGTACTTTTAAATTAGACTCCAAATTAAAAGATATTTATCTGGCATTAATTTTAGGTATCACTTAGGGGAACTGAGATGTATTTCAAATGCAGAGTAAACCAGAAACTAGAAGTTACATTTCACTGTTAACCGACTGTTACATGACAAGTAAACAAGTTTAATCGTGTTATTCACCTCATTGACTTTAATGATTCAATAATAGATGTAATAGGCACCTCAGGACCAGATGGCTTAGGGGAAAAAAGTCCCCATGAACTACCACTTTTTCATCTCAAGTATCTGATAAATATGTTAACTCCCTGCACTGCGATGACAGCCGGAATTTCTCACCAGCTGGCCAGTTGCTCTGCACAGTGGGTGATATCATCCTCAACTGAATGTTGAATTCTCAGCTCTGTAGTAAGGTCAGGACTTCAGGGTTTTTCTTAAAAAACACATTTTTTATTGATTTCACATAAACATTACAATCATTGACAAAAGGATAAGGGAGAAAGGTCTTAGGAAGGGGCAGATAAAGAGTTGAGGCTGGATTCAACATGAGCCATTCTTGTAGCAGTGCTCATCACCCCCATGCATTAGCAATGTGGATTGAATCTGCAAAAAGAATGTAGGGCTACAGCCACTTCTCATCAAGTTGTTTTACTACCCCAACATTTTGCTCAATATTTTGCTACCTCAAGGAGAGCCTGCATATGATCATGACTGGCAGACATTTCAGCCATGAAAACACTGTTTATTTCTAGCTGTCATCTGTGCTGCTGCTTCTGCTAAAAAAAAAAAAATAAAAAAAAGGGGGCTTAGAAGAATTTCACTCCCCTTCTTTCCCAGAAATGTCAACAAAACGGACACATTGATTATCTCCAGCCTGTATCAGCCAACACTGTTCAGATCTGAAGAGCAGTATACAGCCTACTGTCTGCCACAATTGCTTGATTTTGGCCTTGGTTTTTTTAGCACTTCTTCTCCACATCTGTTTCTGCCTCTGTCTGTGCAAAATCCAATCATGGCAGAGCCTAACAAACAACAGGGTTTTTTCATGTGTGTATATTCACAGACCTTATTTCCTACTTGTTCCCTGACTTCTGATTTACCTTTGTAAACTAGACCATACTTGGTCCTGCATCAAGAAAAGATGTTGTCCTGAGTTTTGGAAGGGAAACTGAAAGGAACATAATGAAAAGAGAAAAGAGAAAAATAAGATACAGGAGCATTAACCACCTTGTCAGTTAAGGGATTCTGAAAAGACAGTTCTGAAAGCCCATGGTAAGCTAATTGTATTTTTATTCAAAGCACAATTTTAAAACAAATTGGATTTTCTCAGCAACTTTAATTGCACACAAGTTTATTAAAATTCTAAAAAACTCAGAATAAGTGGCATCACACAACTTTATAAAAAAACCCAAAAAACCTTTTTTCTGCATTACTCACAGAATTTGTTACATGCTATTTATCTCACTTAATTGCATGACAAGTTCTTCAGCAACAATCATAATAAAGAAAACGCCTCTTATACTACCATAATGATATATATCTTCCCATGAGAGTACATAAAGACACTTATTCTTATAAAGACCTGGCTGGATGGCTGGGCCCAGAGAGTGGTGAACGGTGCTGCATCCAAGTGGGGCCAGTCACCAGTGGTGCATCCCGGGGGTCTGTGCTGGGGCTGTCTGTTCAATATTTTTATTGATCACGTGGATGAGGGGATTGAGTCTTTCATCAGTGAATTTGCA
>LTAT01000001.1:37102269-37120017 GCA_003286495.1 Chlorodrepanis virens | reverse complement strand
TCTTTCATCAGTGAATTTGCAGATGACACTAAACTGGGAGTGTGTGTAGATCTGTTGGAAGGCAGGAGGGCTCTGCAGAGAAACCTGGAAGAATCATGAGCAGAGTTCAATAGGATGAAGTTTAATGAGTCCAAGTGCTAAGTCCTGCATTTTGGCCACAATAACCCCCTGCAATGTTATAGACTGGGGACGGTGTGGCTGAAGACTTTGCTTTGCAGGAGCTGGTTGGTTCACACCAAAGGGGAGCTAGAAGTGAATTATTACACAGAACTGAGGAACAAATTAGGCATATACATTATTTGTAAATATAAACAGATACTAAAGCCAAACTATTTTTAGATTACATATATATTTCTGTAAGCAAAGGATTAACTCAAACAAATATTAGGAGCGAACTATTTCTAATAGCAATTCACAAAAATATTATATTAACTTTGAATTTTTGTCAGTTTGTGGAATTGGTAAATGGTAGGATTAATCCAAACAAAATGAGACACCATAAGAACCACTCTCTTTTCAGGAATGTAGTGGATATAATTTCTCCTCAAGAATAACAAACCAAAGAATATAATCTCTTATGAAGTTTCTCATATCTCCTGGAATGTTCTTTATGCTAGAATACATGTTCTGTAATAGATTTCAGCTTCATTTATACTGACATGCAAAACTAGTCCATGGTGTGCCCTGCATCCCAGTTTTCCAAATGTATGGATCAGACATTGGACAGAAAGGCCTTGCACCTCTCTTCTGAATCCACCTAGTTTTACCTCTCTTCTGAAGCACATCTGGAATTTCATTTACTGGGAAAGCAAGATATGGGTGCAGAAAGAAGGTGGCAGAAAATGTCCCTGTCTTACTTGTACTCTGGATATGGGCTCAAGATATATCTGAGCAACTTAGTTTCTAAAATGCTCTTAAGTACCTTCTTAGACATCTTTGTCAATCAATTTCGTTCACTGAACTCTTCCTCGTGTGGTCAGGGAGACTGTGCTGGTGCTCAAGGCTTAAGCTTTCCTCCTGACTCAGCTGACTGTTCAGCTCCCAACCCCTTCCACGTTTTTGGGAGATTTACCTGGTTGTAGGGTGGGCTGATTGGTAAACTGATTTGAGGTGCAACTAACTTGGTACGTATGCTTTGGTCTAAGTGATCACTAAGTTGCAGCCCTGGGTTAGAGATTGTGTACCACCTGGTTCAAACCCCTTCTATTGTGGGAATATAATTTTTTATACAAGGCACAACAGCAAGCTTTTTAGTTCAGTGCTTATTCACACAGGATTCAAATTTTAACACTTGTGTCATGGATAAATTTTTTAAAATAATAAAAATTACTGTCACTTTTATTTCACTCTAGTTCTTTTTTTTCTTTCTTTCTTTGCAAGTGTTTGATGTTGAAAATTTCACTTTCAGTTTCAAGAAGTCTTTGATGTCACAGTTTGAAGAGGGTTAATTTCTTTTCAATGAAAAGCTATATCAATCAATGTGAGTGTCTTTTTCTGCCTCCCCCAGGGACAGCATCAAAAAGAAATTATTAGGAACATCCTCAGAATATTACAGACAAATAAAGGTTAACTGTGTCTGAATTAACAACTAATGGGATTCTACATGTTCTATGGTTAGACGAATGTATATAATACACCTAAAATGTGGATGTTTGCCTTCTCCAGCATTTTCTAGTTTTACTTTTAGATTTTCGGTCTCCTGTCTACCCAAATACTGATTATGTAGGCCTTTAATGGTCAGCTGGGTATTGTTGGTAATTAACCTCACAGACAAAGGGTAATTGCTCAATTGTCTTTGGAGAGTCTGATGGAAGAAGTTAGAGGTAGTGTCCAACCAGACAGTGAAAAAGGAAAACTCACCAGAGCTAATGAGCAAAGTTTGTATTAGTGTCTTTTAACTTTCATTTGACAGTATATACATTTCTCCTTCTAAACACAAGTGGCTCAGAAGTCAAACTGCTATATTAGATATCGTAAGTTTATTGTAACTGCTATATTAGATATTGTAAGTTTACACTAATATGTAATAGTTCTGGATATTTATGAGATAAGCTTTTTAGTTGCTTCCTGTCTTGGTGTTTATATTTAAGGAGGAGTTTGTCTAAACTCTAATGAAGGCATAGTTGCAATAAACAGTGGGATATTTTAAATTTGGTTTTGGTGATGGAAAAGCATTCTGAAAATATAAAATTCTGGGTGGCCAAACGTAGTCACTATGTCAACAGAAATTCTACTAGTGTTATAAGAGAAAACTGAAGATACTTAACAGATGGTATTGAGAAAGCCAAATAATAGACTTATCTTCTAATCTGGTAGCATTAAGTTTTCTAGGTGCTAATAGAAAGACCTATGTTATATGAATAGAAAACAGCTGAATCTTTTCTTACAAGGGTACTTTCCTTTCCAGTCAGGATGAAATTTTATCTGAGGACTTTGGTGTCGTTAATAAGGGAATTTTGGCCTTCACAAAGTCTGTGTTAAATCCAGAAGTGTCTTGAAGGTATCTACAGGGTGATGAGATACTGGAACCGGTTGCCCAGGGAGGTTGTGTTAAAGTGCAGTGTTCAAGGCCTTGAGCAACCTGGTCCGGTGTGGGGCGGGTTAGAACTGGATGATTTTTAGGGTCTAATCTAACACTTTAACATTCTATGACTCTGTGATTTTTATATCATTTACTTTCAGACACTGACTTTTTTTATGGCCAGTTATTCAAATGAGGGTTTCCACAACTGACAGAATTTATGCCAGATAGCTTTTCATAAATGGACAGGAAGGTAAGTAAATTGCCTTGAAGATCCCAACCTAATTAGTTTTAGTATCTATTAGAATGTTGCCTTTTTAACACTGCATTTTCCCAGACCAATTTTCTGTACTCATGGCCTTACATCTTGCTGTGATTTTATAGAAAGATGCTAATTAGTAAGAGATCAATTTGAATTTGTTCATTCCTACTTCACTTTATAGTAGCCAATAGACCTGATAATATTGCTAAAGTGAATTGTCATGGAGTTCAGTTTTATGAATATATTTAAAGTAAAAGCAAATTATACCAAATCCTTTAATTTTGTGGCCCATCTACAGCATGTAGAAAAAGTGAAATGAACCTAGACAACTAAATTCAAAGCTTAGAAATCCAGGAGTTCTATTCCTAATAAAAACAGTGCAGATATTGAAAATATAGTAGGCTAAACATGCTGCATGCAAAATTGTCTTCACTTTGTTGACTTAGGCATTGGGTTTTCCTTCTGGTATTTGTAGTGTTAAGAGAAGATGATTGTCATGGGCCATAGAAGCCAACCAGCTATGTTCTTCCCTGAAGCCAACCGAATAAGCAAGCCATCATATGTCCATCTTATTTTCCCCAAACTTTTCCCTCTGAGCCAGGCTCAGAGTCTGACAAAATTAATTTGGCACATGGCTGAGAATCCTTAAGCTGTCCCTATCTGAAGCATGCTAGAGAGAACTCTACCCAGCAGTTTAGTTAATAAGTAGATCAAGTAACTTTTCTAGATGTAATAGATATCTTTTACTGAAAAGTAATTTTCTAAACTCTACAGATTTGCTGCAAAGGATAATGAAGAGTTTTCAGTTCACACTTACCTGTACCATGGTTCTGAGACGTGCCTACAGTATAAAGACTATAATAGTGTAATTTTTTAAACACAAAAAAGTGTCACAGTGAACAAGTGAGATAAAACTACTAATAGGAAAAAAAAAGTCACAACTCAAATCTGAAATATTTTTTTCAAAATAAAATTGGTAGAGGAATTGAAAAAAAATATATTAGTAATATTGTTGTAGTACAACATTCTAGACATAAGATGTGATGCATACAAATAAGAATGTAGCAAGTATTTCTAATTATTTTAGCCTTACTTCTGAGGACCTCACTTATATTGAGCAGTACTTATCTGCTCAAAGTTTCCAAATAATTTCCCCAAGTGAGATGCTTTTCACTGGTGAAGATGTAAACTCCTTTCTTTTCTGGTGTAGTGGGTTTACCCTGACTGGATGATAGATGTCCCCCAAGGCCACTCTATCACACCCCTTCACAACTGGACAAAGGAGAGAAAATATAATGAAGGGTTCATAAGCTGACATAGGGACAGAGAGAGATCACTCACTGATTACCACCCCAGGCTCAGCTTGGGGATTGTAATTGAATCTGTTACTAACAAAATCAGAGCAGGATAATAAGAGGAAAATAAACTTTAGAAATACCTTCTTCCCATGCCTCCCTCCTGCCCAGCTCTACCTCCTACCCTTCAGTGGTGCAGGGAGATGGGGTATGGGGGTTATGGTCAGTTCATCACACATTGTTCCTGCCATGCTCAGGGACAGGAGCCCTTACCCTGCTCCAGTGTGGGGGCCCTCTCATGGGAGACAGTTCTCTATGATCTTCTCCAGTGTTGGTCCATCCCATGGGCAACAGTTCTTCACAAACTGCTCCAATGTGGGTCCCTTTCCACAGGGTGCAGTCTTTCAGGCACAGTCTGCTACAGTGTGGGTACCTCACAGGGTCACAAGGAAACCTGCTTTATCATGGGCTCCTCCCTCCACAGGTCTGCAGGTCCCTGAGAGGATCCTTCGCCAGCATGGTCTTCTCCTGGGCTCACAGGCTCCTCTCAGGCATCCACCTGCTACAGTGTGGGTTTCTCCACAGGCTGAAGGTAGATCTCTGCACTCCCACTGACTTCCATGGACTGCAGGTGCACAGATGCTCGACTGCAGTCTGAACCACAGGTTCAGCACTGGCACCTGGAGCACCTTCTCTCTGTCCTTCTCTACTGATCTTTGTGTCTGCAGAGCTGTTTCTCTTGCATATTCTCACCCTTTGCTTCTCTGAGAGCAATTACATTTTATCAGTAATATTTTTCCCTTCTTACATATGTTATGACAGGGACATTGCCATCATTCCTGATTGGCTCAGCCTTGGCCAGCAGTGGGACCATCCTGGAGACATCAGGCATTGGCTCTGCCAGACATGGAGGAAAGTTTGGACAGCTTTTAACAGAAACCACCCCTGTAGCTCCAGCTACCAAAACCTGACCATGCAAACCCAAAACAGCTGGGTCATATGCAAGCACTTTGATGGAAGTTATCAAATATCCTGCTGCAAATTTTGACATTGAACTGTTGCTTCTAGAGAATAAAAACAGCAGGGTTTATATTATTATTAGATGCATTTTAAATTCTGAATGTAATTGAAAGAAATATTTGACCATATTTGAAATATCTGACCACAGATATGTGTGGTCTATACCTTTAGGTATTTAAAGGTAGGTACATTTTGCAGGTGTAAATATGTATTAAATTTTTTTGAAAATATCATATTGTTGACAGAAACAGAAAGATGCAATAAAATATCCTGTGGTAAAGCTTAATCATTAAAGTTCCTTTAGAATGAGATCAAAGTGGTACCACAAATGATATTGCATGGCTTAACATCACTTTTCACCTAGAGATTGAATGTGATTATTGCTTTCTAGACCATAGACAGTTACTATGCACTACATAGCCTTTTATGATGGTTTGCTATTTATCCACTTGATGTGCTGCAACTTTGATATTTCTGCGTTGCAACTGATTTAGTGAACTTTTCCAGAAAAACTGGAAAATGCCAGGAAACACAAAAAGAATTCAGCAGCAGAAAGGTTTCCTGTCTCAGAAACTACTACAAGAGCAATGTGTTATTAAATTTGCTATAATTCATTGGATTCAGTTTGTGTAACTTTCAAAGAAGAAATGCCATAAAGAAAACTTAATGATGGCATATGCTGTGCAGTACTACTGTAAGCCAATGAAATGTGTGCAAAATATTATTTCTGAAAACAACTTCTTTCCCAAACCCAAAGAACTATTTTCATGCTTGACTTCCCATTCTACATGTATCTCTGAATTCAAAGTTTTAAATAAATCAAATATTGTCTGCATTTATTTTTACTGCACTTCATGGTGTAATAAATCACCATAAGTGAACTTATTTACTACATTAAATTCTCCAAATTACTATAAAATGAAGAAACCGATCCCAGTGTGATGCTGGAATTGTAAATCATTGATATTTCCTAGTTCCCAGACTGATGTTGTTTTTCTTGAGCCTGGGTGTCAGATGTAATTTTTAATTTACATAATATGCCCTAAATTATTCTGTTATCAAAAAACAGCAGGTATACACATGAGCATGCACATGCACACACACCTGTGAATATATATATAAGTGAGCTAGCATTTCTCAATTGAATGAAAAGAAGGGGGTTGAACTGGTAGAAATAAATTACAAAACATATTTCAATTTTCTTTCCAATTGGTCTAAAAATGTATGCTATAACTTAATGAAGAAGGATCTATACGTATTTGATAGGTTTTTAATAATGATCTTAATATCATTAAGTTGAGCTCATATAACTTCCTTCTCTGTTATCATTATACGATTTAAGCATTTTCCAGATATATCAGAATTGTAAGACGTTTCTAAGGTTTCTTTTCTGTGCCACTAGATTAAGACTAAGTTTAGAGCTGATTTCTCCCCCTGCTTTTTGTTGTAATTTGTCACTGAAAATAAACAGTTTGACATTGCAAAATCCTTTAAAAAATTGCTTGCACGTTAAATTGATCTAGACATGTTTCCCTATCTTCAGCATGGCAACACTGTTTACTTTAAGTCCATTTCTGCTCTATGCTTTTGCAGCAGGATCCAACAGCTCTGCAAACAGGCAGAGGCTCCACACAGGGCTGCTAATCAACTCTGCCTAACAACTGATATTAGTTAGGGAACTAGTGGATTAGGACAGCGTGTTTGCAAAATGTCAGATCTGTTTGTTTTGAGGCAACAAGAGCTACTTCTGAGGGAGATTAAAGATCAGATGAGGTCCTGTGAGGAGAAAGAACCACATAACTTGGTTAGCATTCTGCATTAGACATGTGGAGAAAAATATAATAAAGTCAGCACCATCTCAAAGAATCTCAAATCAGGCAATAAAAAAAAGAAAAATTAAATCCCTGCTTATATATAATAATATATTATTAAGGATAATATATTAAGGGATATACCAGGTTGGAGTACACCAGGAAGGGATTTGGTTCACAAAGTCTCTGTGTTTCTGTGAAGTAGAAAATTGATTTATTCTTACTTTATAAAGAGACTTCGGATTTTATTATTTCAGTAAAGGCAAATAGTGCACTTGCACTTCTCACCGGGATTGAATAGTCTCTATTTTAGAATGAAAAAGTGTCTTGTATATACAAACCAGATTAACTATCTGTTAATTGTTTAAGAAGCCGATAAATGACTGTCACAATGCCAGTATATATATTTACACTCAGTATTGAGTGTAAATCTGAAATCTGGGGATGTAGCTACTAAGTGTGCATATGAAGGAACTGTGCTGAATCCACTGGCAGAGGAATTTGGAGTAACAAAAGGCAGAGATGAGTCCTGACACCTGGCTGATCAGATGTATCGGGGTCACTCCCATCCTTACACCCTCTTTGTGCTGATCACACACTGCATCCTAAAGGAGATCTCTTTCTCTCCTAAAGGTGAGAGAATTTTCAGGGTCAAGTGGGAATATAATGAGCCAGGATTAAGTTTTCAGACCAAAAGCAGACTTTCTTCAGACTTGAACAGGAAATATTTCAGCCCACTCTCACAGGCTGTTGCTGACCTCATTTATTGAAGTGCTACCTTTGGAATGGCTGTTTGCCCCTCAACCTTCAGAGGTAGTCCTGAGAGCAAGGCATCTAACTTTTAAAGGATCTTCTGATGGATCTTTTCCTGAGGGTACATCTCCTGGTTGCATGGGTCCTAGGTGGCTGATTGCCACTCCCAATACAGGAGTTGGACCTGTCCTGCTCCTCGAAGAACATAAAAGAGAGTATGAAGACTAACATAAATTAGATCTTGAAGTAAATCCTTCCTGTCTGTCTAGCATGACTGAGATCTCAATTGAGTTTTTCCTGGTTTTGGACCTCTCATTAAAAAAAAAGATTTGAACCAGCATGATAGGGTCTGGAAGTTACCAAGGCCAATCTAGAAAACTACTGTTTGTGAGGAAAGTGAGGAATTCAGCTAGTTTCATCTACAGAACTGAAAACTAAAGGGAGTCAAAATAACAGCCTTCAAATCCATGGAAGATTATGGCAGAAAATAATAAATGAACTGAGATTATGGCAGAAATGAATAAATGAATAATAAATGAATGTCTCCAAGGGAAGAGGAGAAAAAAAAGGTTAAATTGCATTGAAGGAGATCTAACATAGACACCCAGAAAAACTTTCCAGCCTTTAGGCTATTTAAGCAAGGTAACTGATTGCTGTAGCAAGATCTATCTTTAGATGCTTTTAAGAAGAGGTTAGATAAACATCTGTCAGGAAATGTTTAGATATAGTGACCCCTCTCTTCAGGAGGGAATTTCCACAGATAAATTCCTGAAGTGTTTGAGAAGTTTTTCAGCTTCATTTTCCATGACTTTAACACATCTCAAAATTTTATGTTTAAAGAATTTATGAACTCATTAATGCAGAAGTACACATCATGCAGTCATTAAAGTTGCATTATTCTTTAGAGTTATTTTGATGTTTTCTTCTTTGCTCTGTTTTACAACCAAATAATCCTTCTATTGCTTAACAAATACCACCTTTAAGAGGTGCATAGCAGAGCTGCACATAACTGCAAGAGCAAGACATTGCTATTATTATTTATGAACAATAATTCGTAATGTATTACACAGTTGTTTCACTTTGGCAGAGAGAAAGGGCTCAATTTACAACATAAAATTAACATTAATCCAATAAATAGGATAGGTGAAATTTAAACAATATGCTAGCTTTTAAGAATAAGTTAAATATTTGTCATTTTTTGTAGTTATAATCCTACTTGTTCCAGTCTTATTTCCGCAATAAAATCTTGGAATACCTGCCTTCCAAAGGTATTCTACTTAATTTATATTCTGCTTAAATATATGGTTATTCTTGGAGGTTGGATTAAGAAGGAATACTTCCCTTTTTTGATTAATGTTAACTCAGAACACATACAAAACCATTTATCAACTGATGCTTTTTGACATCCGATAAAGTCTGTTCATCCACATTTTTTTTTTAAAGCATACTTGTATAAACATTCTCTAATGCATAAAATACAACAGTTCTGCATAGCTTTGAAAGTGAAAAAGGTATTTTATTCAGCAGATGAGAAATGGTTTATTTTCCCAAAAGATCATGGCTATGTAATTTATGTTATTTATACAGAACAATGCTGCAGCTCTGTGTTCCAGCACTAAAAAGAAAAAGAAAAAAGGTAAAGCGCATAGAGGTGCCTTTTTTATGCTCACTGGTGTTCACAAGACATAGAGATATGTGTTTGTACATAAACTTTAAACGCAGCTTCGTCAGTAAGTTGTTCTCATAAAATTACACACAAAAAAAAATCTTATCAACAGTGAAGGAAGGCAAAATACAAACTTATCCTTCATACAGTAGCAGGTCTTTTACTCTTTTTTGCAATAAATGTTCCATACAGTAAATCCCATAGATATTTTTCTTAAATGCTGCTGTATTAATCACTTAAAATGAATTAGTCAGAGGGATTTCAAGATGGTATGTGGGCCTAAAACAGTGCTGAAGGACAGATGTTTATAATCACCAGTGCTTCTTCGAATTAATTTTTTCCAAATGTTTCTCCAAGCAGGTACCTAAGACTCTGTTTGGTTTTAGTTAAAGGAAATTCAAGCTCAAATGATATTCCAGATTTTACAAGACGCGTCAATTAGAAGACTCCACTGACAGAAAGTTTGTAAGTCTAGCGAAAATAGCAGTTCTGTAGAGGAAAAAAAAGCAGCATTCAACAATGACAATGCCAAGTAGATTGGGGTTGAGCAATGTTACCTTTGTAAATGAAAAAATGTTAGGGAGTAACTCGTTTCTATGCCAGGTATGCATAGAAATATGAATAGCAGAGACTGTGCAGTGCTGGTGGCAAAGAACTGAATTGTTATAGCTGTCCTAGACCAACTATTCATCAGAAATTCTATCCTGATTTTTCATACTCTTCTCCTGATCTGAGTTGTGAGAAGAATAAAAAAAAGCCAACAAAAAACCAGTCTTTTTTGAAGAAGTAAAAGGAGTACAAAACATACAAAGACCACTGAAATAAATTGAAATATAATGATTATTTTTATGTCAGTTTAGATTAAAAAATTAATTCTAATACTTTTGAAATGAATTATTGTCCTTGAAAAATACATAACCAGTATTGTATCTGAATACAAGACCTTGTCTTTTTTTAAATTTTATTATAGTTTAAATAAAACAAATCCAGACCTCTCACTTTCAAACTAGTGAACTGAAATTAACAAAAAAAGAAAGTTAAAAAAATAATTCTTAGCAATTTGTGTTTTTCTTTTGTAGAGAATTCATCACAAAAGAAAAACAATAAGGCGAGAACCAGATATTGAGCTAACTTTCACATGAATAGCTGAAAGTTAATTTGTTACTGTTAAATATTTGGTTAGGTAAAGGCAATATATCCAATATATATTTGTGGCATCTCAATATTACCCAGTGAAAGCTGAAGTTTAAAAAAAATTCCACAAGCCAGGTAAACCTGGTGCATTTTATTTTAAGAAAAATTGTATGTTGAGGAATTGTGAATGATCAGTAACTACGGATACTCTCCTTTTACTTAGTGCAGTGGAGTGTAATGAAATTATTTCAGTGATGCTCGTGACAGACACACAGCAGAGAATCCTGTGAGGAACCTTTCTGACAGGAGCCCTGAGCTGGTGCATATCTGGTGCCAAGAGCCAGCCTACAGCTGACTTCCTTTTATCAGGTGATTTCAGGTCTTAGCATTACCCTCTATTTGCAACACTCATCTGCTTGTGCTTTAATTTGCAAAATGTGCTTGTGCATCTCAGTCACTCTGTTTTCAAAATGTGGAGCAGAAGTGAAAATTTGCATTGATCTACAGCTTATGTGGTTGCAGGTACCAACATCCACAGCAATTGAATTACTCTGCTAATGTAATAAAGGACATTTACATGTAAAAGATGGTAAGTGACAATTCAGAACATCCTTTCTACTCCATTTTTGTGCTTGACAGTACACTTTAACTAGCTACACATACTATTTTTACTGAAGGCTTACATAAGTGACCTCATAAATGTGTCAGGCTGCAGTGTGAGCAAGAGCTGCTGCAAGGCATGTAATGGTTAGTCCAAACACATCATCAGTCAGCGTGAAACTCTGGGATATTTAATTAGTGGATGGAGGAAAGTCAGAGAAAGAGGAGAAATAATTAAAAAATACTATAACTGTGTGTGTGAATGTTGCTAAACATACGCACCTTCTGTCCTGTTTGTCTTGAAAAATGTTCCGTATGTAATTCTGTGCATGAATGATAGAGAATCTCAATGATGATATAGACATCTAATAAAAAATTATCTTTCTTTTGGAAACTCCCATATGATGAAGTGGTAGAAATATTTTTAAAACATTATTTAAAATGTTATGATAGATAGATAAATAGATGTAGATGTATGTATGTATAGTGTTTACTTGATAATCCCATTGCTATTCCAAATGGATTGATGATTTTTTTGAATTGTTTCTTTGAAACTCAACTCAGATCATCTAATTTGATTTGAATTAATCTTGAATGGCTATTATCTTAGTCCTAAACAAAGGGCATGAACTGATAAATCAGGTAAAAAATTTGAAATGAAAAGCTTTTGAACATATCAGGTTGAATTTTATTTTAGTAAAAACTCATATAAAATAAAGAAAAAATCATAAATTTCCAAGCTTAACAAGATATATATACATTAATACATTAAAATTTTAAATTTCCCATTGCAGTTAGTGTCATTTTCCCCAGATATGCTAGTTCAAATTTGTTTATAACTCTGTTCCATTCTTCTTATGCTTACATGGTTAGTTGGCAATATTTATGCTCATCTGAGATAGAGAATTATCTTAAAGAAATCAGATTAAATATTTCTTTTAAAAAAATCAATAAAAATCAGTGTGATAATATATTTTTTCAGAGCTGTATTTCTAATATGATCCATTCAATAGCCCAGTTATTTCACATTTGCTTTTTTTTCTTATTTTCATGTGTCTAGCATACTGTACATGTTAGTAAAACTAAACTATATGTTCTATTTATTAAATCACTCTTACACAGCTGAAAAATTACTCAATAAATTAAGAAAGGTGTTAGTAACAACTAAAAGAAACAGGATATTTAGACAAATTATTTTGACAACCTACCCAGATTAAACATTGTAACACCATGCAAGAAAAATGCTCACATTTTATAAGGACACTTTGTTCTCACAACTAGTGCACAGCTCAGAAAATTTAGATCATGATGACTTAACAGGAGAGGAACATAAATGCATTTCCTCCTCAGTCACTTGGAATCAGTCTAAGGATCCAAAGTTTTTCTGACATCAAAAGCTTGAGATTACAACAAATAAAAAATTAAGAATCTCCTCAGGCCAAATTAAAGGTCTTAAAGTAGCAATTTTTTTTTTTAATCTTTTCATACTCTTGCTGAGGTTTTGACACCTCAGCAACAAAGGTTTTAGCTATTGCTTCTGATGGTTCTTTGAGGGCAATTGATTTATTTGCAGGCTTCTTTTAGTAGTTTGGGGCTTTATCTTATTTTGATTCTAAAACATGTTTACACTGATTATCATTTTACGATAATCCTAGTAATTAAAACTCTTAGACAAAATAATTTTAGTGGTCTTGATTTTTGTTTCAGAAGAGCTCTGCCTCAATGTTTCCATGTACAATAATATCCTCACTTTTCAAAACCTAATAGCCTTAAGAAGAAATAATTCTGGTGTGGTGTATAGGTGTATAGCTAGAGCCACAATAAAATGCAATTATAGAACACCTCAGCTTCAGTTCTACTTAACTCCAAAACAAGCCCTATGAAATTGTTTTAGAGTGTACTCCCAAAATGTGTTGTAGGATGTTAAAATGCTCTCTCTGGTATGGTGCAATTTTCTGTAAAATAATATCATTACAGAGCAACACGTGCACTTAACAGGATTCTGTTAAGTGTCATATTTATCAGAGCAAATATATTTGCATGTTAAAAGTTTGGGTGCTGCTAAGGTACTGATATTATTAAAAGTTTTCAGGTTTCTTCTGCTGTTTTTGCTTTCACATTAAAATTATGCTACTACCTGACATTAGACTAGGGGGGAAAAAAGCACATTTGAAAAAAAATCCAAAACAAATCAAACTCCCAAAATATTAGCTGTCTTGCTTATTCAAAACAGCTCAAGAACAAGGAAGAAATAGGGTATTTTCTTTCCGGGTGCATCAAACTTATAGTCAAACAATAATATATGCTTCTTACTGAATAAATTGGGTAGTCATATGAAGAAAGTTACTTACAGATGTGTTAAAATTGGTCTGAAATATTCCATAATATCCCATGAAAATGTTTTACTGTATAGTAGATTTCGCAGTGCCTGCCTCCCGCCCCCCCCCAATAACTCAAGTGTTTCTTTACCACAGGAAATATTAGATGGAAACTCTCTATTTTAAAAGGGAAACTTCCACCTAAGAAAATGTGGATATTTCACAAATATTGTAACTTAGTGTTTATATAATACAGTAAAGATGAAAAAGGAGTGCTTTTTGCAGTGATTGATTTTATCTCTTGGAATGTAATAGCAATCTGTTTATTTATTCAAGACTCTTATTGTAGTACTTGAACCACATGTGTCCTAATTTGATATAAAAATATCAGGGTATTCATATGAACTTATTCTAAACTAGTTAAATGCAATGCATTCCAAGCATGTAAGGTACAACATATGGATTTCTGTTCTCTAACCTTATGAACATTTGCACATGTTCAGGAAAGCCCACTGGATAAAATTTATGTATTGCTAATGATTTTTATTGGCCCCATGGCCCAAAGTGGTGGCAAAATGCCCAGGACTTTGAAAGAATCCTGTTTTACTTCGTAGTCAGAACTCAGAAAGCCATAAAAAAAGAAAGGGTTTGGTGGTAGTCCGAATGCTTTTTAACTGGCAGAACTGAAGCTGCTTGTGCTATGCAGCCTTTTGTTGTCAGATCTCTAAAGGTTTTATTTTTTGGTTTTGGTTTTTTATTTTTTTTTTCTTTTGTGGGGGATAAGGGGCAACAACCCATCTCAACATATTAGCAATGATATAAGGAGTGGTGTTCTTGAGCTGAAATTTTTCAACCATTTCTTGGAGGACCTGATGTGGAAAATCCACATAAGCATAAATAGAGAGAGAAGTATAAAATCTTTTTCTTTGTGGGACATTTGCATTTGGAAATCTCTGTTGCCGCTCAGTATCTTAAGGATGCTGTTACAATTTTTGGGTGGAGATATGGGTTACCATTGAAATTGAGATTTGGCTGTCCACACCATGGTCACCTGTGGCTGATCCTGAGGATTCTAATGCAGATGTTTGTTCAAATGTTAATAGACCTTCAAAAAATACTAATGTTTGTAGATTTTTTCTGCAGCTACAGCTCGGCAGCTAAGAGAAGGGAGTCAACTAAAGATAGGCTGTTTTTCATAACAGTTCTGCTGACTGGGGATTGAGTCCAGTAGCTATGCAAAAGAGAGCAGAAGAGCATTTCTAGTCTCTAAAGCTCCATAATATGAAACAATGGTCATCCTTTCCCATTTTCCTGGATTCTACTCTCAATCCTGATGAAAAAAATGTTCAAGCCTTCCAATGCAGTACTGGGAGAAGGGTAGTAAAGTTTCTCTTCTGAGCAGTAAGTAAATGCCAAGGATAAAAGCCCAAGAGATGTGATAATTCAAAATTTGTATGGAAAAGAGACCAGGAAAGCTATTCAGATTTAACAAGGTACAATTATAAAAACAAAGATGAACTATAAACTTCACTGAAAGATCTTTAAAATTATTGAAATCATCCAGACTGCCACCGGTTTGGGCTACTGAAAAGAGGACTTTGCATGTTGTGTAGGTGATTATGTATAAATGAGACAAATTAAATAACTTGATGTAAAGACTGAGACCAAAAATCTTCTTTAATAGTTGAGCAAGTCTTTTGAAGTGGTACATATCAAAAGACATTCATAGGTGAATTTATGTGCAGTGCTGAGTTTTGGGGTATTTTAACTTAAATTTTCAAAATAATGACTAAGTTTTCACTTCTGCTCATAAAAGAAAAAAAAGAAAAAAAAAAAAACTGATCAGACTCCAAAGTCTGTTTTACATACCCTAAATTTTTTGTTAGTGAGATTGAGTTCTTGTCTACTGGAATCAATCCTAAGGGTATAACACTCTACTTTTTACTTTGGTTTGTTTTTTGCTTTTGTCTTTATGTTTTGGGGTTTTTTGGGTTTGTTTTTTTTTTTTTTCATCTACATATTTTTAGGTTTACAATTATACCGAACTGTCTTCTCTTCTGCTATCTGTCTGAAGCAGACCTGAAAGTTGAAAAACTATACACCCCTTCATCTTCCTCTGTATGTACTAGCCCATAAACCACAGCAACATAGCATTAATTCCTACTACACCGGCCACTGAAATTTGTCAAGACAGGCTACAAAATCCAGGGGATTGTTTCATTCATAAACATTCCATGTACCCCCTTGAAATATTTTGTGAAACCCTTTCCAAGGTCTTAATACTAAAGGCACTCAAAATAAAAGGAATACAAGGCAAAGATACTTGTATAAAATTATTCCATTGATTCAATCTAAATAAAAATTCTTGAACATTATTACTTGAAATTATTAATAAAGTTGATGGTAGTATCTCTGATACTAAAAAACTTTTGGCAGAGAGACAAAATATTTGCTTGTGCTGATTACCTTGGCTTATTCTATACTGCATTCATATATTTTTGTTAGCTCCTCAAAGGGATCTGCAAAGTTAACAGATTTATCTATACATGCATAAACCAGGATTCATCCTCACTGTATTTGAAAACCTGACAGGTAGATCAAGAGTTATGTCTGGTGCAAACAATATTTCTCTTCGAGGGAACATCAGCTTCAAAGTGAAAACTGGTTCCCAGGAACTTCCATTGAGAATGCCTTTAAAAAAAAACATAAAAATCCTAATATGCCTATTCAATTTATAATTATCAATTATTTACTATTTTTCCACTTTTCACTGTTCACATTCTGTAATTTCATTATGTTAAAGAAACCATTAAAAACCAAAAAAGGAAAAAAAAAGAAAAAATAATTATAGCTCGTATTTGGAAATCTTTGATAAAGCTGAGCCTTTTCCCCAACTCAAGTCTAGACTTCCATGCTTAAGAAGCAAATATGAAGCAAGAACACAAATTTTTAATTAGACAATTACACCATTCCTTCTGCTTAAAAATGTAGAACTCTTCACAGTACTTTAAATTGGGAAAGGCTTGGAGATTTGGAGAAGGTATCACTAGTTCTGAATTCTGTGGTGTTAATAGTCCTGAATTCTGTACCATTTACAGTAGAATAGTAGAGGCAAACCATTTGTAAAATCTGCAAGAGATTTTTTATCTATGTTACAAGAATACAAGAAAAGGACAAAATATAAAGTGTCACCTAAACTATTTGCATTTATCTAAGGAAAAACTGAAACTGGTAAGTCAGGATGGGTTTTAACATCAAATAGTGGGAAAGAACAAGACTCATTCTTACCTCACACTGGAGCTACAGTATGGTTTAAAGAAACAGGAAGTTCATAGGCTTATAAGTTATTCTTGTTTCCAGCATTGCAAATGAAACAAAAAAAAAATCTTAATAATGTTTCTGGGTTTTTTTATTGCAAATGAAGCACTGCAATAAATCTGTGAGGGTATTCTGCTGAGTCCTTAATACTCTATAATGATTCAAAAGTAATAGGAACTCATCTGAGCAACTTTAAACACATATTAGGATGAAATGGACAGTAACTAAAAAGCCCTTTGTAACTGTTAATATATAAAATAAAGATTAGTATCTCAGTGTTTTAAATAACTAGCTATATAATTGGGATTTCAACACTCATAATTCTCAATATTTCTAGGCTAAATTCTTCATTAAAAACCAGAATGAAAATAATTATCTATAAAACTCAGAAATGCAATCTGTGCATTTTTATGAAATTGAATTAAAATATAAATGATTTTTTTATGGCTTAAAGAAAAATTGTGGAAGCTCTTTTTTAAAAATAATTAAGTTTAGCTCAGTACCATTTCACTCAACAACTTTGGCAAAAGGAAGGAGTGGAAGAAGGATGACTAACATTATCTCAGAAAATTTATTTCTCTAGAAAGTTATATTAAAAAGCAATGTTCAGGTGGCTTCCCACCTGTCCAAACATTAATTCTGGCAATTAAACTGAAAGAAAGATATGAGTGATCAAAAGGGTTCTTCGGAGTAAAGACAGGTCTTTAACTGAAGTTATAGTTTATTTTATAAGCTTTAACTATAATTGCCATTTAAAAAATAATTTAAAAATATAAGAATTTTCTTATTGGTAGTCTTTACAAAGATTCTGTTTTAATGTGATCTTAGAACAAAAATCACCCCAAGTAACAAGGGGAGCCCCATTTGCTTTTCAGATATGCTATAAGGGTTCTTAGAACCCCGATTCAAGAAATTATTTCCATTTTTAGCATAGGTCTTCTATTGTTGATTACAATTATTGCTATTTTTACTCCTATCTGCTTTTATTTAATGTCCATTCTGACATAATTACTTCATATGTTTCTAGACAATTTTACTGCTTGCTCTCTC
>LTAT01000001.1:37053029-37102259 GCA_003286495.1 Chlorodrepanis virens | reverse complement strand
AGACAGGTCTTTAACTGAAGTTATAGTTTATTTTATAAGCTTTAACTATAATTGCCATTTTAAAAATAATTTAAAAATATAAGAATTTTCTTATTGGTAGTCTTTACAAAGATTACCAATCTTTGTAAAAAAATCACATTTTTGTTTTAATGTGATCTTAGAACAAAAATCACCCCAAGTAACAAGGGGAGCCTCATTTGCTCTTCAAATATGCTATAAGGGTTCTTAGAGCCCCGATTCAAGAAATTATTTCCATTTTTTGCATAGGTCTTCTATTGTTGATTACAATTATTGCTATTTTTACTCCTATCTGCTTTTATTTAATGTCCATTCTGACATAATTACTTCATATGTTTCTAGACAATTTTACTGCTTGCTCTCTCTGATCTTTTCCAAATAATATTTTAAAAGCCCTCTCTTTTTTTCCCCTCCTGTTTCTTTCAAAGAAAAAAAAAAAGTCTTTGATGAACTAAATCTCTAGCCAAGTCACCTGTGAAAATGTTTACTTTTCTCCCACCACTAGCCCTTTTTTTATAACCAGGTCTTTTATCTAACTGTGATGCAATTTCTGGCAGCTTAGCAACGAGATCTTCTCTGCAATTTTATTCACAGCACAAATGGTCATAGATAGACACAGTGAAGAAAACAGGCACAGTATCTATTCCTGTGCAAAGGTGTGCTCCTGAGAATTGCAAAAGATCACTCCACTTGGCCTGTTAGAGTAAGAAGTGTAAAGCAGCCATGAACTATGTACGACTTGAGGAAATTTCTCATACTGCTTCAGGATATCAAGTGTTTAAAGACAAATCTCTGCATTTCAATATTAGGAGGTGTACAATCTATCACCATGTTGTATTGCACTTTGACCAGTAGTGATGGACAATTTTTTTTTAATTTAGTGCATTTTTTTAATGTACTTGTTCTGAAAGAGAGTGGTTCCCTGAATCTTCTGCTATTTAAAGGGGGAAAAACAAAAACCATCAAGCTGTTGCTAATTAGAATAGTCACACCTAATGATTGTTTCTAGATGGCCAATTACTGACATAGCCATAGCTTTGGAAATGTTGGCGCAACAGCTCTGGAATTCGCATGTCAGCTGCTATTAGCTGAACTCTTCTCTTGCATGACTGAAGCAGATGGTGACTTCCTTGAGCTGAAGAAAGGCAGGATAAAAAATTCTTCATACATTTTCTCATGCATTTAAAATTCTTGAGTAGATTCTTAGGAATCTACCAGGCAATATGTGAAATCTAGGCAAACTGTAAAACAAGCTGTGTTCAACTGACAGCTTAGAGGGACTTGGTACATAAGATAGAGACTATTTTTAATCCAGATGCCTGTTAAATGTGGACTATTAGTGTACTCTGTATTGATGATAAGCATCAGTGGAAGCATTAGCTGGTAACTTGTTGTACATGTTGGGTGTCCCTACAAGTCATTACCCTGCTAATATTCACATTTTTAACAATATCATCTGAAATATGTATTGTTTACTACTGACTAATTTCAATTATTCTTGCTTGCAGGAATATTCTATATACCTACAACCATTAAGCAGAGCTGATAAAACTGATACCTCTGTCTAACAATCTGCAGCAGAACTTTGTATATTGCAGAGAATTTTTGCTGAAACAATGTCAGTGAGATTATAACCAGACATGGAAGCAACATTTTGTCAGTGCTTCTTAATGTTATGTGCTTGGAATACATATAGAATCAGACTTGGACTATAAAATAAGGAAGTATCAAATATAAGTAAACTAAATCACCCTAGGTTATTTCAATTCTCAAGTTTAAAAAACAAAAAGACACAGATACTCCTTTCACTTTAATGAATATCTTACTGAGCTCAGTGGTTTGACAAGCTTATCTTTAAAAGGTCACCTGTTCAAGCTGCTTTCCACATCTTCTAATAGCTCTACTACTGATGCAACACAAGCAGGGAGTTGACCAACCATGGTGACATAAAAAGGTCTTCTGCTCACAAAAAAATCACATATTGATGTAATATAATTTTAAAGAAAGGTGGTTTTAATAAAGAATTCTCTTTATACAGGAGGCATTTTTTAGATTTATATCCTCTAGACTATGATGACAACTCAATAATGACTGTGCCAGACCCCTATATTATTAAGATTTAATATGGCAAAATTTCCCAAAATGTGTTTTTTGAAATATTATGAGTCAAAAATTGTTCCTCTGAAGCAGAATCTCATCAACAGTTTTTTATGAGTTTGAATTTAAAGAATTACACTTAGAATGATAAAAAAAAAAAACAAAAAACAGTAGGAAAGAAAGAATGAAAATAAGAAAGGAAGCAAATTAGTTAATAAGTCCCTACATACAGCAGATATATGGTTACTATGCCATATTCCTGCTACAGAAGCAGATTACTTCTTTTTAAACCTTTTGAAGTTTGTGGTTTTGGAGTTAAGAATATAATGAAATTAATTTGATTGCATTTGTATTAAGTTGTAACAGCTAGAAGTTCTGCCTTGAAATACCAGCTAAAGCATTGGTACTTATCTGACTGAACTAAGTTGAAAGGCTATAATATTCCAAATATTAGGATTTTAGCAATTCAACAATAACTCTACAAATTAAACTTTTGTTTCTTCCCAAAATCAATATGTTTAACTCTCCTAAAGTGTGTTATATATATCACACTTTAATCACACTTTAATAATATATTATATAATTATATGTATATATATTATATATTTTAGATATATATATTAATATAAGCTTACATTAAATTTATTGAATTTGTGTCCAAAATGCAGGTTTTACATGGATAATCTGATTTTTTTGAGTACTTTGAGATAACTGTCCCATAAACCAGCTTTAATTGTACTCAAGCTTTTGGCTTATATTTTTTGTGTATTTGTTTTTCCCCAGTTTACATCACAGTACTTGGTATCTCAATTTAAAACTGCTTAAGGCAAATCACTCACGGTCTATGTGACTCTTCATTTTTTCTTTTAAGTATGTAAAATTTCAGATTAAGTCCATCATTCCTGTAAGTCTTTAACTAGCTATTCAAAGATGATCTTTAATCTTTCTCATATGAAATAACTATGCATATATTCATATGTAGATGTGTATGTGCATTGTGCTTGTGGTTTTGATATCCAAACCTTTCTACATCTGCACACAGATCAATGCAAAAATGTAGAATGCATTTATATTTTGGAGCAACAGCAACAGATATTTTAAGAGTATAATCTAAAAATACATGCAATAAGTAAGTTTGGTTCATAAATTTACAAAGACAAAATTAGCCTGATTTAAGAGAAAATTACCAAATATGCTCTCTGTGCAAAGTGAGCTAGTGCAGCATCAAATTCTTACACCTTTCTTTAAAAGAAATAGCTTCAACAAGTAGCTATTTTCAAATTACATTATTTATTTTAAACTAGCATATTAGCACATCTGAACAGCTGCAGGGAATCATCTACACGTGTAAGACTCTCCAGCCTCTTGAAAACATTTTGTGACTGTGCTCTTGCCTTAATTTTGCATTATGTGCAGCACTAGTAGTATTCAGGTGTAGGCACTGAAAGAAGGGATAGGTGGCTGTCTGCTTTGTGCTGCTATTCTTCTGAGCCTGAAAGGAGTGAGACAGTCAGGAGCTGAACTGTGGAAAATAGCCGAAATTAAGAGTTTAGCTTCATTTTCCATACCTGTGTTGCTGAGGAAGTCTCAGAAGATTTAAGGGATGGGATTACTAGTAAAGAGATATCATGGAATTCTGCATAACCCGACAAAACTTCAGTCAGTTGTGACTCAGAACCAGAATCCATTTGTTTCTAGACTTAGCATTTAATAGGAAGGCTAAAATGTTGTCTTTATACCTTGTAGTAGGGAATTCTTCTAGTTCTTAGTTTTTAAGTGAGGCTATATCTTACTATGTTTGGAGACACCAAAGAAGCTGCAATAACCTACATAATTTGGTACAATTGTCAAGTTTACATCTAACAGTATCCTACATTTGATGTGAGCCTGTGGCAAGATTTTGGGGAAGTGAGTGTTATATGAGGCAGGTAGTGAGTGTTCTTACCACTGAAATCTTTCCACTTTCTTTTCCTTAACCACAGGAAAATTACATACAACCCGGGTGTAGAATGTGTATAAACACTTTGAAAGGAATATTTTAAAAATTTTCAGAATTATTTCATAATTATTGCAGAAATTTTAAAAATACTGAGGAAGCACAATGAATTGTTTTGTCTTGTATGCATTTTCTTTGGCTGTCATTGAAAAAAGCTTTATAAAATATGTTTCATTCATATTTCAGCTGCAGACAGCAAACACAATAATTGAAAACAGAATCATGATGATTCACTACATCTCCCCGATGCATTTCACACCTGCTAACCAAGGTCAGCAATAAATTACAATAACTTAGTACATCAGACAGTTGACAAGCTAACAGTTTTGAAGGCCCTTTCCAGATTTAAATTTATAGCTTATCTAAGGCTGACATTACCATACAGTTCAGTAACATTAACATGATATTTCTCTGATAGATGTTGGTGTATTTGTAGATATAGATAACAGCATATATATATATATCTGTAAAGAGACACATGTATAAATATGTTTGAAAACAATTTTTTCTACTTCAGTGGCTAACAGCCTGCAAATTTAAAACCTGAAGCGCTACTTGGGTCAAATATTCTGAGGGAGAGAGATGAAGAGGAACCTGGTCAAAAACTTTGGTGGGGGGGAAAAAAAAAAGAAATGTTTGTTTTCATATATAGCATTTTAACTGCAAAAATTCCGAGTAAAACTAGAAATAAAATGTAAGGATTTAATTGTCATATTTAAAAAATTAAGGGCAAAATAGGAATAATTCCAAGGGTTTCTGCTAAGATTTTAGCCTTTCCTTTCTGTATCTTCTTGCATAAAGATTAAAAACCACAAGGAACAAAGCAAAAAGAAGGAGTCAATCCCTTAAAGAAAATAATGAAGAAACTGGACATTAAATTTAAACATTTCAATAGATTGGCTTTTATAATTTTTATAATTTATATGATCAAAATTCCATTTTCCTTGATAAGTTTGTACTGTCAATGAGTATTATTCTTCTCTCTGTTGAGAGATATGGATCAGTAATCAGAATTACATTGAAAGAGTATCAGTATTGCCTGTCCTCGTTATTGTGACAGACTGTTTCTGAGGTCAGCTTTATGATTGAGCAAGATTTCTCTCAGCTTTGTTCAGGAGGTAATATCAATTCTCTGCAATTGTAATGGTTGCATGCAAAGAAAGGCAGTCTACAGCTCAATGTCCAAATGGAGATCAGTCACAATTGGTGTCCCTTGGAAGTTCCGGTTGGAGGTATATCTGTTCAGTATCTTTAGTAATCACATAGACAGAGGGACTGAGTGCAACCTCAGCAAGTTTATACTCGACACCAAGTTGAGTGGTGCAGCTGATAACCTAGGATGAAGACAGGACATCCAGAGGGACTTTCACAGGCTTGAGGAAGAAGACAATATAAGCTTCAAGAAGCTCAGCAAGGCCAAGTGCCAAGTCCTGCACCTGGGTTGGGGCAATATTCAATATCAATCCAGACTGAGTGGTGAATACACTGAGAGCAGAGACTTGGGGTATCGGTAGATGAAAAGTTAAATATGAGCCAGCTGTCCCCACTTGCAAGCCAGACATCCAATCATATTTTAAGCTGCAAAAAAGAAAACATGGGCAGCAGGTCAAGCAAGATGATTTTTCTCTTTCATTACTCTCGTGACACCCCCACCTTGAGGGTGTTCCAGCTGTGTTCAGCTCTGGGATCCCCAACACAAAAAGACATGGACCTGTTTGAATTGGTCCAGAGGAGGGTCATGAAAATTATCAAGGGGCTACATCCTTCCTATGAGGAAAGGCTGAGAGATTTCTGCTTGCTCAGACCAAAGAAGAGAAGCACCAAGGAAGCCCTATTTTGCCCTATTAATATATATAAATGGATCTTTTGAGAAAGGAAGAGAAAGACTTTTTACTGGACCCTATAGGGAAAGGAAAAGGTGCACTGTTTTTAAACTGAGTGTAGATTTAGATTGGACATAAATTTTTTTAGGATGTGAGTGATGAGACACTGGAACAGGTTGCCCCGGGACCCATAACTGGAAGTGTTGTTGTGGCTGCCCAGTCATTGCAAGTGTTCAAGGTTTGTCTTTGTACAACCTGCTGTAGTGAAAGATGCCACTGCTCATGGCTGAGAGGTTGGATTTAAGGAACTTTGAAGATGCTTTCCAACACAAACAATTCTATGGTTATATAATTCTGAGATTCTATATGTGTTGGTGTCTATACAAAAAAATCCCCAGTTTTATTAATATGGAAACATGATTAAGATTATAGAATAAGTATCAAAAATATTTTTTTTCTTATGTAACACCTTACAGAAAGTCTATGCAATACTATTAGTTTCAGTACCTTTTAATTGGTGCAAATATTTTATTTCCACTGTATGTCTATTGATTTTATTTCTATTTTATAATTTTTTGTATTAGTTTTTATATGTATTTCTGATTATTTTTCTGCTTCGTGCCTTATGCTCATGTCTCTGTTTCCATTATACCGTATAATTTTACATGAACAAGGTAACTCTGGTGTCGCTTTGCCTTGAAAAAAGTTATAATAATATAAATCTTACCTTTGAAAGCTTACAAATTACATCAAAGCTCTTGAAGAAATCTTTTATACATTCAGAAAGATCACTTCAGTACTCCAGAGTGCTTGTGAAAGTTTTTTGAAGAAGTTTAATTGAGACATATTAATAAAAAAAAAGGAAAAGTCTGTCTAGTCAAAGAAATCTTGAAGAAAAGCCCTTATATGTGTGTAAATGGCTTTATTCAGTGGTCTGACTACTAATAATTGAAATTGTGCCACTAGCAATGTTGAGCCTATAAAACAGGTATCTATCTGTCCTCTCTTCTCTAGTTTAAAAACACTGACATTTTCACTGTTCAAAATACTGGGTTTGATTTATACAGTCTAATGGCAGACAGGGATTCTTCTCTGTCTCCTTTTAATTTTCTTCAAAGCATCATTCCACTTCTCATTCTCACCTAGAGAATGCAGAAATACTTCATGTGAAAATCATCTAAAGTGTGCACAGCTGTCAGCCGACCCTATGGTACAGAACAAAAGCTGAGAATTTGTTGAGCGTTTTAGTGTTGTAACTTCACTTCTCTCCCAGGTGAATTTTACAAACAGTATAGAGTGTAGACAGTAAGAGGCTGACAGCTTTTTAGCACAGCTGAAACCTATGACAAACACATTTGCTGAACTTTCTGTTTTCAACTAAATGCTTTGTCATCTCATAATTAGGACAAATTTAGTCTAATTTTCAAACTTGTCTCTTCAAGGAGGTCTTTAAGAATTCTGATGTGTGTTCACTGTGAAATTTTACTTGAAATTATTGTTTACTGGGCACAGAAGACTGAGGAAGCCAGCCAAAGCTGATCTTTTTTATTATAAATTTCAAGTGTATGTTAGTGGGGACAACCACAGACAAATGTTTAAGTGGCATGTGAATGCTTAAAATCTCCTCAGGATGACTGGTACACAGCATAACTGAATTAGGTTTAATGAATTTAAGATATGCACTGCAACAAACTGAGAGATCTGTGGCATCACTCAGCATTCCTTTCACCATTCTTTGGCAGATATAGAAGCAAACCTGTGACAGATGAACTGGAATTAAACACTAATTTGTATGATTTACGCAGTGCATTTACTTTGTTCTATGACTATGTAGGTGTTTTAATCATAGTTTCTATTTCAAATAACTAGTAGATATTTGTCCCAGTAATCTATGAATTCTCTTATGCTCTTTAGTTCCTATGGATTTTATTTGGTTTTTAGGTTTTTTATAGATAAAATTTTTCTCAACAACAAAGTTGATACAAAGAAGCAATGAAAAATATATTGATAATGATTTAAGTGATACTGGAAGTACTTTTTGTGATAAAAAGTTTCCTGTGTTCATATTTTTCTCAAAAAAAATTAATTTATATTTAATTAATAGTGTAACTTTTGAAAATGAGTGAATTGTGCAAAATCCAAATGAGTATTCATAGCAGTCTTCTGTTCATATTTCCTGTTTAGTTATTTGTACAATGGGAAACCATGGGAATTTTTTTACCACATTTGTTTCTGAGGTGACTATAATAGTAGTGCTGTAGCATGTGCTTTGCTAGACATGGGAACAAGCTAAAATATTTCAAAAATTACAGAAACCCTTTTTTCCTGTAATTCATTGAATGTTCATTTCTCCTGCCAAAATATGAGCTAGTGAAGACTCTTTTCCTACATCATAATACCAAAGTATTCCTGGTTCACTTAATGCATTATGAGATTGATTTGTAATCTATTTAAATTGGTTCCTGTGCATGTAGTTGTGTATCATCACACCTAATCTTGTTTATATTGCTTCTGTCAACAAAGCAGTTCTTACAAAGTTCTAGTCCTGTTGATGCCCCTGAACTACGAAATTATTTATATCAACTAGAGTAATTTCACATTTTAAATGTGTACAATTCCCATTTTTATATGCTACAGAAGTGTGATTTTTTTCTTCTGGATATCTAGAAATCAGCTAAATATGCTGTTCAATAAATAATAACAACAACAACAGCAAAAACAACTGTTCAATAAATAATAACAACAACAACAACAAAAACAAACAAACAACAAAAAAAAAAAACCAAAAAAAAACCAAAAAAAAGAAAAACAAAATACCAAAACAAAAACAAAACCAAAGACCAAACCAAAATTTTAAAAACCGACCAAACAAACAAATAAAAAAATCCCCGTTTGGAAAGGAGCTCTACCATGTCAGGTTATGTTGCATTATTTTCTGCAAAGCTCTAATGTCCAGTTCTAGAAGACCCATTCTAATAATTGAAGGAATATATAAGCTCTGTTTCACTGTGGCTTTGTTATGATGTTTAGTCCTCAGGTGAAAAATCCTTAGGATTAGTCATGAATGAGACTGTCTTGCACCAAAATTATTTGATAAACAAAATCATTGGGGCAATATTTTTTGATCAGATAAATCACCAAAGCATCCCAGTTATGATAACATAGTCGAGCTGTGCTGTACATATAAGAGGCACTGAGCTGCTAATGTATTGCATCTTGTACACATATCATAGAATTATAGAATATCTGAAATTGGAAGGGACCCACAAAGATCATCAAAGCTCAGCTCTTGTCCCTGCACAGGACAGTCCCAAGAGTCACAGCATGTGACAGAGCATTGTATAAAATCTTCTTGAACTCTGTCAGGCTGGTGCTGTGGCCACTGCCCTGGGGAGCATCTTCCTGTACTCCAATAACCGTGGGGTGAAGAACCTTTTCCTGATATCCAACCTAAACCTTCCCCAACACAACTCAGGCCATTCCCTCATCCTGTCACTGGTCATGAAAGAGATCAGTGTCTGCTCATCCTCTTCCCCTCATGAGGAAGTTGCAGTGAGGTCTCCCCTCAGTCTCCTCCAGGCTGAACAGACCAAGTGACCCCAGCCCCTCCTCATATGGCTTCCCCTCAAGGCCCTTCATTCTCCATGATCATTATCCTCCTTTCCATGCTCTTTAATAATTTAATATCTTTGTTATACTGGGATGCCCAAAACTTAGAGTAATACTCAAAATATTTTTGTATGTGGCAATAGAGAGAAAAAATGGCATAGATTGTTTGCAGTACAAAGGTGTGAAGGTTAATTGTTAATAGATATGAAATATTTGAGGTCCACAGATGGTAGTTACTCTCAAAGTGCAAAATATTTTATGTAGAGGACTAATATTCAATCTGATTACATGTGTATTCACCAGCATCACGATTTGATAATCAAATACTTCTTGAACTGGAAAGATTTGCAGTGCATATATTAATATAATACGACCTATTGAACTTGTAAGTTGTATACAAACACTCATGCATTATTCAGTTTTTAAAAAAATTGCTAGGCAACACAGATGCTTAGTGTAAACTCTAAAAAAACCATGAGTAGCATTGTAAACAATAAATACTGCTGTATAGATATCCAGGAACAATAAAAGTAAGAGGTTTTGCTACTGTTTTCATCTCAGTAAGGCTACTTGATCTCACAAGAGCAGGCTTAGTCTGATAGCTTAATGAAAACACAGGCAAAGACCCCAGAAAAAGCTGGTGGCACTTCTGCACTGTGAACTCACAAGTGCTAATCTGCATTAAAGAATAAAGAAGTTAATTTCCTTGACTTAAGCCTGGATTCCTCTTACCAGGCTTCAAATGCCTGGAAGTTAGGAGCCTAATCATATATGGAAAGAAGGAGGCTGGTCTGGAGAAATGGAAATTCTCCCTATTGACAATAGAGGAAATACTTATATATAGGAGTGCGTGACCACATACTCTTCATAGGAATAACCAGCAGAAGGGATTCCTGCCCTTTTTTTCCAGTATACATTTCAGTTCTGAACCTCTTCACTCCTTTAACATTGCAGAAAGTTCACTGTCCGTTTCACTTATCAGTTTAAAAAGTCGTCCTGATAAAGAAGTCTTAGAGGGCTGTTTTGTACCACCTACCATAACTTAAAATAGGATTTATATCACAAGAAATTCTATTCAAAACTTCTCTAGCTCTGTTGAAAGAAGCATGTTTGAAAAAGATTTTAACTTATTTTACAATTCTTCATACAAAGAACAATTGTAGGGCAGTACCATTTTTCTTATTTTAATGAACTCATTATTCACTGTTGAAAGAAATTCCCCAATTTTTAAACATTACGGTATGAATGTTTTACTTATTTCTCTCTGCCAAAATAAATAATAAATTAAATGCCAAATTTAGACTAAGATTTCAATGTCATGTGGCAGAGAATCCTTGAAATATTTACCAACTTGCAGATTTTTAAAAGTGTTCATAACAAATACAACAACTGATTAATTCTTGCAATAGAGAGCAATCTGAAATATTCATTAATGTGAACAAAAGTGCATATGTATTTATATACATATATATAATATTTGATCTTAAAATACCTTTATTCAGGAAGCCATTTTGCTCACATGTATTTCCTCAGAAAAATAATATAAAGATGTAATAGCCATAAACAAGTAAAATGTGAGCTATCATATGAATACCCAATACAGTAAACATAAAAGGCATCATTAAATGTGGGCAATTCTTATAATAAGGAAAACATCAAAATGGTGTTCTCAGAGTCACTGAACAGCCTTCTTTAAAGTTTTATTTGATTTTTGTTTTTTCTCCCAAAATGTTTCTAGATGTTCTGAAACGCAGTTCATATCTTCACTGGAAATTTTTCAAAAGGAGGAGTTCAAGAAATGGATTTCTATTTGTTTCTCTTATGAGAGTGTACACACCTTTGATTTCTGGGGAGGGCTCAAGGGAATAGTATTAAGGTGGGAAATGAAGAACAACCTCTCTCACTACTCATACTTAAAGGACAAAAGAACATTTCCACTATTAGTGATAAATTTAACATTCTCTAGAGGCAGCAGGGAATTCCAGATAAACAGCTGTTGAGCTCTGAAGTATCTCAGAATGTAGCTATTTTTCCTCATAGCTGTAAGGAAAGACCTACAACTCATGTTGCATTAATTTTACATGACCCCAAAGCAGTCCAGTGTAAATAGAACTTTTACTGATAGTAATTCACCAAAAGGTTCAAAGAATGTATGTGTCTAAGGATATCTATATATATAAAACCAGAGATCAATGTTCCAGCTATCCTTACCCAAGACCAGATCTCATTTGCACTGATTTCTGTTAGTATAGGATATGTCTATATTGGAGAACAGAAGTGGAAACTGCGCTGTGATATCATGTCAGAATTAAGCTGGATGTACAATGAGATGTGAGAGCTGAAAAGTGGACAGGAGTCCCTTGCTTCACCTTGCTACAAGATGCACTTGTAGACTATTATTACTTTCTGCTTATCATTACTTATGGCTTTGTCCTTCCAATTTTGTATATTTGTCTTCTAAATCCCCCATCAAATCATAGAATTATAGCACTACAGAATCACTGAATCATAGAATGTTAAAGGGTTGGAATGCACCTTAAATATCATCTAGTTCCAGCCCGTCTTCTACAGACAGGGACACCTCCCACTAGTTCAAGGCCTTATCCAGCCTGCCCTTGAACATCGCCAGGGTTGAGGCATTCACAACCTCCCTTGGCAACTTATTCCAGTTTCTCACCACCCTCCCAGCTAAAAATTTCCTCTCTTTCCTAAATCCTTTAGGATTCCTAAATGTTTACGGAAGGGTAGAAAAGGTGAAAAACAAGAAGGGAAACTGAGGGAGATAAGATGGGAAAACTGCTTGAATTTATTCAGCGAAGTATAATCCTATCTTCTCTTTGAGGGTATATACCACACCTCTACAGTGGAGAAAACAGGATTCTCACTAATCTGGGAATTGGAAGGGTCCATAGCTAGAATGCAGCACATCATATATCCTGAATCACAGTTCATGCAAATGTTAAGGAGCTTTCTAAATCCTAAAATATAAATAGTTTTTTGGGGTCTTTTAAATTCTCACTACATAATTGCTATTTGGAGTTTCAAGTATAAATTCATTTTTTAATGTTGATATTTTCATCAATTTATTTAATTTTTTTTTAATGAACATAAAATACTATATCACAAAGATGTTATGTTATATTGTGTTTCAAGATCTACCTGCAATGTTTTTAATACATTGGATATTCAGACATTATTTTTTTCCCTACAGTATGCAAAGGTCACATAATCTTTGATTCTTCTTCTGGCTTTGAGGAAAGCTACTTGAAGAATACAATACTAGTTTAGAATTGAAGTCTCAGTCCTGTTGGAAGAAAATTAATTTAAAAAATGACCAACTCAGTTTAGAGTTGCTGATATTTAGAAATGGATGGGAAAACATTTTCCAGAAATGTCTTGAACCTTTTTACTGATTCCTAAGCTTGTTTTGACACTGCAGAAATTCTCATTGCTAACAGTGAACCTTAAGAAAACTCCTGGAGGTAACTCTGGAACAAAAAGTCTTGGTCAGAGCTAGGACACTATTAATCAAAGGCTCAATTCTCTTCCTTTTCTACTTCTGTAAATCAAAAATGACTGCACTGATTCTCATGCATTTCCACTAACATAGAGTCATTTTAATCCTAAAATGTCATCATAAGAATAAGGCATTTTTTTCTTTCCCCCATGTGGAACAGGATGAACAAGGAGGAGGTAAAAAGAAAATCTAAATTTTTTAGTTGCAAGGGTAAGACTTCCTAGTAACAGGTCCATTTTATTATTAAGAAAAGAGCCAATCTTATAACAAACTTGAAGTTCTGAACCTGTGCTGCCTTGTATAAACTACTTATTCAGAACAAACATTTAAAATTTAATCTAACAGACATTGTTAGGAACAAGACCTGTACTCTACCAGTTTTTGAAAAGTTCCATCTTTTCCTACACTGAAGCTGCAAATCACCTTGATGCTCCCTGTTTTAACATTCACTTTACAAGAAGAGTTTCAAGTAGGTCACAGTGGCAAAGATTTAAAGAAGGCTTAAATGGAGTTTATAAATTCCTTTAGGGATCCCAAAATCTTAGAATATGTAAACAACAATAAACATCACTTAATCCCCTCCTCTCTGTGAATCGGTGAACTCAGTCCTTTACATCACAAAGGTTTACCAAAGCACAGAGGCTTAGCATCCGAATATCATCTAGTTACTATGATCCATTTTTATTTTTGTTCACTACCTCATATTTTTACTTCCATTCTGTAAAAGGAAGGCTACTCTTTCTGAAGAATTGCATGTTTCTCTTTTTATCAATTCACAGGAATGCCTAATAACTCTGACTGTAAGAATACTGGGGCCTATATATCATACTCAGTCCCTTTCCATCCCATTCATAATACAAAAGGCAGACTAGGAGGTTTGGGTTTGCATTTAATGGTTTCTTTCTGCTGCTCCTTGCTTCTTATTTATTCTTCTCCACTGCTTCTTGCTTCTTAAAATGCTTCCCTATTCAGGGCAACAGCAGGTGAACCTACTGTTGCCCTCCTGGCAGTGTCCCTATCCCAGCAAGGGTCCTCTACAGGCTGTGGTCCCTTGATGGTGTGTGTCCCTGCCATGGTGTACATTGCCCGTGGCAACATTTGCCTCGGAGGTGTCTCTTCCATTGTTGAGAGTCTCTTTCCAAGGTGGTGGCTCCAGCCATGCCTCCTGTGCCTCACACTCACTGCTCGTGAGTAGAGGCACCATAAACTTCTCTGCCTGGTTGAATTTCTGATGCTCCATGATGTTTTTTGGCCTGTTTCACAGCTTTATGGAACCGTCTGGGACTGGCATAGGGCTGTTCACTGCTTTCTTCCACACAGCTCACCCTGCTACCAAAAGTCGGCAATTTGTGCCCAATATAAGACAAAATAATTATAGCGATGTACTACACACTCAGCCCTGGAATGGAATATATACCTTCCCACATAGGCTAGGAGAATTAGTGAAGGAATATGAATGGTGACAAAATGTTTTGAATTTGGTCTCTGTTGAGACCTTGAGGTTGTGAACAGACAGGCTATTCATGAAATAAACAGATTGCATTTGTTTGCAGTTTGCAGAACCTGATGGGCTTAGAAAATGTGGGTTATGTCTACTAAACAAAGTCACTTTGCACCTTTCATTACAGATTCAAGTAATCTCTTTGAAAATCAGTAACACCTCCAGCTTATACTTGCACCTCAGAAAGGGATTTGTGCCTATTCAAGCTTTTGAAACTACAGTCATAAATGCTTTTGCACTCAGGTGACACTTTTTTTCAGTGACAAATTCCTGCCAAATTAAATATTTCTGTGCTTTATAGTGAAATGGGTGTTCAGAGTCAATTCCTAATCTGATCATTTCCAGGTTCTCAGTTCAATATGATTTATCTGCCTGAAGGAAGCGTTATGGCTGTTATCAGCCACCACTAATGAATGCATGAAAATGACACAGTATGTACTTCTGCTGGCCAGTCATGCAGGCTAAATATAACCACACAAACCACTGCTGCAGTTCTGGTACTCCTTGTGACGTGTTGAAATGAAAAGTCGCTAACAGATATGAGTGTGCAGATTTAGTATAAAAGAATGTCTGTAAGCCAGCTGGCCTAATGTTTGTGCACTGTAAGGAGGTCAAAGGCCTTGTATGGTCTTAATAAATAGAATCAACTGACTTCATATGTATTTTGGCACTAATATGTGTCCTATGGCATCATTTCCTGAGGTTTAGTACAATATTAATAAAAAAGGCTATTCCAGATTAGGTCCAAATCAGTGCTATGGTGGAGAACAGTTTTTCTCTTTGCTCAATTGGAAATAAATAAATAAATGGAATAAGGCACAGCTGCTTATGGCATTACTTTGAAATACCCACACAAATACAAATCCTCAAGTTAAGTTGAAGCTCTCTTCATTTTATTTATTTCTCATTAGTTTGCTTTAAATCACTGACTTCTCTGGGAATGAAAAAAAGGAAAAAAAAAAAAGAAAAACAAGTCCTACCCAGGCCAGAGAGATGAAGAAAGTGCATGCCAACAATAAATCCAGGTTTAGCCTTTGGCTCTGAAGCACCCTGAATTCATTACATTTGTTTGTGCAGCCACTGTTAATCTGTTGTGACAACAAATTAAAGTCTGATTTAAATTAAAGCAAATCACAAAATAATTATAAGCTTCTTGTCTCTTATACCACTCCTCAGCTCTTCATCCATTATTGGTCCAGGTTAGAGATTCAGCACCTGCCATCTGATGTTTCAGAAGACTTATCTATTAGGCTTCACTTTTTCTTTCAACAAGGTACCCCATTTTTTCATGGAATCCTGTGGGGTACTTACATGTTAAGCACTATTTGACCTGCTTCCCTTCAAAGATGCTTGCTTTGAATCTCAGAAGAAAATAAACCTCTTGATTTCTTCTTTAGGAGTCTTAACTGCTTGCCAACACCCTCATTAGCCATTTTTCTGAAAAATTTTATGAAAGCTGCTCTGAAAGACATGATTTCAAACAGTTTCTTTCCCAATGTAATGAAGTCTGTTTCAGTAATGAGCTGTGTTATGATTCAGTGTGCAGCACCCAATCCCACAGATGCATTCTTCATTTATGAGAGGATATCATCCTGTTCTACTTATTATTTTATTTCACCTTTTTTTGTTGATAAATGGAAAAGCTAGCTTTGTATATAAATATGGAAGCACGATTATGGAAATGGCCCTGAGAAAAGTAGTACACAAAAATTCTACATCCAGGACTGTAAGTGTAATTGATTAATCAGCAGCGTTTGCACTTCCTCCCTATCTGAAATATACAGGTTATCTATGTTTAAACTAGATGTTTAAACTTTGAAAAGTGGAAGAATCATTTGTTTTCAAAGCCTTTTTCACCAGGATGAATTTTATCGAGTAAGTGCTTATGTACATTTGTTTACTTATACGTGTGCATTTTTGATGGCCAAGTAAGACAATGAAGCAGCAATTTCAACATTAAAAGGTGAAAAGTGCTTTTTAACTTTTCATCAGCTAAGCTAAGGCAAAATCTTACACTTAATGTCTCTTTTTAGTAGTAGTTATTTTTGCTGTTGTTTGTTTTGTTTTTCCAGAACGTAAATAAAGAAATAATTTTGGATTAAAAGAGTAGGTGTTAACTTCTTAAACTTGATTGACTGGTGCCTTTTTAGATACTTTAATGTATCTTGTTTTCCTTCCAGCTGTAAATTTATTCTAACATGCTTTTAAAAACATTTAAAAGTGAGGAGGAATGTTGCTAGTGGTAAAAAGATTAATTTTTAATTTTCTGTGTATGCATGGTGAGCTGGTATTGTTAACACATATACCAGCTTTAGAATGTATAATTCAAAAAGTTGATTCTATAATTTTGCTATTTTAAGGTGTGACTTATTCTCATATGCAGGTGAAGCTAGTAGAAATTTAAATCTATTAAAAAATAATAGGAAGCTGCAATAATCTTATGAATGATGCTTTTCAAATCATCTTAAAACAGATGCAACGTACTCATTTTTTAATTCCCCAGATTATCACCAGCCTTGAGGTCACAGATAATTATATCTTCAGCACCCCTGCTAAACCACTGGAATTACAGTAAGGATTTATAAAAGGAGCTCTTCTAAGTCTTAGGCTTTGGTATGCAATTGAAAATATGAAAATGAGAACACAAGGAGCTTTTGTTACAGACTTGGTTCCCTGAGTCTGTAAATATGAAATACTGGGCAAGTTACTTAACAGAGACACCCTTTCATGTAGAATTTATATAAATTCCTGATTTCATTTTTTTTCCATCTTTTTCAAAGCATGCAAAATTTGACATAATTCTTAAAATATATCTGTAAATAATTTTTTTCAGTAAAATACACAGAATATGAGCCACCTTGATTCTTGTTGCTTGCATGGTACTTTTCTTGAATTTACCAATTTTTTTGAGAAAAGCAGATTTAGATATATGGGCTAATAAACAATAGGGTGAAACAGTGTCTCATTTCTCAAGATTAATTAACAAATTGACTCATTGGTACATACAACAGCAAAAAATTGCTTCATAATAACTTGTATATATCCCCAAGGAAAAAAAATTACTCTAAAAAGTAAATATTGATTTTTTTATTCATGTGCAATTAGAAAACTGAGGACTAGCGAGAAGGTGCTCACACACAGATATTTCAAATGTTTGAGTGAGCTTTTCCATGCTCTGAAGAAATGACCTATGAAACTCTGTTTTTTAAGTTCCTAACTAGATAAAGGCTTTTCATTCTATTGCATTTTAACTATGCTTTGACTTTGTCCATCCACTTGCAAACCAGCAATATTATTGAGCAGATAAAACAGGTTACTGCAGAAAACTGAAAAAGTTAAAAACTCTCCTGGTTTTAAATCTTCTCCTAACCTTCCCATACTTCCTTCTGTTTTTCCACTGGATATACCATCTTAAATATCTTCATATCTCCCAGTAATATATTAACTTTCAGGAAAGAATAGAAATGTTTTCTGGCTTAGCTGATTTTAAGTCAGCTCAGTGGAAATGGAAACTGAGATGCTTTTCCAGAAACTGTAATGGAATGCTATGGATTCCATATTCCCCTGATTTACCAGGAATTACAACAGTGATACCAGAAGTTTATGATCCTAGCCATATTTAACATTTAAGTTAATTCCTGAGTGACCGTCTCATGGTTTAAGACAAATGATAATGGATTGTATTATGGGGAAGAGAAATATAGGAAGTCATATTTTAATCAACAGTTTTTAAGCACAATATAACTCTGTTTAGTGACAGATTATGTTGTTGTGAGTGGAGAAAAATAATTCTGAAGGTAAAGAAAAAACTTATTTCCTGTTTTTGGATCTATAAATTTATGTGCATACTTCCAATAGGTAGAGGTGAAGGCAAATAGCCTGTGAGAGGTTCCTAGCACCTAAAAAAAAGCAATATTTATTTTGCATGTTCATTTTGATATTTTAATTCTTCCTTAAGAGTTCAAAATATGCTTAAACAATAAAATAAATTGCTTTTAAGTGCTTCAATATATTCTTTTCAGAGCTCACAGAATAGTACTAGCAATTCTGTCTTTTTACCTGAGTGCTATTCACTTGAATTCATGGCAAGTGAATGGCAAGTTCGGCCTGACCAACCTAGTGACCTTCTTATGATGGAGTCACTACATCAATGGATAAGAGGAGTGTTAAGATGTCATTTATCTGAACTTTTGTAAAGCCTTTGATATAGTACCCCTCATCCTTCTCTCAAAACAGAATAGAGATGGATTCAGCTGGTGGACAGATAAGGAATTGATTGGATGGTTGCATGCAGAGGGTAGTGGTCAATGGCTCAGAGTCCCAATGGGCATTGGTGAAAAGTGGTGATCTTCAAAGTTCTGTGCTGGGACCCAGGTCATCTAATATCTTCATTAAATACAAGGACAAAAGGAAAGAAAGCACCCTTAGCAAATTTGCAAGTGGCACCAAGCTGAGTGGTGCTGGTGACACACCTAAAGTGTGGAATGTCATCCAGTGAGACTTGGAAAAGCTCAAGAAATAAACCCATAGGAATCTTATTTGGTTAAAGACGAAATGCAAGGAGTTGGACCTGGGCCAGGACATCCTCCAGTATTAATACAGGCTGGGGGATGGACAGATTGAGAGCAACCCTGCCGAGAAGGACTTGGGAATGTTAGGGTTGAGAGTCTGGACAGCACACTCGTGTAGCTCAGAAAGCCAATAGTATCCAGGTAGTTCTGTCCCTCTACTCCAGTCTGCTGACACTCCACCTGGAGTACTGCAGCCAGCTCCACAGTCTCCAACACAGGAAGGTCATCAGCCTGTTGCAGCTAGTTTAGAGAAGAGAAACCAGGTGGATCAGAGGAATGGGATACTTCTCTTGTAGAGAAAGGCTGAGAATTTGTTCAGCCTGGAAACAAGAAATCTTTGGGTTTACCTAACTGCAGTTTTACAGTTCCTGAAGGTAGTCTACAAGAAAGATGGAGAGAGACTATTTATAAGAACATGTAAAACAAGATAAAATTACTTTAAACAAGTTGATGCAACAAGGTAGAGTAGGTTTAGATGAGATATTAGAAAAATTTGTGGATGTTTTCCTTTTTCTTCTTTTTTCTTTTTTTTTTTCTTTGAAGTTGGTGAGGCACTGAAAAAAGTTGTCCAGAGCCGTTCCTGAATTTACCATTCCTGAAGTATTCAAGACCAGAATGGATGGGGTTCTGAAGCCCCTGGTTTAGTGAAGGGTGTCCCTGCCCAGAGATGGGGGCTTAAGGTTTAAGGTCCCTATCAACCTAAATTACTCTATGATGCCATGATTTTATGATGTCTTTTATTTGCATTTACTGGTGTTTCATACATGGCTGAAATTACAGACTCTTTAAAAAGCATTTTGTATGGGCAGAATACTTAATTTCCATGGTAGAAAGATTTCTATGCATTTTCTGGGTAGTTTGGCAAGCTGGTTTTACACTTCAATACTTTTGATAATTTCAGTTCTACCTTGAATATTAACTTGTTTTTGCATTTCTGGAAAGCAAAAGAGTGCCTTTGCAAGTCAAAAAGAAGTAGCATGCTACAGGAAAGAAACATTGATCTGGTGAAGCATCTTCTTTGGAGTATAAAATTGGTTTCACAGTTTAGGTGAATTGCAGTTATTCACTTTTTACCATAAGAAAGTATTCTAAAGTTGATTAAGATTTTCTTCCAATGACAGCATAGCCAGCAAAAAAGAGATTTTTGGTATTGCTAAAATAACCGATACACCAAGAATAGGATAACTGAGATTCATGAGCTAATAAAAGTTATAAGACAAATAATTGCAAAACTGATTAGTTTGGTCTTGTGTGCACTAAATTAGCAAAGCTAATAAGAAATAATGTTTTTACAACATTAGAAGTTAATTAAAAACTGACATTTTCCAATAAACTCAACATTTGTCTCCCAAAGTTAATAAAATCATACCTACAGCTATGTTTAAAAAAATGAAACCCACTATCTATTATATTATTTGTGTGACAAAAAAAAAAATCCCCCAGCATTATTTTTCTTCTTCACTTAACTTATTGATTAAAACATCCTCAAGAAAGAGTTTGGGGGGTTGTTTGGTTTTAGAGGTGATATATGCCAGGCATGTAAAATTTGTGGTAAATCAGGTAAGAAAATTGTTTTGCCAACAACAATGGCTCCAACAGTATTAATCACATACACAGTACGTCTAGTGTTGGAGAACTGAGATAATTTTAGACTTCTGCTTTACATTTTCTGAAATTTAATTGCTGCTTGACAGCCTATACAGTCCATGAAAACCTCAAAGGGAAGTTTAGTCAACCCTAACAGTGATTAGGGAACTTCCCCAAACTAACTGATACAAAAGCATTAAATGCCCTCCATAATTCAGAACAGTGATAGTAGGGGAACTGATGTTTTTCCTGTTCTTTGGTATTCAGAACGGATTTCTGTCTTGATGACAATCACCCTTTAAAGAACAGGTGGAAGTTCATATTTTTATTTTGTTTAAGTAAGGCAGTGATGTTCGCCCCTACTTGTATGAGAATTCTGTGACTAAAATATTTATCTACATATGTGCTGTTCAAGATTAGTCCTATTACTCCTTTGCTCTCTTTTTCAGATCAGTGCACTAATCAGAAGTCTATATGGTATCAGCAGGCAATTATTAGTAGCTATAGATGTTAATAATATTTTTTTTCTTGTTTTTGTGTTTTATTTGGGTTTTTTTTCTTTTTTGTTCAGGGTTAGATGTTAGAAATGGGAAGCATTTCATATGTGGCTCCTTTTTGCTTATTGTTTTTTTCCTGGCATGAAGGGAGAAATCAGGATTCTTTTGTTCATCCGAAAATTACTGATTTTCAGGTGTTATTTTAAGTTTATCTATTTTACTGGCATCTAGATCCTTAGAAATTTTGGATATTCATAACTAATATGTTCATTTCCTGAAAGGAGAAAATAAATGACTATCCAAATCGAGTATAATTGTGCATATTTCATAGCATAAACTGACTAGGACAACTGACTTTTTAAATAAAAACATTGCATTCCCCTAGAGTAGTTACTGCTCCTAGTTAATAGGTTGGCTGATTTGAATCAGGATTAACCCAATTAACTCAATTATGAAGATTAAATCAATTAACTCAAATCATATCAGTTTTTTGTTTGGTTTCGGGTTTCAGTGGGTTTTGTTTTAGTTTAGTTTGTTTTTGCTTTGTGCTTTTTTCTTCATTCATATAAAAAGAGCAGTGAGTTACTTCTTATTAAGGTAACCACCACAATCATGCAAGACGTTCTGCAAGAAATGTATTGGCACAAATGGCATATGAAATTTTAATGTTTGGTATTTAAAAGGATATAAATATAAAATATAACAAAATCAGAAAGTAGAAATTTGGTCCATTCTTTCAGAATTTCACTGAATATTTGTCTTTGAAAATGCTGTTGGGTCAGCAGCAGAACATATAGGAACTCAACACGTTCCAAGACTGAAAGATTTGTTTATTTAGGTGGCTAAATATAGAATGAGGATTTTTTAGTCCCATTTCTTGCTTAATAGTTATTCTTAATGTGTCTGGTTTTGGCTAGCTGAGCTTTTTAAGGAAGAAAACAAGGGGAAATAGGTGGTGAAGCCTTGGCAGTCATCTTTGTAAAGCTCAAAATATAGCAGTGACAGCCCTTGCACTGGTGCTTTCTGCAGGCGGAGGATGCTGGGCTAGATCTCATTCACAGGCTCTTGCCTGGTCCTGAGCTGGACAATGTAAATACTCTGCAAACAAACTTACTATTAAAAAAACAGATCCAAAGCATGGTTGATTCCTGGGTTGACAGGATTTGCTGTTTGTTTTGGAAATGTTTTGGACATTTTATTATGGAAATTTAGTGACCAATTTCTTTCTACTGATTTAAATCAGCAAGAGAGTGTGGCTTGAAGTATGTAACAAGGCATAGGTCACTCTTTTGATCCTGAGAGTTAAAGTGGGAATAGTGCTTTTAAAATCAAATTTTCTCTGGCAACTTTAATCAATCACTTGAAAGTGCTTTTATTTATAAGCTAAATTTTATTTTCCTCCTGTAGCAAAGAAAAAGGAAAAACCTGTTGGAGACTGAAGAAGTTTGTGAGCCTGCCCTTTCTTATTCAGAACTTAATTCCAAGTTATTTATAACAGCTCCCTGTCTGCTTCTAACATTGAGAAGAAGCTGTGTTATAACATTCTTGCTTTTTATCTCTTCAGGTACCCTTTCTAGCTGTGCTGATTCTCTGATCAGGAGGACACTATCTTTCCACTTACTTTTAGCCAAATCAGAGACTTGCAACATGGGAAAAAAAAAACGTTTACTAATGAAAATATAACTAAAATGAGCTTACCTTGAACTCAACTGGAAGCATACTGAAATTCTGTAAGCAGCAAGACTATTTTAAGTATTTTGTAACATTCTGAGAGCATAGTCAGAGAAAATATTACATGTGTATGTGAACAATATCATCCTCACAGAAGCAAAGAAAGAAGAATATGATTCTGTTGTGGTTTGCCCTCAGTTTACAACTAAGACCTGCACAGCTGCTTACGACTTTACTCCTGGTGGGACTGGGAAAAATACTGAAGAGTAAAGAGGAGTGAACTCAAGGTTTGAGATAAAAACACTTCAATAATGTAAATAAAATGATTAATAAAAATAACAATAGTATTAATAGTCAGGGCAACCAAAAACAGAAAGAGAAAACAGAAGGAAAAAATCAGACGAAAATATGAAACAATTGCTTACCCTAACCAACTGATGCCCAGCCTGCTCTTAAACAGCAGACCCTTGTCTAGGTTTCCTTCAGCTTTCTATTCTAAGCATGATTCCATATGGTATGGAATATCCTTTTGGTCGAGCAGAGTCCGCTGTCCTGGCTGTGGTGAGGTAGGTTGAGAGGCAGAAAAGGGATTGACTCTGCAAGAACTGTTCATCAGTAATAAAAATATCCCAGTGTTAACAAAATTACTTTCATCCTAAATCCAAAACACACAACTATAGCAGTTACTAGAAGAAAATTAACTCTATCCCAGCTGAAACCAAAACAAGCTGGATACAAGAGGCATCCAAGCAACAAAAAATGCCAGACCAAGGCCTAGATAGGCACACCAGACTGTAAGTAGGCAAGACAATCTCCCAAATGCACAAGACAAAAAGAAATAAGTAGTAGGAGGAGCAGAAGAGACACTCTGAATCCAGATCTCTTTCTGCAGAAAGGCCAAGGAAGAAAGGTAAGACCACTTCTGTTTCAATTTGTCTTGCCAATAAGCTATTAAGCTTCATCACCTCAGCCTTGGTGCCTCAGGACAATTAAAACTCTTGAACATCAGTGTTAAATATTAGCTCTGTGGTATGGCATACTCAAAAGCAATTTGGAATATGACTGTTAAACATGAGCACCCTTGTATACATGGTGATGGTTAATTTTGTGAAAGAAATGGCCATAGCTTGAAGTGAGTTTTTAATGACTTTATTAAAGTCTCTCTTTGAAGATTAAGTTTGGCCCAATTTTTCTCTTAATTAACCAATATTCAGTCTGGGATAAGCAGGGCATATGAAGTGAGTTAAACACTATAACTTCAGTATGTTTTGTAGAGTGTCTTGAAGTTCATGGAATCATGGTGTCTATTGCTGAAAATTTTTGCATGCTGCAAAGGAAGAACCATCCTCCCTGGCTTCATTAATGTCTTATTGTTTTTAAAGTAAGTGATATGCTTTTTCATCACTAATGTCACATTAGCAAGCTTTTAGCTCTGAAAGCCATAAAACAGATAATACAGAATTGGGGGGATGATTTATGAGACAGCTCAGGCTGACTGAATGCAAAAGATGAGAAGGAAGTCAAGGGAGATTTCAACAATTGAAAAAACAGTAAAAATGAGAAAGCTGAGGATAATGACTGTAGAAGAGGAATGCTGACATCTGGGGACAGAGAAAACAAAAATTATTTCAGAAAAAATGGACACGGAAATACTTACGTGTTTTAAAATGGAGGTGGAATATGTCATCTTGTAAATTGCTCCTTTCTTTTAAAATGAAAAGCAGACCTCTGTGATTTCACATGCTAAATGTTTTACTCTGCTCATCCCTCTTTTGATGAAAGGTATCTCTACTACCCTCACAGAGATAACTACCTGCATTTAGGAGTTGATAATTAATAAAATAAAATTTAATCTGCAATCTGATTGCATTTCTTGCTGCAGTTCTGGAGGAAGTGACATTACAGCTGGAGTTGCTTGAGTGAGAAAACTAGAAAAAGCAACTGAGGGGGGAAAAGTCACTAAATATCCTCTCTAAATCAAGTAATAGATTGTGTTCTGTTCTTGGTTGAAGGGTTCTGAATTTTTAAATGTCATTGGCAAGATACATTATACTATCTGATTGTACAATTCCTTGTGCTGAAACGGCCTTAAGAGTGATCTAGTTCTAAGCCCTTTGCCATGGGCAGTGACAAATTTCACAAGACCAGGCTGCTGAAAGCCCAATCCAACCTGGCCTTGTGTATTGTTCAATAAATTCACCTGGCTTTGCATTGCAAAGAAAAGCAGTTCATCTTTACATAGATACAAACTCCACTGTATATCTGCTGGACAGTATATAGATGTCCTCAAAGCCCTGCTGGGGAAAATGCGTCAAGGAAAGTTGCAGATGTCTCTGGCAGAATTCTCTGGTGCTCAACAAATAGTAAGCTGTATTATACCTCCCCTAAGAAAAATCTTTGTCATATGAATTCACTGGTCATTCTAAAAGGATAGATAGATGAATGTCAGTTGGTGATGATAACTGTCTAAGAAACAAGAATGGCAGGCATGAAACAAGATGAATCCCTTGGGACATGCTAATACCTTCCAGTGTCTAGTGATTTTCTGCCTGTAAATTAAAATATTTCCAATAGTGATTCTTTCCTTGTGAGTTGCCTTCTGCCTTCCAAATTTCTTCTCATGTCTTCCTAGCCAATGTGTATTTTGAAAATCAGATGCCTCCTAAAACAAAGATAGATAGAGACCTACAAAAGGCTCAGTTTGACATACTTGAAATCATTTAAGACCTTTAAAGATGGAAGAGTTGGTTTGGAGAAGGTCCTCTGGGCCTGGCTAAAATTTGGTCTGGCTGAATGAGAGCAGCTATGGCAGTAGCTAAAAGGAGCCTGTGCAAAGTTCCACATGGAAACAGAGACTTCAAAGAGGGTATTGGAGGACTGTTCAGTGTTCACTGACAAGAAAAGACAAATACAGTTAGCATACTAGAATAATCACAATTAAGTTCAAAAGTAGTGTTAGTTTAAAAACCTAAGTTCATGCCTGCAAAAACACAAACTTGATGCAACGGGTGAAAGAGAGAGATGAACAAAGTCAGCATATAAAATCACCTATCTTGAGTGAGCTGAAACTTGAGACCAGATTCATTTCACATATCTTGCTCTCTGCTGCAACATTGCATATTTTTATTATTATAAATTTGTCCAGTATAGATTACTCTGCACATTCTCCAACGAACCTCAGAGTATTGGAGGCAGAATGATTATTTTTGATGATGAAAATAATCTGTTAAAAAAAAAAAGAAAGCATAATTTGTATTCAACTTAATAGAGGAGTGTTTTATGCTTTTTCTGAGTAGATTAACTTCAGTAGTTCTTTAGACAGCTAACACTAACATATTTACAAGTATGCCTTTCACTCTGCATGATGACTATACAGAGAAAATATTCTTCATTAGCCACATATAAAAGCATTGCAAATATCTAAACAACAAACTGTTTTGGCTAGAACACTAAATGAAATTAATTAGCATTTTGGACAAGGCAATGTCATATTATAATTATTCACTTATTCCTAACATTGTTGAACTTTACTACTGGTCACTCCTTGGGGTTTTTTTTTTTTGTCTTGGATGTTTATCTTTGTATTAAAAATATTCCAAATTAGTTTAATTAAATAGAGAAAGTAATTGAGTGAAGAAAAGATTAGGATTATCCCCCAAAGCATGCATTATTTCTAATGAGATTGACACCATTATTTGTATTACTTTCTCAAGTCAGAATACTATTACTTCTCAGTTGAACCTCCTGGTAGGAAATCAACAATATCTGTTACAGTCAGAGATAATGTAGCCTATTTTTTCAAATCAACTTACAAGAAGTAATAAAAAAAGCAAATGGTTCAGTCGGAAAGTTGTAGAATTTGGATATTTGTATTTCTTCTGTGTGATGCGTCATTCCAAAATGAGATAGGAAGAGATTATATTGTGTAACATGTCTTTCTTGTCATGGACATACACAAACTAGAACACAAAACTAGAATTAAACCACTTTTTTTGGTCCTCTATAATTGATTCTTTCAGATTATTTATATGTTTTAAAATACTTTGCTGAAATTTTGGATAACAGGCTCATTCCTGAAGAGGAAGGGAGAGAGATATGTATCATTTTTTCACTTATGAGGGGCCTTCCAAACAAATTGTACAAAATAAATACAAATTTATTTTGATTCTTGAATGTACTTAAGAATATAATTTTACTGAGATTAGTGGACTCATCCATATATGTTAGCTATATAGAAATCTGAGTGAAGAACCAGCCAATTAAAAAATACTTGTCTGGCTGTGGCTCAACAACTGTACTTGCAGATAACTTCCCCTTAGAGGGATTAGAAGTCAGAAAATCATAATGGTGAACGCTCTTGTGAAAATGAATCCAATGTGACTTTCTCAGTAAAGTGAAAACCTAAGAAGGATGTAAAAACCTCTCTGTGAAACTATCAGGTATGTTGCAGCTCATAGAAGAGCATGTGTTTGAGATAGTCATATACTTATGTTTCTTAAAACATTTTATGTTCATATGAATAATATAGTTTCTCTTTAGATATAAATTTTTCACAACCAAAGTCTCACCAAACATCACATCACATCTCCCTTGCCTCTTCAAGCTAAATTCTTTTACATGTTCTGGCAGATGTCATATCCAAAGTCAATGAAAAATTTATTAAAGCAATGCTTCATTTTCTAGTCCTTAAATAGTTTTGTATAGTTGGATAAAGAGTCAGGTACTACCTGATATTTTCAGTATCAGAACTGCTGAAAATATAGTTCATTTAATAAATCTTTATCATTAGAAAATAAATTATGCCTACTAGAGGAGATCAAAAAAAAAAAAGAACACAGGTGTAAACAATAATAACTTTAAACTGTTATTATCATAGGAAAAAAAATAATTTAATGTGCCATTTTGTAACAATCAATTGTTAGATTCAGGATTTGGTCCAGTTTAGTTATATACACCATTTAAAGCAAAATTTTCAAGTGTAATTCAGACTGCATGTGTTAGCCTGACTACAATGAACATTGATCTTCTACAGCTTTCTACTAGTTGCAGCTCTGTGGTTTTTCCTCCCTATCTGTTGGGAGAAAATGGATTTCAGATGGTATAAAATAAGAAGGAGAGCAGGGTGAACATCAACCTGGACTAATAAGAATTGAATATAACCTGATAGTTCAAAATACAGCATGTCATGTGTAGAAATTAATGGACTGACAAACAACTGACAAACTGTAATCTTTTATATTGTCATAAAGTGATGGTATCAGAAGAGTCATGGCAGGGTGATTAATATTGATTACAAGGTAATGAAAAGGCAGATTTGGTACTTCAGAGAAAGTTATCTCAGGAAACAGAGGAAATACTACTTTTTGTTCATAAAACATTTCTTCTGTAATTTTACATTATTTTGAGTCACATATTCAGAAAGCTTAAAGGTGAGTGTTACTGCATAAAGAAATTAAAAAGTGGACAGAAAAAGAGTGTAGTTTGACAATCCTAAGTAGAAGAATAACCAGAGTAGTAAGGAATTGAGAACAGATCTTCTAATAAGTAAAACTGGTAGTCTGGAACACATAGGAATGGACTAAGTGTGAATAAATTTAGGCTAGATATTTCCAGTTGTTGGAATCATGGGTGTCTGACATGGATTTTCAGTGGTAACAGAGGAGTCAACTCCCCTATATTGATTTAAGATGGATTGTGATTTTTATAACCAAAGTAATATATAGTAAAATAATTGATAGGAGCATTTGGATTTAATAAGCCAGGAGTTTTCTTCAGACCGTAGCTGTTGAGCCTGACGTATGACCTAAATTTAGAGAAGCCTACTTTCTTGAAACTGTCTTCTGATGTCATCTTTACTGCCAAACCTCCTCAATTGCTTCTGCAGCATTAAAGTAGGTTATTTCACCTGCAAATGAGATTCAGAATTCCTAAAAAATTGTCACTACTTGAAATGCTTATGAAGGACTTCACTGAATAAAAAATAGCATGGTTTCAGCATTAAAATTCAGAATCAAGTGACACTTCACACTTTATTCTGTTAATTTTAACAGTTATGCTGTTATCTTTAAATGCATAGAACAGAGAGAATGTTATATATTCTACAGAAATAAGTATGAGACATCTTAATCAGGTGTAGTAGTCTGTGATAATCTATTCCTAATTTATTTTTGTTAACATCATACATTGCTGTAATTAACGCTGTCATGGATTATCCACATACACTCCTCACGACAAAACTTACTGATACATCCATCATTCTTCTAAAATCTACTCATTGTGAATATGTTAAAACAACATTCCATTAGCAGATTTGCTAAATAAAATAAAGTCAGCCAGATAGTTTGCAGATTTCTCAACTCTTAAAATATCTAATCAGGAGAGCTGCAGTCATGCATTTTGGCACTAGAGTTATAAATTATGCATAATACAGCATAGCATTAAAGCATTAACATAATTTAACAATACAAATCTATCACTTCCTTAGTGAAAGCATTAAAAATTGTTGCATCTGAGCATCTTCACTTGATTCACCTAGTTTGTACATGTAGGATTTCTAGCAGTAAAAATGGTTAAGAACTTTAAAAGCTTTAGATCCTTACTAATGTGCTCTTATTCTTTTCTTTAACATTAACTTTTACATGCAAGCTTTCATTTATTGACTTTTTTTGTCCAACTGTCATACTAATTAATGTCCTTTTCTTTAACCTACAAAACCATACAGTTAGATAAGACTAGCTGGTTTAAAGAGGAAAACAAATCTCTGAATCACATCTAGTTCCATTCTGATTGTTTTCAAGCATTAATATACATACAACAGTAATGTTTTAAGGATACTTCAGCCAGTTTATCTAACATCCAGCAGAAAAAAATCGATAAATTTTTTTTCCTCATGTGTGATGATTGTCACCCTAACACAATTCCTAATGTTTCAGAAATCTCAGCTGGATGTTTTTCTACTTTAAATGTCTAGCAAAAAATATGGAGGATGGTGTGATCGTGTGGACATTTTTTTTTTAGACTTGGAAACACAGATTTTGCATTGACATAAGGATTTCTGAATGACCTTCTGATCTTCAATATTTAATTTTGTTTTGTTTTGTACTATTGTCTCAGTCATGAATTGCAAACACACCACTGGAAAAGACTTTTCCATTACATGTGTAGACACAGTAATTATGTACCATAACCCTGTTACTGGTCTTTCAGAGTGCATGACACAACTCTAGGTCTTAGAGAGAGGAAATGCTGTACTAAAAACCCCACATTATTCTATTTCTGTTCCAAGGGTATTTAAACATGCTTTAATCAAAAAATTCTCACTCCTGTACGATTGTTTCTAATGAAACTGCTGTTTGAAATGGTGTTGAACTTTGTTATATGAAACATAACATATAATGATGACAAAAAGTTCAAACTGTCAGAAATGCATTTCATCTGACTGTATATGACTTTCCTTTTTTTCTCATACCTGTGTACAATTTTTTTTTTTTAGATAAAAGAGAAAACAGACTAAACCTTCACAACAGCATTATATTTTTTGTTTTCCTTAGACACAGTCTACAAAGACAAAAAAGGGAAAAAGGCATCTATTTCTGCCCTATTTCCTCTAGAAGAAAGAAACCAAGAAAATTGTAAAATGCATACATGCATCCTAGTTACTCACTATTACTAATTCTGATTTTCTTAATCACCAAAGTTCACTGAGATCAGTTGTACACACTAAGAACATGGATTTGAACTAAGCATCTTCTGTGGCTTTATAAAATAACCTTTCACTGCCTGGTGAGATCTCAATCACCCAGATCTTCTCTGTTTATCTATGAAAATAGGTGTTTTTTTACTGGAATGTACATAAATAGCATGATTATGTAGCATTAAAAATAGCATTACTCTTCATGGAAGATTCTTTGGGGAAGACAAGTCCAATTTGTGTCATTGCTCTAGAGTACTTCAGCATTTTTCATTCAAGGCTAACTTTATATGCAAGACTGATGGGAAAAAGCTGAGGAGAATAGCCTCATCAGCATGCGAGGGTCACACTCATTATTTCCTTTCCAAAGGTTCATGAGTTTTGTATCCTCAACCATACCATGGGCTAGGTTTTGCAGAAGTGGTGGCTACAAGCCTAAGTTAGCAGATGGGTATGAATTTGTTAAGGCAGAAGAAGGCACTGAGCACAAATCTAATTTGTTGAACAAGTAGTGTAACTTGCTGTATTACAAAATTTTGTCAGGAGTAACAACACAAGAATTTCAGGCTGCTCATAAAAAGAAAAAAAAATGACTAATGTTTATTAAAAAAGATACCATACCACCTTAGACAACTAAATTCAAGGGAGAGGTAGAATTTTAAAAACACTATTCTTTTGGAGTTATTGTGTTACCTGTTACAAATGCCTTTCATGCTATGGGTAGGTCTCTTTTATGGATCAAATATGGAGGTGCTACTATAGATGAAAGTGAGAGATAAACACCTACACATGTGTATAGAACCCAGATTCTAATTGCTGTACAAGGCCGGGGAAATAAATCCTTGATAGTACACTTAATGAAGGAAGCTGAGATTGTTAACGCTTAGATAGGCCACCCAGGTGAACCACAGTGAATGCTATCTTCATTGCCAAAGAAACTCAAGTTCATAATTCATGGTTTTTTAATTTAAATTTTTCCAAAGAGACTCCCAAGACAGCATTCCACACCATTAAACATGAGACTGTTGTGAATTTTGGCTTTAGGAGAAAACAAAACCATCCAACAAAATAACAATTCCACAGAAAATCCTAAATTAAAAATATATTAAATCCTAAATTTAAAATTTATAGCTTCATAGCATAGAATGGCCTGGATTGGAAGGGACCTTAAAGATTATATCTGCCACAGGCAGAGACACCTTCCTCTAGATCAAGTTACTCAAATCTCCATCCGACCTAGCCTTGAATTATATACATGTGTGTTTGTGCTGGTACTGACTGGGGTAGAATTAATTTTCTTCACAGTGGCTGGTATGGGGCTGTGGTTTGGATTTGCATTGAGCACAGTGTTGATAATATAGAGATGTTTTTGTTATTGCAGAGCAGGGCTTACACAGAACCAAGGCCTTTGCTGCTTCTCATTCTGCCATGCTAGCGAGGAGGCTGAAGGAGCATTGGAGGTTGGTAGGAGACAGAGTCAGGACAGGTGACCCCACTGACCAAAGAGATATTCCAGACCATGTGACTTCACGGATAATATGTGAAGTAGGGGGAAGAAGGAGGAAAGAGGGTTCATTTGGAGTGGTGGTGTTTGTCTTCCCAAGTCGCTGCTGCATGTGATGGGGCCCTGCTCTGCTGGGGGTGGCTGAAAACCTGTTTGCCCGTGGCAAGGAGTGAATTAATTCCTTGTTCTGCTCTAGAAGTGTCTATAGCTTTTGTTTTTCTTGTTAAATTGTCTTTACCTCAACCCACAAGTTTTCTAGCTTTCACCTTTTCAATTCTGGACCTGGTGATGGGGAAATAAGAAAGTGGTTTTGTGGGGTTTGGTTGCTGGCTGGGATGCAACCACAACAATGTATAGTCTACTTTTCTTGAAATATATATCTTGTATATAAGATAAATATATATCTGGAAGTTTTCAGAGGACAATTGGGGGATTTGAAATTATAATCACGCTCATACCTTAAGTGTTGTGAATTTGAAGAAATATTCATTAAACTATTCAAAAAGCACTCTAAATTATCTCAAGAATATGAATGGAAGATGAGTTGATGATCATAAATATATATATGGAATACATCATAATCCAGGATGAAATGAACAATGACTGTACAGCTACATCATTTAACTTTAGAATTTCCAATCTTTTGAATACTTTACATGAAGCTTAAATGCATAATTAGATATATGCAGAGAGATTCCCAAGACAAAGTAGGATAGCAAAGTGTTTTTTAAAACGTCATACCCAATATTTCTGTAAATACTTCCATAAATACTTCCATTATTAAAATTGTATTTATTATGTTAATTAATTTTTTGTTATAACATTTATGTGTAGAATTGTTGATGAATAAACGTGCTTTCAGAATAAGTCATGGACAGTTGAAATACTGCAAATGAAGTTTTAAAATAGAAGGCTTTTAAAATAGAATGGCTTTTTTAGCCATTTCTAGCCATTTTATCCTGCCCACTTTGCATAAAAAACTACTCACAGTGATATTAATATGCTATATTTCATTCTTCTGTCACAGCATCTTTTATCTCTTTAACTTTTGATTTAATGTTCCATTTCATGTTTGACACACGAAATACACAAATGTAATCAGGGGAATGCATTTATTTAACTCTCCAATATTTCTGAACCAAATGTCTTAGTCTTACTGATTCTCTAGTGGATAAATGCTGATCTATCACTGAATTATAATCAGCAAAGGCCATAAAGAATAATAGAAGCCTTGACACTGAAATAAACTGACAGAGACACTTATCGCTACCATTTTTATTTGATGGCAGTTTTCAGTATAACTCAGCACAAAGCATTTGACAGAAATTCCAAGTATAGCTAAATGATTTGGAGTAAATAGCTGGGACTTTTCAGTTGCATTTCTTATCTCTATCAGCTGAGGTCTGATTAGGCATTAGGTATTTTTTTTTCTTTTTTCACAGCAATGCAAAGTTCTCTATGTGTTATGTCAGCTAAGCTAAATTTAAAACCTTGGTCCTAAAAGGATTTCTAAAAATGACTTCTAAAACCAGGTCATCTGCCTACTTCACTGGTTTTGAGAATTGCCTGCCCAAGTACAAGTGTTTGAGTATTTACTCTACTGATACTAGAGAAGCTCTTAACACATAGTAGGTCAGGATGCTACACTTGCCACAGTCAATGTATTAAGAAAAAGTCTTAAAATAAAAGCATTGGGATTTGTTTTGTGTTACCTAAACATAAATGACATTCAAAAAGAAAGGGTTTTTGGAAAAGAGGAACTGAGATTTTGAAATTGGATAAAATCTTCTGTTATAGGTTCTACAGGTTTCTTTACATGCTGATGTGAAGTCTGTGCTATAGATGTGTTTGAGCTGGAGGGGGAGTTGAGTTCATGTATGTTCACTTAGAACTCTTTCAAGTGCAACTTGCACATATATAGGACAGGTTGTCATTACTGAAATAAGGTGTGCCCTCTTCCTACACATTTCCAGTTTAAGCAAAACCTATGAATATTTATGTAACATTGTGCTTTCTCAATTCATATAAGAATATTGAAATTACTAAAGGGCGATAAAATACTTATAAGTTCTTTTTCATATCTAGAGTTCTGCATTAGGAAATACTGGTTTAAAAATCTTTTATTTTACACCATTAAAATAATATCATATGTGTGGCAGATTAATAAAATGAATGTGGAGAAATACAGCAGAAGTGGAATTCAAGGAACCAGATTTTTATGCTGATAAATATAACTTATTTAAACCATAAGCAACAGTTACAAGAAATTGGGTCATAGCTGGAAATTTGATACAAAAGCATCATCAGTTCTGCCTCATAGAGGTTTTACACCTTTACTTCCTGCCCTCAATCTCTTTTTTTGCTTTTGTTACTTCAGTTTAATATTTAGATCTTGTTTTGTGAGTTCGTCCAAATTTGACTGAAGTTTCAGGGAGTAAAAGCACCCAGATTTCTAATATCAGAGGAATTAAACCACTATTCTAGTGATGTTATCATTGACAGAATTTGAAATTGTAAATGGTGCTCTCATCTGTAGCATTAGCATCTAACAGCCTAAAGGTACAACTTGATCTTTGTGACAAGATAATTGCAAATGTATTATTTGTTTCATCTTTTTAATTTCCTTTGAGTTATCCATATCTTCAAAGGTTTTCTAACTTTTCAGTGTAAAGTTGCTTTCAGTGAGAAAGTGGTGTATTATGCATCCTTGGTTGCAGTGTGCAATAATCCCTATAATAAATAGCCTTAGTTGGAAGAGAATCAGTCTATCACAATATGAAAAACTTTCTAGAGTGTTACAACTCTAATTTATTAGATCAATTCAGAAAGCTGAAAAAAGCATGCCAAGTTTTTTAGACAGCCATTTTTAATTCTTTTATTTTATTATTATTTTAGTAATTTATGGGGTTTTTAAATTATTTTAAGCTATGTACACTTATACCTGAAAACTTACAGAAATAATCAACACTATTGCTATTCTAACAGTGAATCTGGTAAATGGCTAAGCAGTACAATATTCCCAGAACAAAAAACAAAAATATTATTCCTAAAAAATAGGGCTAAATTTAACTTAAATTTAGGAATTTTTTGCTGTTCATAACTTTTAAGTTTTTCTCCATGATTTTATGTATTTCAATATATGGGATGATTGTGTAGCCTCAGGACTCCAAAACATGAAGCAATTATTTTCAGATTCTAAATTAGCTAGAAAGCTTGGCAATTCTGATCTTTCCAATTAAAATAAATATTAAGATATTTAACACTGACATTAAAAATCCATACCATTAAGCAATGAGGAAAAAAAACATGCCGAATTTACAAAGCAATTATCTCATTATGTTAAGTAGAACTAATATTACCCACATCAATTTAAATTAAAGAAAATGGGCAATCACAGGCAATCACAAACATGAAGACAATACTTTCCCATCAATCCAAAAAGAATTTTTTCCACAGTACAGATTCTACTTTGATGATTAAAATTGTTTGTTTACCAGAGAAAACTTTTACATTTTGCACATTTTTTGTGGAAATAAAGGTGGAACAACTTTTGGATATTCAGTCTGTTGTCTGTAATTGTTTTCTATCTTGGAAAGACTTTTTTGTCTAACTGGTCTCTTTATTGCTCTATGTCCAGCTGTTACATTCTTAGATTCTACTCGTGATTCTATGCCTACATCTCTCTCATGCCAAATCTGTCTTGCATCTCCCTTGTAAAACCATTTCCTATGTCAGATTTAGGATTTAATTTTTTTCAGTCAGAAAATGCTAATTGTGATTAATTGTTTTAAAGATGTAGTTTTTAGATGCTTGTACTGATTCACTTGACATCAAAGAAACTCAAATTGCTGCATATTCATGATGTTGCTCTGTATTTTTCTTGATTGGTAATAGAGTACATGAGTATATATAAGTTTATATCCTTTGACTAAAGGTATACAACTCACTTACAGGTAGTGACTTAGTGTCTGGTATCTCTGAAATTACCCATTTCTGAGTATCTAATGCAGTAGCTGTAATAGCTTCCAATGAAAATGTGTGAAACTACAGCTCATACAGACTGATACGAAATTTGGAATATCTGAGTAATATGAGGAAGCTCAGTCCTTGTCATCATTTAGTGATCCACCTTCAGTTCTTGAGGTGGGATATTATATAGCTGGAAGAAAAGGAAGGATAGGTCCTTATGGCTGTTTCTGCTCTTGTAACTGGAATTTTTTATCCTCTGGCAATGCATTACGTTTATCTCTGATTCTGGAAGTAGCTTCAAGCTGAGTGCTGATAATATTAGCTAAGCATTTTCCTTTCAGGCAACTACATACTCACAACTTTCCTGGCTTTGATTTGTTTCAATATTGGAAAAGGAGAAGCCACCCCAAGGGAGACATTTTTTTCAGAAAAACAGTAAGTTGAGTGCTGTTTTTAATTGCATTTATGTAAAGTAGGAATAAATCCTAGATAAATTCCTAAAATCCTAGTTAAATTCTTAAAATCCTAGCTAAAGATCTTAAAAACTTAGATTAGATCTAAATTTATATCTCAATGCAAGAGATAAGAATTTGATTAAATTATTTCCCAAAGTGCATCCTGTAAATAGTTATGCCTCCTAATTAATCTGTCATTTGAAAACTGAATAATGATTTATGTTGAATGAAATTCCTAGCAAATTGTTCAGAAAGACAAGTAGTTTTGCTCTATGAAATCCAAAAAAACAAAATTGCTATTTTACATAAAAACAAAATATTTAGAAATTTTTTTATTATGCCCTGGCTTTGGTGAGTCAAAAAATGCTGCTGCAATATATTCTCTTCTCCATTTACCTCTCTATTCCCAAGTGAAATCATCTCAAAGGAAGAGCATATGCAAAAATACACCATCAGTCTTACAAATGAATTAGCAATTTTAAAACTATTTAGTAATTTCTTAAATTACCTCAGCTGGTTTTCTATGTTTGATTAGTATTTTGTTTGTGCTTGGTTTTCACTGTTTTGTGGATTTTTGTTTGTTTTGCTGTTTTGTTTTGGTTGGGTTTTTTTTGGTTTTTTTTTAGTTTGTTTAGCTTAATTTTTTTGTCTGTTTGGGGAATTTTTTAAGTACCTAGTTTCAGTCCACTGTTGTCCTCTCTTGGAATTTTTTTAATCCTCTTCACCTGAACTTTTAAAATCTATAATTTTTTTTTTATGCCAAATTATCAGCACATGCCACATCAGGTTAGTAGTTATGCATTAAGAAACTTGAAAGATCACAAAACTTTAAATTTTTTAGGTTAGTTGTACAAAAATTTTTATGCACTGAAAAGGAATTTGTGCTGATCATTGAAAACCAATGGCTCTGGGCAACTCTAAGTTTTAAAGGTTTAATTTTAAAAATTATTTCAGGATAGTCATAGATTTTGCCCATATGATTTACTCAACAGGTAGGTAATGTGAAAAACCTAAGTAAATAGGGTGCAGCCTACTGGCTTAAACTGGATTGTGAAAAATCTCCATGTATATTGTATATACCAAATAACAAAATATGTCTCAAAATACTTTTAATTATAATATGATTTTTAAAGAGTCCAAAAATCTGGATTCAGTGTTAATTCTAAGAAAACAAATTATAGTTTTCAAAGGAATATACCCCTGCTTTGCCTAAATTTGACTGAAGCTGATGAAGATAAAGAGTTGATTTTGCTTTTTCAAATATTTAATAAACGTTTGTTAAATGTTGCATCTATTTCTAAATTATAGTTACCATAATAAACAATTCCTATTATATGATTTACTTGGAGAAATTAACCCTATAGTTCTATAAAATATGATCCAGCATGGAAATACTTAATTTTGCAAGACAGAGAGATTTTGTATTAATTAATCTAGTTTCAATCTCATTCCAACATTCCAGTGAGTAAGCAAATGACTACTGATATTCTTTAAAATAAAAGTAAAATATTTAATTACATATATTACTCTAAAAAATAAATAATTCATTTGTAGATCACAGACTATAAAGATCCCACTGAGCTGATCATGCCAGCACTCCTCATGTTATTTAAGATACTTGACTTAATCAGAGATATCCATGTGGGATGGTAGATATTTCAAGAGAGCAGACTTATACTGGAATCAGAATGTGCGAGAAGATATTCTAGAGCCTCTCAGATGGCAATAGACACTACTGTGAAGCAACTCAATCAAACTTTATACTTCCCCAGATCAATGGAAGTGTAAATTTCTAGCAGGAGACACATAAGCGTTTACTTTAGAGTGTGGTCTCCTCCTCATTCCCAAATTCTACCGTGGGACAAATCTCACTATGGTATAGAGTTATATCTCTGAGAACCACAAACTTAGGTATCCTGAGACTCCTCAGGTGAATCCAGATGTACACAGAAATGCATGCAAGTAAATCGAGCCTCAGTCTACATGTACCATCACAAGAACTCAGGGGCTCCACTTACATCCAGAAGTCAACACTTGTACATTTACAGGACATAGCTAAACACCACCTAAAAATACCAGAATCAGGAATTCAATTCACATCTCAGGACAAACCCTTTAGCAATAGAAACACAGATTATACTTTATTCCTAGAACTGTGCTTTGCATTGTAGGTAATAAGTAAAAATCACATGAGACCCATCTGGTAAGAATGACAGTAAAATAGAGAATAACTCTGGTAAAGGGAAGAAAAGAAAAATGAGTTATTTCCTAAGCTGGAGTTTAAGTGTTTCAAAGACAAAGAGCATGTATAGCCAGCTTCTCACAAAGTACTGCCAAGAAATGCTGACTGTACAGCTGGACTGATCCAGATTGACATCAGCGGTAGGAGAGTCCAATAGAAGCTTTCAAGAAATAAGATATTCTTGGCAATAAAACTAAAAATATGACTACTTATACCAGTTCTGATATAAAGATGGCAGGTGTTCCTCACATTTTTTAAAGGCATTATCAGTTGAAAGTAGTCCAAATGGTGATCAGCAAAAAGGAGAGCACCTGCTTTTCACTCATAAATACATACTGCTCAAGAGAGGAGTTCCTGAATAAAGACACATGTGTGCTTCTGTAATAACTGTCTGCTAAAGAAATGTCTGGGAAAAGAAAATAAAGAACAAATAGAATTACATGACTGCATTAAAAAAAGAGAGTTTTTTAATGAGTATATATTAAAAGGATAATTTCTAGTGCCATTTTTACTCAAAAAGAGCTGTTTCTACGTCTTCCTTCCTTGGTCCAGCTACACCTCCTACTTTGTTATTCAGCAAGGCTTGATTTCTAAGAAGCTATTTTTAAACTAAAAATCTGTTATTGATAGAAAAGAATAACATTGTGAATAATGGAAATTAAGTACTTTGTCATTATAGTGAAAAAGTTCCTTTGCTGAGCACTGCTCCAACTACATCTGACAAACTTAAACCCTAAAGCTGAAACTACTATAAAAATCAAGTGAAAAGATTACAATTATGTGGACCATTTATTGCAAAAGTTGTCTAATCTTTTTAATTTTTTTCACAAAATTCTCTAGCAACTAAATATGCGAATCCTATTCAATATACTTTTGAATACCGAGGCAAATATACACCAAAACATATAAACAGCAACTTAGGTAAAAAAATATTGCTCTTCACAGCTGAATTCATGCACAGTGATTATTTTTTGCTCTCAGACTTAAGAGTTGACATATGGTGATTAAAGTAAATGTTAAAATATGTACTGAATTATGCATTATGTCTTAAAATATTACCTGACTTTCAATAAATAACCATATAAAAATATAAGAAAAAGTATAATTTAAAAGAATCAGATACAAAATATAATCCATTCTTCTATGGTAGAACAAAAGGATGTTTTTAGTACTTGTCATGTTACCAACTTTCAATTAACTTGCCAAGAAAATGACAAAGAAGTGATTTCTGAAACAGTAAAATAAAAATTCACACAACAAATCTTTCAGAAAAGAAAACTTGTTCCCAGTCTGAAAATGGTCAAATCTATTCTATGTGGTAACACAAGGAAATGACAGTTCATGCATTATACAAATGCAGATAGAGTGGAAATGATTTTACCCCAGAACAGAAAAATAATCCTAGAATACGATCAGGAAAGTACTGGGAAGAAGAACTCAAATAGCTCATTTTGTTTATGCAAAATTATTTAAAATCTTCTCTTAGGAAAATAAACACAGCTAATAAAAAGAAAATTTAACAGAACTCTCCTGTTTTACAATTGTAGGCCCTTGGCTACTTTGGTCCTTGGGTACTTAAGTATTTCTTGTCTCCTTATCACAATATAACATCAAACAAGTACTATACTATTCTGCTAGTATTTTTTTTTTTAATTTGATTTATCACATAGGATCATAAAATGTTTTGGAAAGTCTTTAAATCTTACCAAGTCCAACCTCTCTACCATGGGCAGGGACATTTTCACAAGACCAGGTTGCTCAAAGCCCCATCCAGCCTGGCCTTGAAGACTTCCTGTAAAGGGGCATCCACATCTTCTCTGAGTAACCTGTTCCATTGCCTCACTAGATCTAATCTAAATCTGCAGTTTTCAGTTTAAAACCACTACTCTTCGTTTTATATACTGGCACTGGAGAAACTCATCTCTCCTTCTCATAAGCCCCTTTTAAGTATTGAAAGGCCACAATAAGGCCTCCCCAGAGCACATGCTTCTACAAGATGGACAGCCTCAACTCTCTCAACATTATTTCATGATAAAAGTGTTCCAGTCCTCCGATAATTTTTGTGTTGTCCTTTGGACCCATTTGAGAGATTCCTGTTTTTCTTGTGCTGGGGATCCCAGAGCTTGATGCTGTATTCCAGGTGATGACTTAAAGGAGCAGAGTAGAAGTGGAGAATCATCTCCTTCAACCTGTTAGGTTCCCTCTTGATGGCATCCCTTCCAGCTGCACCACTCAGTGGGGTGGCGTCTCTGAACTTACTGAGGATGTTGACTCAATGTCACAATAAGGCTATTGAGCAATATCAGCCCCAACAGGGACTGCTGAAGGACAGCAGATTTTAATGAATCCATTTGGACAGTGGGCTGTGGGCTGCCATTCTTTGGACACACCCATCCAATCAACTTCTTACACATCAAATACTCCATCTGTAATATCTGTATCTTTTTAAATTAGAAAAAAGGATATTATGTCAAAAGCCTTGCAGAATTTGAGATACATGGCACCATTTGCTCTTTCCTTATCCAACAATTCAGTCAGTCCATCATAGAAGGCTACCCAAGCAATCAGGAACAATTTGACCTTGGTGAAGATATGTTGGCTGTCTCAAATCACATCCATGTCATCTGCAGCATATGCCTGGGCATAACTTCCAGGGATGTGAGGAATGTCTCATAATCTTACTGAGCACTAATGTGAGGCTGAATAGTCAGCAAGTCCCAGGATCTTCCTTTTTACCCTCTTTAAAAAGAGTGTGCTGTTTCCATTTTCTCCAGTAATGGGATTTCACTTGACTACCATGATTTTTCAAATACGATGGAGAGAATCTTAGCAACTGCACCTGACAATCTCTTCAAGACTAGACATGAGGATCTCAACAGCTTTATTGAGCCTGTTTGAAGTGTCTCAGGATAGTATGCATAATGCCACTAGAACAGTTGTTAAAGGAGCTTTATGTGACCAGCTTAGCTTGTCTGTGCTGTAGACACATAAGCAGATGTACTTCGGTTCAGTTGGTAAAGTCAATCAATCCATTACCATTCGCCCTTGACTCTCACCCACACACACATATATACTTTATTTTTTTTCCAAAGGCCTTAATAGGTCTGCTCTAGACATCCAAAGTTTTACAAAACTCATATGAAACTTAATAATTAATTGCTCCATATCTATATTTCCTGCCTTCACTGCGACTAGAACCATGACCATATTTTGGTTAGAATGGTGTGAATACAATCACCACATAGAAAACTTCTGCTCCATATAGCTTGAATTCATTTATTCCCTAGATCATGAAGACACACATGTATGAATATGTAAGCCTGTCTAATACAGCTATAAATGTTTTCATTAATCATATGAATATTAATTTTACTTCTTTTTTAGTTTCAAAGCCTAGTAACTTGAGGTAAAAATTAACACAAGATAATTAAAAGGATGTAATATTTGGTGGAATGTTTAATTTTTTTTACTTCACAGTTCAATTTATGTCTATATAATCTTACATGATACTTTGTTAGGGAGAGAGAAGTTTTGGATTTGCCATCCAGTAACTTATGCCATGCATTATTCAATATGCCTCCTTAAGGTACTCTTTAATATTGTGCACTCTTGCATAAATAAGACCATTGTTTTCACACTAATTTTTCTCTTGCCCTAAAATTTTTCTTCCAAAAAGATATGCAGATAAAATCAAAATTCTAATATGTTTGAACTGGCTGACTTAAATGAAATTTAGTATTTCAACTGAGGAATCATTACAACTGTATGGAAATTAATCATACTGATACCTTCCTTTTTTTTCCCCTATATCGATCTTCATTTGTGCTAATGCATTTTGACAAAATACCCATTCTGTCACTTCCAGCTCTCAAATAGGCCAAAATGTAGGACAAAGTGTGTGTGCTTGACTCACACTGTCAGTACAAAACATCTTCTGTTGTTTTATTTTCTTAATTTGTCTACATCCTTTCAGTGTCCTACTAATTATTGTCTGATTTTGAGCGATCTAAATAAAAAATCATGCACCAAGCAGAGTGGTGAAATGGACCCACCTGAAGGACAAGATGCCATCTAGAAGATCTGGACAAGCTCAAGAAGTGGGCCCATGAGAATCTCATGAAGCTTAACAAGACCAAGGGCAAAGTGCCACACCTGGCTTGTGGCAATCCTCAATATCAACACCGGCTGGGATTTAAACATGTTGAGAGCAGCCCTGCTGAGATGGACGTTGGGGTACTGGTGGATGAGAGGCTGAACATGACCCAGCAATATGTGCTGGGAGCTCAGAAAGACAATTGTTTCCTGAACAGCATCAAACAAGGCTTGGCCAGCAGGTAGAGGAAGGAGATTTTGCCCCTGTGTTCTGTTCTTGTGAGATCCCACCTCAGGTATCATGTACAGTTCTGCAGTCCCCAGCACGAGAAGGACATTGACCTATTGCTGTGAGCCCAGAGGACGCTCACCAAGATGATTAAGGAAATGGGACATTTGGGTTTGAAGTTACCTAATTGCAAATCATCCAGTACCTTCAGGGAGCCTGCAAGAAAGATGGAGAGAGGATTATTTATGTGACTTATAGTGACAGGACAAGGGGGAATGGCTTCAAACTGAAAGAGGCTAGGTTTAGGTTAGATACTAGGAAAATTCTTTGCTGTGAGGGTGCTGAGGTACCGAAACATGTTGCCCAGAGAAGTTTGTGAATGCCTCATTCCTGGAAGTGTTCAGGGCAAGGTTGGATGGGTTTCTGAGCAACCTGGTCTAGTGAAAAGTGCCCCCACCCTCGCTCAGGGGATTTGGAACTAGGTGATTTTTATGGTCCCTTCCAACTCAATTCATTTTATTATTCTATGAAATTCATTAACTTCCTTATTCAGAAAAAGAAGAAAAACAACCAATCAACCAACCAACTAAAGATATTTATGGATTCCAAGTCTCCATGTATTCAATTTCTAAGCTTTTATTTAGACAGTTTGTGATCTTTGCTAGGCTTTGCTCCTGGAACAAAATGATAGCACCAGGCTCCCTTAACTGAACATCAGGAGGGACTTTCTGAAAGTCTGAATTGATTATATTAACTGTTCTCTTTTTCACAGTATTCTCACTGACAAGCAGAAGATTCCAAAGGGGAAGTTGTCAGATGCTTTTGATTGAATATGCTATTTGGGAGCCAAAACACTTCAAAAACACATATTGCCTTTTTTTTCCCCAATCCTATTCCCATCTTTTCCTACTCCTATTCTCTTGCAAAATATTTTTTTTAGTCAAAACAGATCCTTTCAAAATATATTTATAAACATGGATTTTTTTCTTTGTAAAATGAATTTTTTGCTCCCAGACAATGCATTTAATAGATTACAGAGATACTGATTTTTTATTGTTGTTGTGGTTTTTGCTTTTATCTATTTTCTTTTCCGAACAGCCATATTTTTTCCCAATAATCCTTTACATTTTCCACAGTACAGTTGGTAGTATTCTTTGATTTTTTCCATTTATGAAGACATTATTCCAAGGCTGTGTATAAGCAGAGCCTGGGAAATTGTGGCCACACCCATGCTGTCTTTCCCAGTAGTAATTCTTGCACATCTGAGACAAAAACTTCCTCCAATCTTAGCCATGTATTTCCTATCCAGTATTTTTTATCAAACCTAAACAAAATGTCTATGGAATTTTAAAATCTATTTTAATTATGAAAGGAAATTATTTTTCTTTTTGATGTACACTGTCTTTACCTGTCTTATGATAGATCATAATACAGGGTTAAAAAAAAAATGTCTTTAAATGATGATTACTGTTAATTTTGTAGACATCACAAGAAATCTGTCTTTTCTCCTCTGAGTTTAGAAAAAAAGGTGGGCTGAGAAATTAACCAGCAATATTAATACTCAAACATGAATGAGTGGAGAAGCAGCCTATCAAGAACTACTAAATTTGGCTCCTGAAAAGCTTGGCAGCCCACAGTGCAGAGCTTGTTTTACTATACTATTTATACTAACCTTACCTTACCTGCTCACTCATTATGAAACACATAAAAATGTTAAAACTCTCTGCAGTCACCAATTTGGAGAATATTATATGCTTTAATTTTATTTAATTTTATCCTCCATATGAGAGCAGTACATTACCTTACAATTTATTCTGTATATTCTTATTGAATATTTTCAAAACTCTCTTGGTTTATTCAATCTTAACAAGTAAATTGAAAACTTTTAAATGTTTAAAATAGTACAGAAGCATGTACTTATCAAATCATTTGAGTGGAATAAATTTACTTAATTTAGAAAGGTAGGAATGGACTACCATATTTTATCCTGCAATGTGTGCTGAATTAATAGGAAGATATAAAAACTCTGACTTAATTCTCATGTCTTTTATTGTTTTAAATATATAAGTGATCCCAATTATTTTGTTAAACTCACATCTAGTCATATTTAACTTTAATTCATAGAGTGAGGGGAAAAAAAATTCCAGGCTTTTTCATTGTAATTTTCTTTTAGCTTAAAAGATTTGAAATAATATTGAGATATATATACTGTCCTTTTGACTTAATAAACAACTCCTAAAGGAAACAGAGATTCACATATACTGTTTTACAGAGAGCCACTGGCAAAAAACAACTAAAATTAGGACTGACACTGATAAAGAGATAGCTTCTTATTATATCAAAATGTAAAAATAAAAGGGAAAAAATCCAGGGAAAATATTCAAACCTCAAGTCCTAATTTCAACAGTATAAAGAAACACAAATGCTTTTTCATGATTAAAAACATATGTTTAGTGCTTATCAATATTATGCCTGTTGAGCTATAGTCCATCTTTTTTTTTACTAGTTTGTGATTTCTCTGGTCAAGAAAATATTTTTGGTATTACTTGCTAATTTCAAAGTTCTACAGTGCATCTCAGAGGATTCCTTTTTTTATAGAACTAGTGTTAAACTAATAGAAAAGTACTATAAATAATACAAATGAGTTTTATAAATTACTGCAGCAGATGTTCAAACTATTTATAGTAGAAAAAAATATGCAAATGTTCAAGGAAAACTTGATTGGATAGATCAGTATCACCACTGAGGATACTGATTTTGTAAGGAAATCAAATAAACATGTGCTGAATTATATTTTTATCCAAAGATTTTTGCATAGCTAAAATAACATCGATATTGATTCATATTCACCATGGTTGAAGAATACCATAGTTAAGGAGATGATTTATCTGATTGAGCTGCACCTTTGGAGAGCAACGATTTCAGAACATGGGGTACATATTTATGAACAGTATTATAGAATGTACAGAACACCAAAAATTATATTGATTTTATGCTTTTATTTAATTTGTCAGATTTTAAACACAGACTTCTGAGAGTGTTCTGACAGTTGTATCACAGATTTCCCTTCACTCCTTTGAGTTTTACCTGATGATGTTGAAGAACTTGTTCAGCATAAAAGAAACCTGTTAGACAAAGGATTGATATATCAATCATTTTTTGGCCCTGCAGAAACACATCCATGTATTGAAGAAACAGCCCTGACTAACAGACAATCCCATCTCCCACTGTTTCCATAGGCTATACTGTGTATTTGCTGTTTGTGTTTTCTTAACTGTTGAAATTTTTCCACAGTTGCAAGCAGCCAATACCAGAGGTACCTTCTATGTTGTTGCTACCAGGAATGTAGTCTTCTATAAACAGTCTCATTGTAAAAACAAACAAACAAACACGCCAAACCAAACCACAAAAAGCAAAACCCCAAACAAACCCAACTGGAAATAGAGCTCCTTCTCGGTAAAAAACTGTAAAATCCAAAATCTTGCCTTACTCAGTCAGAAGATATTATTATTGTTTAGAAAATGTAGCTTAGAGTTCAACAGTTAGAAAGATAAATTTGTCACTGCTAAAAAGAAAAGGCTAAGTACAGTCAATCAGTTTACTAAGCTTCCAGGAACTGGTTAATAAAATTACATAGCTGAAGTGCTGGGTTTTTTCTTAGGTCAGTACTATATATTGGCAATAAATTTACAACAGAAAACTCAGAATCAAATTTTAACCTAACAATCAAACTACAAAGCAACTGAAACAAGAGAAAAAATTTTGAAAATCATTGACATAGTTACTGTAGTTAAAAGAGGAGCGTAAATTATGGGAAGAAAAAGAAAAATGCTTTATTTTGGTGAGAATAGTTTACTGCTCCTTGAGTTAAATAAACTCTGGTTGTTTCAGTGGCAGTATTTATTTCCAAATGATGTGCACCTGCAATATATCAGTACATGCAGATCAATGAGTTGGTATGCCGGATTTATTTTATGTCTGTGTCAGGTTTAAGTTAAAGATAAATTGATAAGAAAAGTTCAGTCAGGCTCACTGCCAAAGACAGAAGCTTTTAAATATAATACAAGCCTTATAAAGGTTGACAAAGGTAGCTTTTATGACTTTACTTGCCTTGTCAGAATCAAGATAAAAGAAAAATATGGATGTATGATTTGAATTTCATGAGGTTCCTTCCTTGAACCTTCTAAAAATTTGGAAGGACCTATCAGCAAATCCAGGCTGGTCAAGCAACTGCCATACTCAAAACAATTTGTCTTTTCTGCCTAGCCATTCAAAAATAGCAATGAATGAAATATTATCATACCGCTTTAAAAAAAGCTAATGAAACACACTGGAATTAATAATTTATTCCCATGTAATTTAGGAATCCTATGCTCCTAAGCTGGTACTACTTCAATTTCAGTACTAATAAAAGTGCTGAGAGAATTGGCAGGGAACTTTATGTAAAGATCTTTCAACTTCTTCCAGTCCCCCACACAGGCCAAGTTGATTGACACAAAAATGGTCAGGCCTACTCCTTTCTTGAAGACACTTTGTTTGAAGACCAGCACTGATACTTATCTGAAATGAGCCTTTATTTTTGTTGGGGATTGAAATGATATTTTCTAGAGAAAACCTCATTGAATTAGTGTTTAACATAGTATTTTTAACACAGAAACATATGGGGGCCTGGAGACATAGAAAATCTAGCATTTATGAAAGCTTCAGAAAATTTGTTTTCTCCTGCTCAACCTAGAATTTCTGCATAGGAGGGTAGAGTTGAAGCATACCTAAACAGCAAATAACCCAGTGGTTATAATCAGAGGATCAGTCCATGTTGAAGTGTTCTTTAATACTCCAAACAGACAAAAATCAGAATTGTGTGAACCATGAAACTACCTCAGGCTTTAATGGGGACTTTTTATCATTACAAATCCATTAAGTAAGTTTGGTAGATACAGCTACACCCTGTGGTGTACTCTGTAATGGTAAATTATTCTTTTTACCAGTTGTGTTCTTTTGCATGCTAAAAAAATTTTCAGTGTTTCTGTGAAAACCTAGGAATTTCTTTGTTGGAAGTAGGCATATTTTTTATTGCAAAATATTATTTCAAGGACATTTCATAAACTGTTCATAAACTGAATAAGTGCAATTGGAAGTTGCAGGAATCAAAGCTCTCCTATCTATCATAGCAGCAACAAAAACAGCTTTTATAAGTTACCATGGATAAGAAATAAGCAATATAATGAAATTATGCTTAAGCTAAAATATAGATGACTAAATATATATTAGTGAAGACTAAAATCAGTTGCTACTTATTCAATTAAGTCTCTGAAAAGTGTTTTGTTTTGTTCAGTGTTTTGTTCCCTTTTTTTGATGTCTAATTTTGGGCCCTTAACAAAGTTTTAGACAGTAGACTTATTACAATTAAATAAAAGCTATTAATTGATTGGTATTTTAGTATACTTTCTGACTGCAGGGTTGATTTTCACAAGCCAGTAACAGGAAAACAAATACTGAAAGGGTCACAAAAATAGCTGTCAAATATAACTCACTTTCACATTGGCTGCTGGGTGAGGAAGAGAGGAATACAAAACATTGGGAAAAGTTCCAGAGGATTTCAAGATAATATTGAAGTAATAGCCTGAGCAAACAAAATTTGATTAGAGCCATTCACCACAGGTTTAAGAGGGGAAACTCATGCTCAAGCAAATTAAAAGGTCTTCAAAGATGTTATTGTCATGAAGTTCTGAGTGACTTGGAGTGGTGGTAATGGGATATGGACCTGTTCACCTCTGGGTCATTATTTCAAATTTAGCCAAGGTCAACCATAACTTGTCAGTACCTTATGGCATAGTGACCTGAGTGAAATAAGCTGAGGATCTCCTTTGTGTTCTTACTGGACACTAGCCCACATCAAAAAGGCACCATCACCACTGATGCAGCTCTTGTCAGCCTTAACAGTGATGGAGGGGCTGCATGGGCATGCAAGCTGCACTCCCCTCTGAACTGAGGTCAGCTTTCTAGGTCAGGACTGATACATGCTGGGAGATAGATATTCCTAGCAACAATACCTTTGCTCTACCTGCACAGATATGTGAACAACCAAGAGCAAGCACTATACCCAAACCAGAAATTAACAAAAAAACCCCAAAGTAAACCAAACAAACATACAAAAAAAAA
>LTAT01000001.1:36985816-37043446 GCA_003286495.1 Chlorodrepanis virens | reverse complement strand
CTTCATCTTCCTTAGGTAGTTAAAAGAGAGAAGAAAGATGTGCTCTTCTTTTACCCTATGTTCACTATGGGTGAACAGAGTCTTAGGTAAAACATGTGTTTGAATAGATTTATTTTTTTATTTATATTTAAAGCTGTTATGTTATGTGTTTCATAAAACACATTTACAGGCTTTAGTCTCGAGCTATGTTAATTGCCTCTCACATCTTCAGTCAGAAAAAGAACATGCCTGCATGAAGATCTTGGATTGTACTGGCTTCACATTGCTAACAGTAGTACTGATTGATCTCTTTCCTAGAAACTGATTTATCTACAGGTTAAACTTAAAATAGAAACTCAATTTTTGTGATTATGAAATCATAATGTACCAAAATTCTGATCAAAATAGATCTACCTTTTTGATGAGGGAGAAAAAAAACCAAAAACATTTTAACACAGAACCATTCTAAACATGAAATCATGACTCTGAGATTTTCAGCTTCATATAAATTCCTTATTAGGTAAGTATGACTTCTCCAATAACTTATTTGCAAACTACCTTTCTAATAATTTATCAGCAGGAACTAATGAACTCCTCCACACTGTACCATTTCATTTAGGCTAGAAAAATGCACATTAAATTGGAAGTCATCCATATAGTATAAATTCAAAGCACAAGTGAAAACTTAACCTTGGAGCTTCTCTGATACACAAACTCAGTACATAAATTACTTATTTTAAATACTCTACTGATTATCATAAAGCAGACTGAGAAACACTGAAATTGCCTCTTTCTTCCAATATTCCATTTACTTTAATGCATTGTGTCAGTGTTATATTGATATAAAGATGTTTGAAAATGGTGCCTGTAATCTACATTTTTGATCTGTTTAAAGAGCTGCTGGCTTCAGCAGAACATTAATGCAAATCTAATGTACCTGCTGGTATGATTAGCTGAATCAAATGATGGCATTTAAGTAACACCTAAATAATCTTAATTAGGATCTTCAGCTCATCTTAGCACTTGGAACTCTACAGATGGATAGTCTTAATTATCAGCCTTTTGATTAGGATAACAGCTCTAATCAAGATGATGTGGTTCTGATAGACAGCATATCAGTAAATTAATGACTGTTGTTAAAAGGAAAACATAAGTGAAAAACAAGAGCTGTCTGCTATCTGGAACCTGGTAAAAGAATAAAGTCTACAGTATGGGAAAAAATTAATGCTTTGTGGGAAGAACATAAGTATTCACATTTGGTATGTGTGGAATTGAGCCAATAATAACGCCTACCCCCAGTTTCTCCCCTTCTACCCCCCCTTAGACTAAATATGGATGTGTTCCCTCATGCACAGGCACTAATCATAAGTAATGCAAATTAGTTTATAAACATTCCTTTTTGACATCTTGTGATTTTAAGAATGTCCGATGGACACAGGGCATATTAACCAAACATCAGTGAATAGCTTCCAATATGTAGGCAAAAGTAACAAATGGCTTTTTGGTGTTGTTAGTGGATGCTGTTCATTTGAAATGGAGGCTATAAATTTAAAAGTTTTGCTACATCACTAGAAACACAAAAACACACATGAAAATGCAACACTTTCTTGCAGCCAACTTACATGGTGTAACATCTGCTTCTGCAATATTTCATCATTCACTGCTGGAAAATATAATAAGTGTTAGACTAATTAGGACACCATGGTAGAATATGATAAAGTGTTTGTTAACATTATCCAGATATTGAAATTATTAGCTGAGTGTTTAAAGCACCCACTATTTGATTCTAATTATTGCACTGGTACATTTTATTAATATATCAGTAGGTGTTTGTAAAAGTTATTTTGTATTAGCAAATGAAGGGCATTGAAATATCAGCTCTTTCTGCCTAGTCCAGATCATTTTACTGAATAATTTCTTACTTCCTGATGAGAGTGTGACTTATAGGAAAAAAATGTTTTCAACTTTAAATGAGTATCTTTGGGCTTACCTTTGGATACACTCCAATCTCCTTACTGAAATAAACAAACTTCACCACTGTAGTAAAGGGAAAGCAAAAAAAAAAAAACCCAACCAAACCAAAAACATCCTAAACCACACAAAACCAACTGAACTTGAAGAGAAATAACTTTATGAAAGTAGAAGTTAGTGCCTGGAGATAAAAATCAGGTATGTTTTGGAGGAAGAAATAAGCAGGATAAGAAACATAGCTGACACCTAAAATAACAAACAGTGTAAGAGTAGCTTATGTGCACCATCTTGTCAATGTGCTCTTTGAATATTCAAAGAATTTTGTGAGAGGAGGCCTAGGGGTTTTCCCTTTTACACTTGATTTCCAGGGTTTTCACTTTTACACTTGATTTCCAGGGAACACTGGCAAATCCTTGCTACGCCTATAAACACTTTCTGTGGAAACAAAATGTTATATAGAGAATAATTGATCTTCTATGATCAAATTAACCCTGCATGCCATGACATTTAATAGGTTTATCTGATTAGAACTGTCTATAAGACCAAATGACCTGAGAAATATTGGTTTTGGACACATGAAGAGGGAAATTTTCAGGGGCAAGAGTCTGTCATAAATGCTTTTGAGAAGTAAAAAGAAAAGAATTTAAAAATATTGGTGTCAGGTGGCACTCTTCACAAAATCATCTTTGGAGGAAATATTAATGAAGACTCAGCATTTTCCTGCCTATATGACCTGACAATCAGTCAGTTCACACACTGCAAGGTCTCCTTTTGAAAGGGGAGGAAAGCAATGAGACTAAGGATGCTCATACTAGCGATTAATAGGAAATGTAAATGAAATATTAGGATTTGCATTTTCAATTTGCAATCACTTTATTGATTTATATGAAATACCAGGTCAAAGAGTCCAAGACAAACAGAATTCATGATATGAATTATATTTGGTTGATATAAAGCTCCCCCAAAATATTATGGTTTGTGTAATTTCATGGAGCTCTTGACTCTTCTCAAAACCTCTCCCCATCTAATTTACTGTTATTAGAGATAAATGATCTGAAGGAAAATTTTGGACTTAAATTCTCCAATTATGCTGTCAAGTGTGATATAATCAAAGGTATACCTTGAAGTTCTAATACATTTAAACACAAGAAAATTTGTAACAGATTTAGAGAAGTGTGAATGTTAAAAAATGCAAATAAAGCCAGATTTTGAGCCTCGATGCACATATGATTTTAGTACAAGCAAAGTATGCTTACTCTCTGCCTGTCTTCCATTTTAAGTGTGCTACTAACTTTGGCCTGCAGCATATTTTTTACACTTTTGATACAAATTATAGCCTTAAATGTTTACAAAAAGAGAATAACAGAAGAGACAAAAACTGTTTATAACAAAATATTTCTTCATTTCCTATATGCATACTTTTAAATATATGTCTGTTATGTATGCATCAGGTCTAAAAAGTATTTCTAAAAGTTTTCTACATGTCCCCAAATCCCTCATGAATTATGAGTTTTGTAAAAACAAGATCCAGAATCAAGCAATACATAAAAGGTAATACCTTGATAATCCTTCATCCATCCTCACCAGGCCAGTATAGCCTGCATTTACAAAGGTAATATATGTTGACTAGAATAAGCATAAACATGTAGCTTATTAAATCAGGCATTTATATAATCTAGACTGTATTTATTTTATACAACCTAAAATCTGTTTAAATTAATTTATATTTAATAAACCTTTGCATAGTGCTTGCTGTAATGTCAGTTAAATGTTGATTTGTAGATAAATAAAAATTGCCAGTTTATGTTTATAAAATAAGGCCCTGATCCTGCAAGAGGAACCACACTGATGGATTCTGGTACCACACTGTCCCCAGTAGGACACTCTGGAAAATACAGGACATCTCACAAAAGTCCAAAGGAAACAACAACAACAAAATTATCTAGTATGCTTTTCTTTGAAGGGTTTTGTCTGTTCTTCTTCGAGGCCTTTCATAAACTCCATTAGCTGCCATGTGGTGTCCAACACCCTGAGAATGAAAGCTGAAACACTGCAGGCTGGATCCACATGGAACGCAAGCTCTTTGCCTTCTGACACCTCTGTGGGCACATAGGGACACAGCAAGAGTGGCCCTGGTCTCGGGTGTCACTTTCTGAGTACTGTGTGTGTTTGCACCCACAATTTATTGTTTGCATTCACAACTAGCCTTGTAGGTCTTTGCTGACTCTTTGCAAGGCTGCTTTCTCTTCTTTAGTGTTATTTTGTTTACTTAAAAGAATTAAGCTCTAGTGTGTTTTAAAAAGTATAGGAATCTTTTAAATAATGATATTTTGTGTACTGAAAGACTGAAATGTGGATCGATTTGGGAGGATAGGAAAGAAGACAAAAGAAAAGGCACGACATATCAAGACCCTGAATGACATTTGATATTGAAATTGCTCATCATTTACCATGGTACTAATTGGCCTCTATCTATGACTTTTCCATTTAAAATTATATGCCTCCCTGAAGTAGATTATGGCTATCAATTAATCACAACAATGACATTTCCAACTGAGATCTGGATTAGCGTTGTTCCTGAGTGAAGTCTTAAAAATCACACCCCTCAAAAAAGCCTAAAACCATTCAGCATTTTAAGAGATCAGTTTTCTAGGGTTTTTGTCATTTTTCTCACTTACTTACACTTCTGCTTGTTACAAATTATCTGATTCAAAGTGTTTATGTCAGAAAGTTAAACCCATCAAATGTTAATGCCACACGATATTAACAGGGATGTGGGAATTAACCACTCTCAGAAGTTGTGGAAATAATTTCTTACTTGTCTTTAGAAGACTCTACAGTATTTCATTTATTTTCCATTCAGGTTTTTACCACAGAATTGGTTAATTAAGTGCCAATTTAAGACATATTAAGCAGGGAAAATTAAACTGAGTTTTGCATGCAAGATGTAAAAATATTTCTAAAATATATTTAGAACATAGTAATGGTGATTTATTTCTTGGATTTAATACTTTATATGGACAATATATGCTGACATGATGCCTAAACAGTAGGCAGAAAATTTTATAATTATCTTAATAATTTTATTTTTTATTGGAGTATTTGCTAATGTCTCTGTATGTAAATATAGTAAATATACTATGGCTGCATAGTAAACTATAGCAAACATATGTAAATTATAGTAAATATACTGCGGCTGAAATGTTTCAGAAGATTACCTATCCATTCAATTAAACCAGATACTGTCAAGTAGGTTACACTTGAAATATACATCACTGAATTTTAGAAATATTTTGATCACATCATTGTAAGCACAAAAAATATATATCTGAAGATACAGACAAATCTCCTGATGGCTAAATCTCAAAAAGCTCCTTTTGACCCACTGCTTACTTTTTTTTTTTACTTTTTTTTTTTTCTTTTTTTTTTGTGGAAGAAAGGGACAGAAGCCTGAGGTGTGGCAATATTAAACACACTCAGTAGTGCAGGTAGACACCGGGCCTTTCTCTCAATGTAGATCCAGTGCACCAGTGAGAAAGGCTCAGAGTGGTGCTCAGTGCGAGACCCTGCAGTCGCACATAGGCATCCACCTTGATCCTCAACCATTGTTTTTCCCCAGCTTATATTTCACATCAAGGAACAAAAGATGTGTCTCCTGTTGCATATAGAAATTTTTCACCGTCCCACTGTTGACTTAGATTGGTTGGGGCCAGACCTGAACTATTCATATGAAATCATAAACAATTGTCCAAACTGAAAAGATATTCAATTGCTATACCTACATAATGTGCTATATTATAACATATTCTGTTCATCTCATAATAATAACAACAATAACAATAACAACATTAAACTTAAAATAATAGTCATGGGCATTAGAATAAGTAAGAGCTTTAGGCATGATACTCTATTGACTGATCAAACTTTAGACAACAATTAAAATGTGTCTCTGACCAAAAGCAAAATTGCATTTCAAGGGAGGAGGGTGATGTGTGTGTGTGGGTGTGTCTAATCATGCATTTCATTTTCTTTGTATTGTAACCAACTCCTACATTTTATTTTGCATGCATATGAATTATTAACACTCACACAAATGCACACATATATATAAATAAATACATATTATACATATGTACACACACAAACACATTCCACTTACCTATCTTACTATTTCACAAGGCCCTCTACTCCAGATTCCAAATAGCCAAATAATCACAAACTGTTAAATGTGTCCTTGTCCTGTAATATGCCTTAATTTTCTTTTCTTATCTGGTGCATTAGTTTTCTTCTCTTATCAGGCATAATAGAAAACAAGATTCAGATGCCTTTTTTGTACATGATGGAAAAACAAGTTGAATTTTATTCAGCTAGGCTGTTCTTAACTCTCTTTGAATGGATAAAACAGCTCAAAAAAATTCTAATGGCAGTTTTACTAAGCCCCAAATTTACTCTTTTTTTCTGTGAAAATGAATTTGTTGACTTCAGTGTATAAATATTTTCAATTAAAAATCAAACAAGTAACCAAAAAAAGAATCAAACTTGTGCTCCTAAATATCATAGTTGTTGCAATATAAAGATTTTTGTACCTTTAAGAAATGAACATTCCTTGGTAATGTCTAATAATGAGTCAAACTGCTCATCTGAAAATAATTTAAAAATTACCTATTTCAATGTAGTTAGAATAATGAGGATGGACATAACTGATATTGACATTCATAATTTTCTTTCCATTTGTGAACTGCTGACCATATTTCTATCCTTTAAATTCAAAATTATTAAAATATTTGAAAAAATTTTTCTAGAAAATAAATCAATATCTATAGAACATTGAATTACTTTTTCAAAATTTTAGCTCATACAAACTAAGCTTTTTCAAAATGCATACTTAAATCAGAAAAAAACAAAGCCCACAAACACTATTTACTTGCCAGAGGATTTAGCTTCAAAGCTAGTACTTAGTTAAAGTACTCCAAGTGTTCTTATTAATTTCAGGAAAAACTGAGTCTGGACTTCAGATATTGAAAAATTAATCTTGGTCAAACAAGGCTTGACACTAATTGGTTACAATGCTTATGATAACAAACTGTTAGCAGAGGAGACTTAGAGTGTCAATCGTCAACCAGTCAGTTGTATCAACAACTAAATGCTTATTTATTCAAGTTGTAGAAGGTAATCTTAGCAGGGTTCAAGTTTATTTTGTTTCCTTAGGTTTTTGGGGGTGATGGAGGCAAGGAAGGAAGGAAGGAGGAGAAAGACATATGTAACATGACATATTTGATGCAAAAACTGGATTTTAATAAATTTACAAACTAAAGATTTAACTGACATAGACTGAAAGTGTGCAAATAGCATCAGAAATTAACATGCATGTTCAATGTATGTGACTTCTGAATTTTGATGGAATCATACTGTGACTACAGCATGAGTGAGACATTTCCCACTTTGGTTTTACTGTATTTTAGCTATTGCTGAAAACTCATCTGAAATAAATATTTTTAGTAAATTAATAATATTTCAGTCTGGTTTAAAATCCTTCAAAGCTTATTTTACCTCACATGGGTTATAGATATACCTAGAGAATATTTGTGTTCCTGATTTTGAGAAAATAGCAATATAAACCAAAGCTAAAAATAGTGATTGATTGCTTACTTTGGTTTGGAAGTTTTGTTGGTAGTTGTTTACTTGATGCTTGATTTTTCTATAACAGCTGAATAAGGCAAACTTAGAGATCACAGCATTGTTTCTCTCTTAAAATAAGGAAAAAACTATTTTCTTGCACTTTGTTTTGTTTTCTGTAAGACACAGTTTGAAAACCAGACATACCACTTAAAGAGAGACTGAAATGCCCAAGCCCATTACTTTGTGACTTATTTTAAATGCAAAAAAAGGATGTAGAAGAGGTCAAATAAATAAAATATGTAAACCAACCTCCAGATGAAAGAGTCTATCTTAAATATAGGGTAACAGGCAAATTTTATGTTATATAGAAAAAAAATTTCTTCTGCTCTCAGGAAATTCCTTTTCTGATAGTGGCACAATGATAATAAAGTCCTTTTTAACATCAGCACTCTGACAAAATTTGATGTTTTCAGTAGAAATTATTAGTTTGGTATAATGTTGTAAAATAGGAGACAGATTTATTAATTTTGTGTAGCCATGATCAAGATTGCAAACAGTTACATGTTTTGAAAGTATATGAATACAAGTATAGAAAAAACATTATCAGAGTTGGGAATGGAAGTGCTTACAAATTTATCCTTATTTAACATATCTGTTCTTTCTCTTTCCTGAAGACAATCATATCTGTTTATGTGTTTAGATCTGCAAATGCAATTTGGAAGCTATCTTTAATGATAACAATCATTAAAGCACTTCTGGAGGTTGACATCACTATATACTAAACCCAGGTAAGCAGGAATATTTTAGAACACCAGTATGTGAAATAGCATTGATATTGCTATATAATTTTTTTAAGAGAAATAAAAGAATTCCATTATTTTCTTGAAAATATATATAGGGTCAGTGCAGCTCTTTAATCCCTTGAGACTTTGTATTTTTTACAGAACAAGTTAGCACTTCAGTTTTTGTCCTTACAGAAGAGCTACATTGGTCTTCTATTAAATTTATGAAAATTATTTTAAATTAGTTATTTTCATACTGACGGTTTCATTCAGTAAAAAAGTTAAGTAAATTGATGCAATTTTTTTTGCTAAAATTATTCATGGCACATGACCAAAAACTGAAATATGCTCTGCAATTCACTGTTATCTTCTTATGTCTATACCTGGTTTAAATATTCCTCTCTTGCTCATTCTCACCATATCTCACCAGCCATCTACTAATTCAGATTACAGCTATTCTGTGCAGGCAGGAATTTTATAAAAGAGACAGATGCATATATTTTAATGCAATTTATAAGAATAATGTTTAGTATCTCTATTCTGTATTCAATTGCCTTCTCAAGTTGGCTGCTTCAAACAAAGCAAAATGGTCAGGAAAGAAATCACAGTTGTTTTCTTTCAAACGGAAAGAAAATGGTCAGGGAAAGAAATCACAGTTGTCCATAGGGAAAGGAAGATCCCTGTTAAAGATAACACAATTGCTTTTGAGACAAATAACTTTGGAGTTCTTTATTACTCCCTGAAATATGTCTCTAACCTTTTCCTAGTACTGTATTACCCAGTCAGTCCAGCTACGGTTATTTCATACATGACACGGATGAAGAATGCCTGAGTCAGGTATCCTTCAGAAAGCAGTATATAATCAGGTGCACTGCTGTCAATTTGTGCTGGCTTTTTGAAAGGAAATCTCACAGGCTGACTATCTGCCTCAGCTCTGGATAGCTCCAACATCATATATCTTTATTAGCATATTCAAATAGAACTATTATCATGTAGTAATTCCATTTCAATCCAGACTGGAATTTCTAAAGATGTTAGCTGGTAATAAGTGGTATTGTCAACTGTATACTGGATATCTGCATTAAGTTATGTGAGTAAGCTTCTGTACCAAAGAAGTCACATTCAACCTGAAGGAAAGAAGCAAAGGAAAGCAAAAACTATAACTCCAAGGATCAAAGATACTTTCCTTTCTGGTAAGCCTGGGTAAATGACTGATACTGCAAAGAGAATTGATGAAGTGGTTGAAGCTGGTGTGGGAGTGGTTTGAATGATACTCAGTCTGCTGAGGCAGCCCAAAAAGTTCAATTTGTGGCCTGATTGAATGTGTCTGATTTTACCTAAAACAAATGAGAAAGCCCTCACACAATGTTTTGCCTGCAGTAAATGTGCAGATAGTTGCAGCAACTTCAGCTGACATTACAGGAACTTTATAAGGTTTTCCCTCTGTGACCAGTGGGATGATTGCTCACAGATATGCATACTGTGGTCTCCTTTACTATAGTCAGGATAAGGTCCTTCTTATCTCTCCTTTATTAGGAATTTTTATTTCCTGAAGGAATTTTCTATGGCTTATATTGAAATTGAAAGAAGTAAGTTCAAATTTACACTCTCTAGACACAGATATTTTTATAAACAAAAATATTTTCTAAGGCATTCACTTTCTAGTTTCAATAGGTAATTTAAAATATTCAAACTTCCGCCTTCTGCCCTATTCATGTTTGCCATTTTCAATAAATATAAACCATATCCTTTTAGCAGGGATCAGGGGGATGCCTGTCAAAGTGTTCCTCTCTAAGAATATATACAGACTACCACATGGACACCATTGTCCAATGCTTAATCATCTTAGATCCCTTTTGGGTTACCTTATTACTGATTGGTAATGCTTGTTATATTACTTTGTTTGTAGTTAAAGTTAATACATGGGATATCCATGGGGTATCCCAGCTAAGTAGCTGCAATGAAAAAAAAGTTTAGCAATCACTATGAACTCAACTTGATCAATTTGTGGCAAGTACATTGGGAATATGTTTCTCCACTCCCTTTTGCACACAGACCCATAAACCTGTATTTAGCTGCTAAAACACCAGTCAAGGAGTTTTAGGCACATTCCCATGTCCTATTCACTAGACTAAACTGTCTGTCATAGCTATAGCTGACAGTTTAAAGAGGGGTGCAAGAGAGATGTGGAAGCTACTGCAGTATAAAAAATAAATGAGAAAGAATGCTGCTAAAGAGAGTAGGAGCAGTGATCAGAGCACTAATGAGGTACTAAAACATACCCTGAACAAGCTTGTGTATATTGCTTAACTAACCAGACATTTATTTATTCAGGGTCCAATTTTAAGATATTAGTTATTTCGTGTCACTGTTTATAAATGTTTATTTTAGTAAATAAATGCAACTTTTTTCTTTTTTACATGTTTTGTCAAAAGTTATTAGAAGATGGGATGCTTACAATCCGTGAGCCCAATTGTTAAAAATATATGTGTAAAATTCAGGTCTGGTGGGAACAAAAAAAAAAAAAAGTGTCTGTCTTTAAATAGGCAATAGCTATTACCTACAATAATGTTATTTTACAAGGTGAAAATTACTTTTAATTTATTTATTACAGAAAAAAACCCTCTGTATCTGGGAAATTTTGCTATTTGTGTCCATAACAACATTTTGCAGGTACTGTGCAAGTATTAAGTGTTGTTCATAAATACAAATTTTTTGGCTTAATGTGTCAGCAGGAGAAAGTAGGAAAGTGAATATATTGTAAATCATCACAATATGTTACTATATTTATATAAGTAGGAGGTCCAGAAGAAGGCTTCTGCTGTTGGCTCCTCTATCACTTGTGAAACCTCCTGATATTTGTGCCCTGCTGTGTTGTCCTACCTGCAGATAATGGGGTGGCTGCAGTCCCCCACAAGGAGCCAGTCCTGTAAATGTGAGGTTCCTTCTACTTGACTGAAGAAGGTGTCATTTGGCTCTCCATGATCAGAAATGTATGGCAGTGCCACCTGTACTGTTTAACCTACTAATCCTGCTCTTAGCTAGCTGAAAGCTTATCCCTAGGCATCTGCAGGCATTACTGCTGCAACTTCTACTTCTCAATGTTCTGTGTCTCTCCAGTCGCTTTAAATTCTGTTTAAATATGCTTAAATTAATTGAATTTAGTGGTGACACTTTTACTACTGATCTCTAAAACATAATAATTAAACATTTCTCCCCAGGAAATAAAAAACCTTTTCCTCTAATCTACATAATGCAAGCACCTTATATATAAAATTCAATTTAAGAATACCGTATTTTCATACAGATCATGAGAAAATTAATTAATTGAAGATTATGATTAAATTAATTACATCAATTAAAATATAACTCTGATATAAATATCTGTATGAATTTTATTTTGAAATAAGATAATGTAATTCCTAATTTTTGTCAAAAGATGGTATTGTAGTTAAAATGCATAGCTATAAAAGCCAAACCCAAACAAATATTTCATTACTTAATAAAAGTCTTCCAATCCTTTTTATCTTTTATCTACCCAATTGCTTCTTCTGAACTTAATATGTGCTTCCATTTATTGTTGGATTTGTGTTTGGTTTCATTTTATTTTGTTGGTTTCAGTTTGCTTCCCCCCCCCACCCCAAAGTACTTTTATAGTAATCCAGGTGAAACTGTAGCATTTTATTGTTCTTTATGCAGTGTACACTGTGATTTGCTTTCATTTGGGCTTGTTTTCCATGTATGGCATTTTTTCTAAGAGCAAGGAGTAACCTTACTATTCTTCCTCTCCATTAAATAAAAAATAAAAAAAAAAACCTTAATCTCATCTAGTAATTTAAAACAATAAATGAAATGTCTCATATTCAGACCCTGGCAACAACAATGCATTTGAAATATGATAGCCTTTCCTATGATACAGCATCATTTTGGGGGAAAGCAGAGCCAAGATACATCTATTGACATCATCTATTTCTTCCAAGCCTGAAGATGTTTCTGAATAATCATGCAACCACTTCAGGCTCTTTCAATTGGGCATTTTATATTGTTCTAAAGAGATCATAATACATAGAAATATTGAATATAAATTATATGAGTTACTCTAAAGATGCCTTATCATTTCCTCCCCTGTGCCAAATGCAGCTCTTAAACTGCTAAAAAATCATCTAGTACACAGAGCACAAGGTAATAACAGCTTCAGTGAGGAACTTCTTTGTCTTCTGGGAAGCCCTATAACATAGGAGTCATTCATAGTTAAAAGTGCTTTGAATGCATCCAAAAACATTGTACTTGAACAAGTAAAAGTGAAAAAACCCCTCCTAGCAGACTTCTTTCCCCAGGATATTCTAATGGTATATTCCTCTCTCTGTACTCAGTGATCTGGTGAATTTTGCCCTTCTTGTTAATACAGAAATATAAAATTAAATTTTTTTAATCTGAGATAATATAATATGTTGATTTTTTTTTTCCTGAGCTATAGGAGCTTCTAGCTTTATAAATTTGCTAGGTTTAAATTTCTTACATAAGTTTTCACCATACTATTCACACCAGTAGCAATATATAACCAGCAGAAACACTAGTTAAACCAAGAACTGGCATGATTTTCTAAAAAAATAAAATAAAATAAAATAAAATACACACAGACACACACATAAAATTCAATGTAAGTTAGCTTACTATGCTTTTCACAGCACTTTTTGTGGGGAGGGACAGGGGACCTGACTAACTGAATCCTGTCTCTTTGACTAGTTGCTGTGTGCAGTATCAAAATATCCAGTCTTTGCAATAAGAACCTTATAAGGAGATCAGAAATGCAAAAGATCAGGGAAAAAACACAGGAGATCTATGATTTGGTTAAAAAAGTGCAGGAGTTGTCAAAACCCACAACAGAACTGAAGTTTCCTGGCTTCCAATCTGCGGCCCCATTCATTAAATGACAATGTTTTCCATTAGAGGCTGAGTCCATGTCTCAGCAAACAAAATTATGTACTTAGTAGCTCTCTATATCTTTTAGGATATTACAATATCTTTTAGGATGAAACTTTCCTTAAAAGAATAAGGTCACATTATTGCTTTGCTGGAAGTTAATGTGCTCTCCACAATAACTGCTGACAATCTGAACTACCCATCCACTGGCCTGTTTCAGACTACTCTGGTGTTCTCAAAATGATTCTTTCTCACTTTCTAAGCCTTTTCTTTTTAGGATAGAAAAGGCTGTTGAAGTGCAAAAAGAAAACTATGTATTTTATTACTTTTATTGAATTTATTGTGAGTAATGGCAAACATTTTGAATAAGTAATATTGCCTTATGTTCTACAAACTACTTTTGGAAACCGAAATAATAAATCTCATAAATTGTGTATTAAAATAGTAAACTGCACATTTGTAAGACATCCCCATTTATTTCTATAAAAACATATCTAAAAACAAGGGGCTGTTTTCCAAGGAGTCAATCAGGTAAGCCCATATGTTATTGATTTCTCTATTGCTCTGCATCATTTAAAAAATAAGATCAAAACTGAAAAGCATAAACCCTTACACTTTAATATGCTTTAAATTAATTTCTTTCATCTTGCACTGTCTATTGCAAACAGGCCTGTAAAGTCTGCCAGGCTCATTGTATTTTTAAGGTCCATGTTAGGTCCTGTTATAGGATTCTGATGTCATTATATGGTCAAAACTCAGTCCTCTTTTTGTGATATAAGTAGTTTGTACATGACTTTGCACATGCTATACAGTTAAACAAAAAAGAATTTTAAAGAGAACTTAAAAACAGTGTGTCATACTTAATATCAGACAGAGACTAAGAGAGCATTGACCCTACAAGTGACAGATACACCTTTTGAAATTCATGTGCATTGTACAAAAGCAAAACAATAGATTACAGTAGTGGAGAAATCTGGGCTTAACACTAGTTCTTCAGAGGTGTTAACAACAGGCCCTGATTCTGCTGTCTCATTCTCTGGGGTTTTTTGCATTTATGAGACGTGGCCAATATTGGGTAGATAAGTTGCCTTTAGGTCCTTTCCTAGAAATGTATAGGTAATTTGAATCAAAATTTCTGATGAGTTTAGAACACTTAGAAAACTATGTGTGACCTACGCCACAGCAACATGGACTAGTGTCCTACTAACCAGATTCTCAGCCCAGACTCAAAAAGACTTTACACATCAAGTAAGAATCTGCTTTTACTGTGAAAAGCAGCAAATTGTTTTCTGCTTCAGTTTAACAGTTTTTTCCTTTAAATAAGACTTTAACAGCTCAAATAAGCTCAAGCTTTCAGCTGTGGCATTCTTTGCCTTTCTTCACAACACCTTTTAACTGCAAATGACATGCAGCGCTAAGAATTCTGAATTCCCTAGACCACTGAAAATCAAGAAAACTTGATGGTCTATATTACAGGAAATCAGTTTTGTTTTGCTTCTCACTTTATCATCTGGCAGAAATTTTATTAGTGGGGTTTTTTTTTTTATGAACTTGTTATTTAGTTTTTGAGTTCAGATGCCAGGCTATTATGAGTTTTGAATTATGAAAGGATCTACCACTAGCTGTTTCAAAATTTTAAAAATTGTTTATGTTTCTATATGCTTTAAAAAAATTAAAAATCTCAGAGCTACTGTGACAATACTACCAACAAATAATTCTACTTATAGGGAAGAAATATAAAATCTAGCAGATAAAAACATTAGGATTTCTTTTTTAATATTTTGTTAGAGTTCTGATGTTTTTTCAAAGGTAAGCCTTAATTGTCACAGGAATTGTAAGACTCAAAGAGAAGCCTCTTGTTTTTGGCCATGGGTGAGAAAAAAATTTTTTTCTGAGACATTAATGTTAAAGCACCAGCTCAAAATTTCAGCAAATGGATGTAGTAGACATCCATTTATAAGGTAGCCACTTAATGAAGTTATTACAGTTATGAGTAGCAACATTTTTGACTATGCTTAAGAGATGCACTTTGATGAAAAAGCAGAGGTAGCTTTGAAGGCAAACCATTAACAGATAAGTCTTTAAATATTTTCAATTACCAGTCTATTTTTTGTACTATAATAGTAATGGAATTGGGGGTTTTTTTGTTCATAGGCAGCAGTTTTAAAGGATCATATTGCACTGTATTGGAATTTGAGCTACTAAACTTAGAACTGTCCTGAGTCATACCAATGGTCCCTCTACCTGAGAGTTCTGCTTGTAATGTGGTCAGCAACAGTTTCTTAGTGATACAACAGGGTAAATATACAAGGTTCATTTCCTTAAAATGTTCTTTCAGCTTGCAGAAAGTAGATGGAGAGTTAGAGCTGAAGAATTATATTGTATTTCAAGTTTGGAATTAATTCCTTTTGTTTCTTGAAAGAAAATGTCTGAGGGTTGACACATCAACATAACTGTTTAAAAGGTGCATTTCAAAGCTTGTATTTGGCTATATATGGTGATAATTATACTGCTGTATAGTTTCACTAACTGCTTATTTATTTATCCAATCAGATACAAGCAATTCTGTTTGGCTTTTTTTGACCAGTCACAAATACTATAAGCAACATACCCTTTGGGTAATTAAATCCAATCTCTTAAGAATGTAAATGACTATTAGCTGAATTAATTTGCATAATGAATACATTTAAGAAAGTTGTGATAATTAGCCTGTAGAAAAAAAACCAGCCAAATTCATTGAATAAATTATTCATTGTTGGTTTTGTCTTTTAATTATTCATTCATCTCTGATTTTAACAAGCAACAATCCTCATGTTCAGCAGCTAAATTTGCAGTAGAAAAAACAGTGAAACTCATGTTTCACTTCCTTGCAGCATTGGTCCCACAATTCATTGTTGGGCTGTTAATTTCTGCTCTGGTAACATTTATTTTATGAATAGTTTTTCCTTTGGTAGACAGAAGTTCATCCATTTTATTTAATACTTCTTGATATTTCAAGCTGTATTTTAGTCTTGCTTCTGCTTGGAGAACAATACACACAAAGTATCCACTTTGGATCTCGGCTTTTTTCCTGAGGAAGTCTAGCTACTCTTTGTGAGAAACATGGTAAGTTTGTTCTTTTGGCTGTAATTGATATAAACCTCTATTTACATTATTAAGAAAAACTCTTACAGTGTTATGAATCTTTTACTTTCAGAGGTTTTGGTCATGTTTTGCTATATGTCTATGACATTTCCTGTACTTTTTTTCACATTTACTGCAAAACGTTGTGATTAGGAAGAAAATAGAAGAAAAATTCATCAGCCTTTATGTGGAGCCCAGCTTCTATATCCACTACTTATTAATCCTTGTGAGCACTTCCATTTCTAAAAAAAAAAATTCTCAAATGTTTCCTTTTACTAATAACTGTTTATAAGATGATTGCATTAAACTTACGGGCTAAGCAAAAGATGGCCATTAAAGCCTTTCCAGAAGTACCTCTATGGATCATGCACAGTTTTGTGAGCCACAATATAAGAAGGATCTAATGCTATTAGAGAGCTTCTGAAGAAGGAGCATGAAGATGGTGAAGGATCTAGAGAAGAAGTTGTATGAGGAGCATATGAGGTCAATTGGTTTATTCAGTTTGGAGGAGACTGAGGGGAGACCTCATTGCAGTTTGCAACTTCCTTGTGAGGAGAAGCGGAGGGGCAGACACTGATCTCTTCTCTGCAGTGATCACTGACAAGACTCAAGGGAATGGCATGAAGCTGTGTCAGGGGAGGTTTAGATTGGATACCAAGAAAAGGTGTTTCACCTAAAAGGTGGTTGGGCACTGGAACAATGGAGCAGGTTCCCCAGGGAGGTGGTCATGGCACCAAGCCTGTCAAGTACTTGGACAATGTTCTTAGAGACATGGTGGTTTTTGGGTTGTGCTGTAAAAACCCAGGAGCTGGACTCAATGACCTGTCTACCTGGACTTCAGCAAAACAATTGGCACTATCTTCTATGGCATACTCCTGGAAAAGCTGGAAGCCTATAGCTTGGACAAGTTCACTCTTCACCGGGTAAAGGACTGGCTGCCTGGATGGGCTCAATAAGTGGCGGTGAATGGAATCAACTTTGTGTCTGGTCACTGGCCGTGTTCCCTAGGGATCATTATTGGCCCAGCTCTATTCAATCTCTTTATTGATGATATAGATGGGAGAATTGATTCTACCCTTAGTAAATTAGTGGATGACACAAAACTGAGTGGGGATGCCAATCTACTGAAGAGTAGGAGGGCTATTCAGAGGGATCTGGACCAGCTGGATGGATGGGCTGAAACCAATGTATGAGGTTTAAAAAGACCAAACTCCAGGTCCTGCTTTTTGCCTACAATAACCCCATACAGCACAATAAAATGGGGGCAGAGTAGCTGGAAAAACTGCTCAGCAGAAAAGGACCTGGGGGTGCTGGTTTACAGCCACTGACCACGAGCCAGTGTGCCCAGGTAGCCATGAAGGCTAGTGGGATCCTGGCCTGTACCAGCAATAGTGTGGCCAGCAGGACCAGGGCAGTGATTGTCCCCTTGTACTCAGCACTGCTGGGGCCACAGCATGAGCCCTGTGCTCAGTTCTGGGCTGCTCAATCCAGGAAGGACACTGAGGAGCTGGAGGGAGTCCAGAGGCAACAGAGCTGGTGAAGGGTCTGGAACACAAGTCCTATGAGGAGCAGCTGAGGGAGATGGAGTTGTTTAGCCTTCAGAAAGGGAGGTTCAGGAGCAGCCTTATCGCCCTCTACAATTGCCTGAAAGCAGGTTTTAGCCAGGTGGGGATAGCCTCTTCTCCCAGGCAACAAACAATAGGTTGAGAGGACATAGTCTTAAGCTGTGACAGGGCAGGTTTAAGTTAGGTTGGATATTAAGAAGAATTTATTCACAGAAAGAGTCATTAGATGTTGAAATGGGCTGCTTAGGGAGTCACCATGCCTGGAAGTGTTTAAGGATAGACTGAACGTGGTACTCTGTGGTCTAGTTGACAAGGTCATGTTCTGTCATAGGTTGGATTCCATGATCACAGAGGTCTTTTCCAAACTCATTAAATCTCTGATTCTGTGATCCTTATAGGTCTCTTCCAACTCAGGATATTCTGTGATTCTATAATTTCTGATATAGTACATACTAGAATGCCTTAACTTATTTAAGCTTTGATCCAAGAATATCTGATTTTATATATTTTATATGTATAGTCTTTTGGGCTATTCTGCTTGTCAATTACACTATGAAAATTTTAGAAGGCCAGAGTTCAACTGTCATAAGACACATCCACATATGATGATAGAGTAGTTTGTATCTACAGAAATCTACAATATAATTTATGCTACTCTATATTGTGAATTGTAAACTGAGTCCGTAACTCAGTTTTTGACAGTTGCAAGGACTGTATCAAGTTTTGGAGAATCAGTAATAAACAATAGCTTGGGCTCTTATCAAGACACCTGAGAAACAGCAGCATGTGCTCTATGAGCTTTCTATTCATGCTCTCAAAAGATTAATGAAGTGACTTAGCAAAACATAGATTTCTTGTTGAGAGAAAGTAGACAGACAACACAAATAAAAACAAGATTATGGAGAAGGGCAGTTTGTTCTTTCTCATTAAAATATTATCACTTGAATGTTCCCCATCTAACTTCTTGGTAAGAAAACTACTTGTCTATTTTTCTCAAGTGACACCTTATCTCATGTTTTTAGCGGGATTTCTTAGGGATTTGTTAACCCTCTTGCTAAGTACAAAAGCTTCACTGAAGCCCAGGCTGACATTTAAATGTGTTATGTTCACCATTCATTGAAGATAACCTTTTCCTTCTACTAGATACTCCCCTTATTTAACAATTTCTGCATTCTAGTGAACTTACGTGTAGTGTACAGAACTACACACATGGCTTGGTGCCCAAACCACTTTTTAACTCTCATTCTCACCCTTGCCACCCATTTGATTTACTACCTTTGACCGAATAAGCATTCACCGCAGCAAATTTCATAATTCTTTTTTAAATATTTTTCTCTCAACAATTATAACAGAAGTAACCATGAAAAAAATATATATAAATGCAGATTTAATGAATTGCAAAAATCCATTTTGTTTTATCTCTTCCATATATCTCTCTTTTCCTTTTGAACACCAAGCCCTTTAGAAATGGACCTTCCTTAATTTAACAGAGAATACACTGGAAGAAGTCTCAGGAATCCAATGTGAGGTCCTGAATCTCTGATACAATAGACTGAGCAGAGAGAAGATGTAGTGTAAGTGTTCTGGAGGTTTTGTATTCTTATATTTCCTTTAGGCTTCTATTAAACGTAGAGGGCCAGTGTGTCTGACTTTCACTTCCCTACCTGTAGTACTTCCCTGCCTCTGCCTTCCCCATAGGTCAATTTTCTTTTTAAACAGAGATGGCTAGAACCAGAGTGACAATATATATGTCAAGTCTGTATTTGAAAATAAAACTATAAAAAAAAAAATAGTAGCTTAGTGATTTCATATAATCATTTAGGATGATGGGAATCATAAATGAAAATTACAGAGTTGGTTAAATCATCTCTAGGTATCAGAGTCATTCTGAATCTGGAAATATTAAAAAGTCTGCATGGCTTTACTTAAGTTGAAGTAAACACTGACAATTCTTCACAACAAGCTGGAAATACATTTCAAAAACGGAACCACCTGCTTACCTGGAACACAAAATCAAGCAGAGATTCAAAACAGTATTAATGTAAAATCTTAGACAAAATGTTCAATTTTTGAACACCGGTGCAACTTCTTCTGGAATCTCTGTCCCCCAAAGTGCCTTTTCTGATTCAAAAAAATTCCTTAGAGAAGATTATAGTCCTGCTTAAAATCTGCTCATTTTTTTTCAGGAAGCTTGTTTTTGGCTTGACAAGAGCAGGCACCTTTGGGTCAGTGAGAATAAAATAGAGGCACTGAAAAGTTTTTCTCAGCCTTCACCATGAGAGAGACACTAGACACAAGCACCGCATCAGACACATTAATTTGAACATGTGACCATATACACTGACTACAATTTCACTTTTTATTAATCTTCCTCAGTCAAGTCCAGGAAATACCAACATGTTCAAACATCCCAAAAGATCTGCAAGTTGTACAGACATTCCAGAATGAAGTAATATAGGAATTCTGAACAGTGTGAAATTAGTATGAAATTATATAAGCATCTGAAGAGTAGTAAAGATAAGTTTAGCTATATTAATTCTCTAATTCCTCTCGATACAAACAATGTAAACACAGCTCAGCGCCCATTTCCTCCCTGCCAAGCTCAACTCCACAATTAGATGTCCCAAAGGTAGAGTAACCACTCAGGAATTTGAAAGCTAATAAAACATTAAAGTGACGAAGGGCAACGAACAGCTCTCAGAAAGACACGTTGATTACCAATATTAGGTCTCCTTTCCTTAGGTAAGTGGAAGCAGACTATTATCAACATTAGACCGCCTTTGCTTAGGAAAATGGAAGCAGACTATCTCTGTCAAGAACTGTGTTATCATTTCTGAAGAGAAGTCAAATGCCATTTCTCTTTTCTTGTCAAAAGGAAGAAATTATCCTCCCCAGCTACACATTATTATCCACCATCTGTGTGACAGTTTCTCATAATTACTTACATACGGCGTCTTTGATAAGCCTTATTCCCAATAAACAGAAAATAAAATTAACTCTCATATTAGATCACTCACTGAGAAGACATGAAATAAATATAGTAGAGCTTTAATTTTTCTCTTTCAAAAACGTGACAAGACAGCTGCTGAAAAACACACTTAGAAATCTTTGTTTAGAAAGAAATTCTAAATGAAGCTACAGCTTTTGAAGCCTAAATATTCTGCTGGTCAATTGGAAGGAAATAGTTGGTTGTTTGCTTTAAGGAATGAATCAACAGCTAAACAAATATAAGATAATGCATATTTATATGATAGCCAGTGTTGTTTTCTTTCTTTTTTGTCACTGTATTTTAAGATTTACACCTGAGTTAGGCACAAGTAACAATTCAGTTGGTTTAATAAAAAAAAAATAGTTTTGTTTTTATGATCCTAGACATCTGTTTCACCATCAGCTTAAGAAGGTTAAGCCATCTGATGACAGATCAATTATTATACTATTAATAATTTGCTGATGTTATAGTCATGACTTAAAAAAGAGGTGATAACCCATCTGTTCCTGAATGGAGGAGTTTTAAAGCAAAAAAAAGAAACTGGTATGTTACTTGAAACATATCAGAGACAGTTTCATAGCTCTACTGATTGGCTTATTGCGCAAATGTATCATTTACTGTGAGAACTGAATGTTGTTCTACCAAAAGAAGTGGACGTTATGATAATATTTCATATACACTACAGCCATATAACGCTCAACCGAGGATTAGCCCATTAGGCTAATCGTTTATATAGTCTTCAGTTTTGGACCTGAGGTTTTTTTAAGTACAATGCCTTCATCATCCTTTTTAAACCAACTTTATTATAAAACTGACATCTATTTTTCTCTGAAGCTGGCATTGTTGTAGTGAACCTTTACTATTGACTTCAAGTATCAGTTATATGGCAATATAATCTAAGGAACTTGAAGTAAAACTGATTTAAACCAGATATTGAATAAAATCCACAAATAATCCAGCAGAAAATAAAATTATAGGTGAGCAGTTGTAGCCATATAGACTTTTCAAAGGAAGAAAATTTTATCTCACCAATAACATTAGGCTGACAATAGTCTTCACAAAAAATATAGAGGAATATAGTAGATCTATTCTTTTAGAGGAATAATAAAGACTTTTTTTTGTCTTCATGGCAAAACAACATGTTTTGTGACTTAGGACTATAAATTTTTCTGAGCCACAGGGAAAGTATTTAGAACCTAGGGAAAGTAGTTCAAGAAATGAAATATTTTTAAATTTCAATCTTAATTATAAAATAAGTGATTTTTTAATTGATATCTGTTTGTTCTTATTCTTTAAGAAAAGCATAATTAACTAATATTAATTTACATCAATGCAAAGAAAATAAAATACATTAAATTTTAGTCTAATACTAAAGAGCACTTTTAGAAAGTGAATATAAAATTATCTAGTGTGAATAGCTTCTCTGGAATTCAAAAGTTATGTTAATAAAAAGACAGATTGAAAGCTCAATATATCATATGTGAATAAGTGAGTATCAGCTATACCATTGAAGTGCAACTTAAATCAGTTACATATGTCACTTTTCTTTACCTGGAGACTAATAAAATGGAATAAGATCAAGTCTACTGATTTAGAGTGAGGTAAAGTTAATTTTCTTCATAGTACGTGGTAGGGAGCCATGTTTGGATTTGTGATGAAGCCAGTGTTGTTAAACTTAGTTTTTTGGTTTTTTGTTGAGAAATGCTTGCACAAAGTCAAGGCTTTTTCTTGCTCTCACCTGACCAATGATCAGGTTGGGGGTGCACAAGGAGTTGGGAGGGGACAGAGCCAGGATAGCTGACCCCAACTGACCAGAGGGATATTTCATACCATGCTGAGGATGTGAGGAGAAGGGAAGAGGGAGGAAGGGGAGACTTTTGGGGCTATGACTTTTTGTCTTCCCACGTGACCAAGAGCAAGCATTATGAGGAGTGGCTGAAGGAGCTGGAGTTGATTAGCCTGGAGAAAAGGAGGCTCAGGGGAAACTTTAGTGCTCTCTACAATTACCTTAAAGGAGAATATGGCCACCTGGGGGTCAGTCTTTTCTCTCAACTCACAAGTGAAAGGACAAGAGCAAACAACCTAAAGTTGCACTAGAGAAGTATATTAGGAAAATATAGGGGATTGGCTATTAGGAAAAAAATTTTTACCGAATGGATTGTCAAGCACTGACAGCGCTGAACAGACTACCCAGGAAAGAGGTGGAGTCCCTGGAGGCACTGAAGAGTGCTTAGATGCGGCATTTGGGGATATGTTTTAGCTCTGGACTTGGCAGTGTCAGGTTAATGGTTGGACTCAATTTTGGAGGTCTTTTCTAACATTAATGATTCTATGATACCATGGTTCTATGACAGTTACACATGAGGAACTCTGTGTGGTTCTTTATCATACAACTCAAGAATTTATTTCCTTTTGAGTTTTCTATTTCTTATCCTTGAAAACGTTTAAGAAAAAAGTAAAACCAGAAGAACTGAAATAAATTCTACTTCGTATTAAATAAATGTATCGTAACCACACTTTGATGAGAAAAGTTCATTGATTAACTTTGTTAAGTGTAAGTCCACATATGTAGGACACAATTATTTTACATTTAACAGAAGTTTAAGAGGACTCTAATGCCCCAAATATTCAAGAGCTGATGCAATGAAAAGTTAATATTTTTTCTACTTACCTACTAAATTTTATAAGGAATCTCTTTAAAAAAAGGAACATCCTAATAAAAGAACTAATGAACTAATAAATTAATTACACCAAATAAAAAAATCTCTATTGAATTTCACTTAATAGTTTTCTTGGATTTAACTAAGAACAGCTCAGGAAACCCTTTGCTTTTCAGAAGAAAAAAAAAAGTGTGTGTATATGAGCCTGTACTTGATTAATCAAACTGGTTTGCTGATACAGGAGGCTACTGAACCTTAATTCAGAGAATTTTATAAATCAGTTATTTAAACTGAATTATTTAAATAATATTATTCACCTTTGGTGAGACCTGTATTATAGTGTTCTGTTACTTGTCTATGGCCTGATATCTCCTGCCTAATCTTTTTCTTTAACTTTGTCCCTGAGAGATTTGGATTCAATGAGTCATAGTCATGTCATTTCTACCCATCTGAGGATGTTTTGCAAACTGATAGTGAAGTCTAGGTAAAAGTCATTAAAATATCAGGCAATACTTGGCTAAAACAGTTGGAATAACCTTTAAAAATCTTTATTTATTTCCCTAAAATATTTGATGAAAATATTTAAGATTAGAGATCATTGCCATCTATCTTGGAGAGCCCCAATAAATATTAAACAATTTATTCCCCTCATCTTTTTTTGGGTGGAGATTTCCTTGCTCTAAAAGGTGGACTCAATGGAGATCTGAAAACTACAACCTAAGGAACGTTAAAGTTCCATTTATATTGTCCAAGCATGGCACTTCCACATGCTTTCTCATCATTACCCTGGAATAAAAATTTTAACATTAAAAAAATGCAGATGAGGGAAGTTGGAGGGAGGTTATTGAAGTTGTTTTTCATCTGGCAATGATACTTTTGACAACTAGCAGTTAAATCTCACTTTCAGGAAAAGGAAATGCTTTCTACAAACACTTGCCCTTTACAAAAGTGACCTGGTCTCCTTTGAAAAATATGCATAGATTGGCCACCTGTACCCTATATTTGACAAAATGTTCAGAGTATAATAGTGCTCAATTTTGCAGTGACTTACTTTTGTTGAAGCAGCATAAATTGATTAGGACATCATTTATATTTCAGAAAATAACCCCTCTAATAATGTTAAAGCAGGTAAAAAAGGACAATAACTAATAATAAAAAAGCCACACATGTGGGCAATTTCGAAATATAAAACTTGTTTTTCTTTCAAAGTTCTCACTCAGATAACGTGTACTCTGACACACAGCCCAAAAACATTTACTGAAACTTATGTACTAGCTCTAAATGAAAACAAAATAGTTTAATGGACTTAATATGGAGAAAATGTATGCAAAAAAAAAGGTGTTTGCTTTCAGTTTTCTCTTATTTCTTTACATTCAGTATGTTTTCCTGTTGACTGTATGTTTCTTCTATCCTCAAATGAAACAATATTTACTTAGTGCAAAATATTTGCATAATGCCATTTTGAAAGGCATTATCTACACACAAATAAATATGTCAATCATAGCAACTTGGTGCTAAAATCTGTATAGAAAGGTGTCTTCTATTTCAAGATTTATTTATTTCAGTTTCTTATGACCCTTCTTTACAGGACTTCAAATAAAATTCCCTTTCAACAAATCACTCTTACATTGAAATAAACATGTATATGCAAGTAGTTGTAGGATTTTTAACATATCAGTTGAAATCTTCAGGTACTAGCTAGTGCACAGACAAAGATTGATTTTAATTAATGCAAGACTGAAAATCTCAGTTCAACAGGACAGGGAATTAGAGTTTTGGATAAAACAAATTAATTTTTGTAATTCCTAAGTATTTTAGAACAACATTTTATTTGAAGAGGAACATAAATACATTAGAGTGGGGGACATTAAACTGTCCACTTAGCAGTAGACTCTTTGATAAATAATTTTTAAAATTGTTTCTTTTTAAACAGCATATTGTATTGACTGCAAAAAAAAAAAAAATGGATTTCCAAAATAATTTTATTGGGGGAAAAAAAGATAAAAAATTAAAACCACCACTACACAAGTTTTATGTACTACTGATAACTATATTTGTCTTGTCTTTTGAGCTTCAAGTGTATTTAGGGCTAGTCAAGTTTTAGTCCCAGCTGAACTTAAAGGAAATAAAACTCCTGCTTTTCATAAAAGGTCCTTTTACATCCAATTATGTAATACATAGTTGTAGTGTAATGTAATACATCCAATTATGTAACATATGCATATTCCACAGAGAGCTCCTGTCCCTATGTTTATGGAAGCATTCTTTCTGTTTTCCAAAGGATACTTCAATGACATACTTCAAGTCTGACCTGTCCATGCACTGATCAGAAACTTAAAAGTCATTAATTTGCTATTGTCTTGGTTCAGTGAGGATGGTTTTTCTTCAGATTCCAGCATTAATGGTAAAAACCAAAGAAATAGAGCCTGTTATTATTAATGACGTTATGAATGAGGGAAAGAATTACCTTTAAGTTGAACTGAAAAGGCTTAATATGTGGCCTAAGCAATCATTAGTATTTCAGGAAGTGATTTCTTGTTTATTTCTTTTATTTTATAAAAAACAAATATTGAGAGGCAGGAAAGGGCCATTGGAGGTACTCTCCATTTCAAGTATCTGTTTCACAGGGAATTAAAACATTTCGATCTTCCACAACCTGTTTCAGTTAATCAGCCAGTATCAGTATCCAGGATGAATACTGTGTGTTTTATGTGTTTTCCATATAATATCTTAGAACATGATAGTTAGGACAGACATTTAGAATGCAGTTAGGAGCTGGTGTAAAATCTCCTCCTGAAAAGAATTGAAATAGATTCTGTGCTTAATTTTCTTTTAATTGCATTAAAAATAATAAATTGTATTTGATTAAAGTGTTGGCTTTGTTGCTGTCATTTTTTCAGCAGTAGATATATGTGCAGCAGTAGTACATGGTTGAAATCTGAGCAACTTGAAGTAGCTAAACTAGATGAAATAAACTTTTGTGATTCTAGTTTTAGAGACACACACTGAGTCTGCCCCTGGGACAAACTTCTTATTTGATTTCTCATCAATTCCTTCATTACCTTTTTAACAGAAAGACTTCGTTACAAATTTTACATCCTTTAGTAACAAATTTCCTGGAAACATAAGTAAAAATAATCCAATGCCTCTAGGGCTCTTTTTTTAATGTAGGGATCAGTCTGAGTGCTTTAAAAATGAGTGTTGCATGTTCTCTTTTTCTAGTCAGTCGGATAACTTGGTTAGAAAGAAGTATGGATTTTTCTAGAATAGGAGAATGTATTCATCCATGGTTTATATGGCAAATGGTTAGGTCTGTAGCATTACTTTCAATGGTTTGGATTCTTTTGGAGGAAGATTGGGATATTTTTGAATGTTTAAATCAGAACTCACAGAGCTTTGAAAAAGAATCAGGATTGGGATGGAGTGAGAGAATAACAGATCTGGGGAATGGGCATTGGGTACAGTGAGCCATGCAGGAACCTTCAGCAAGCCCTGGCAGGAAAAACATCTGCGGCTGCATCAGCAGGAGCATTACTTGGAGAGCAAAGAAAATTTTTATCTGCCTCATCTAGCACTCACACATACTATGTCCAGTTTGGAACCCCCAGAACAGAAAGACATCCACGTACTGTAGTAGCAGAAAAACACTAAGATGTTAGACTCGAATAGCTGTCCCATGAGGGGAGGCTGGGAGAGTGAGGTTTGTACAGCCTGGTACAGCAATGGCTTTGGGGCATCCCACAGCCACCCCCCTGAAGAATAAGGTAACTGTGAGTTTCAGTCCTCGTGGTGGTTCATTGTGACATGATGAAGGGAAATAGGCATAATCTGAAACCAAAGAGGCTCAGGCTGGATAGGACAAGCTTTCTTCACAAGAACTGTTAAGAAAAAGACACATTGCCTCAAGAGATCACATTGGTTCTGTCCTTAGATATTTTCAGAACTGGATAAACCTCAACTCCTCCTGCAGTTAGCAGAAGATTGGTTCCAGACTGAATTATCCTAGATTCCTAATGAAGAGAATACAAATGTGGACATTGACTATCCTAAAATATGTAGAGAGAAATTACAGTGAACTGACTTGTCTTCATAATTTCAACAGACTTAATTATTCTTTGCATTCACTAGTTTAGAAACCACAGTTTAACTTAAAGATTGAATCTCTTGAATATCTGGTTATAAGACTTCTCACATACCTTAAACAGTGATACTTTAATGAAGATTGTGGGAGCTACTCCTTCAGGTCCTCATCTGGGACCCAACACCTGCAGCTGACATAGGGACCAGGGTTAATGGCCTATATTATTCTCTCTCTTGATTATTTTCTTTTTGCCATGAATTCTTCATCTTGTCTTGGAGCTAAACTGTTAAAAACTGGTTTTTATTATAAAAAGCTCTAACTTTTCGAAGTTTTTATACTGGAGCTTGGGTATTCAAAGATAATTTTGATTTATCTTATCATTGCAAAACCTCTGAATTGCTTTATTTCCAGTGAAAGTTTGTCTAGAAAAGTGTTTTGCTTAAAGGCTGCTTTTAAGCAGCTTTTACTGCACTTTCTAAGTTGGGTCTTGATCCAAGTTTATTGCTTTCTTGCTAACAGTTGTTGCCATCTTCAAAGGTTGAAATTAGAATAAGTATCTACAATGTAAAAAAAACCCCAACAACAAGTAGATCTATCTTTTACTGAAAAAGAAATCATTGTATCATAAATTTTATATAAGAATATAGAAGTCTTTATTACTATATTGAAAAGTCTTATGCCTGTACATCTAACTTACAAGCTTCTATTTATCTTTAGAACATGCTTTCAGCAGTTACCTAGTTTTTAAATTAATTTCAGTTAAGACTAGTCAAGACATCTGAAATATGGACAGACAACCCAATTTTGTTAGAATCATTCGTGAAGATTTTGTAAGGAACTTTTGAAAAGAACTTTTGTCTCCCCAAAAGCCTTTTTTTGATAGACTAATCTGAAAAATCTATTAATACATGTTTTAAAGAGAGAAACTCCCGATATAATAGCATTCATCTTTTTCGTTTGTGATGGTTAAGGCACAAATAAGCAAAATGTAACAAGGGAGTTGTTAAGCGTTTGAAGCAAAAATCTGCACTGTAATATTGCTGCAAAATTTAAATTGGCTGCAAGTTTTGCTTAGGGGCAGGGAGTTTAAGGAACATCTGGAGATTCTGAAATAACCTGCATTCATTTATGTTATTTAAGTTGTAAAATCATATTCAATCTTGACCCACTCAGGAAATCTAACATAAACGTCCTGCTGATTTTGACAGTCATACAGCAAAAACACCCTCTAATGAGTATTTAATAGTCACCAAAAGTTCTGCATTAAGTACAAAGCCCTTTTGATTACTTATTCCACTAATTTAAAGTAAATGCTTTTACAGATGGCATCTGTTAGGACACAGAGCGTGTGTTGCATTTATATGTAGTCATTGAAAATAAATTCCAGCTTTGGTATAAGGATTGTACAAAAAAGATCAAACACAAAACACTGAGTAAACATTTACTAGTGATATATTTAAAGCTCTTCATAAAAGCTTATCCAATACCAGAATACAATACTCAAAGAATATGAAATAATTCAGAAATGCTTTGGCAAATTAGCACCTTAAGAAAAAATGGCTGAGACAAAATAATTGAGCTCTTCCATTTTGTTTATAATCTTCCCTGGGGGGCAACTGTATTATATTTCACTATCCCTTCAAACTGCATTACCTTATGAATAAAGGGGAAAAAACCCTAAACTTTTAGCAACTAGGGATTAATGGGAGAACAATAATGACTTAGATTTAAATGGGGAAAAAAAAGAGAAAAATGAAGCGATTTTCCCTTTTTTGAAGAGGGAGATATTCTTTATTTTATTGGCACCACCAAGAATTTAATTAAAAAAATGTCATGATAAATTATGCATTCAAAACTGTGTAAATTAAGAATGATTTTGTCAATCTACAAGCATGTCCCCAAGGACCAAATATTTAATGGTTTGATGTTTGTGAAGAAACATCTTCTGCATATTTTAGAACAAAGAGATATTGAGGGCATATTTATAAATTAAAAAAAAAACCAGTGCTTTTAAGAAAATGTCAGTTAATTTAAATGCAAAGAATGTAGCTCTATTTTATGGTTATTTTCAGTACTTGCTATTAAAACATTTATGATTAATTTTAAGAGCTATTAGTATTATCACAGTGTGTGTGCTGTCACAAAGAAAACTACCAAGTGAATACTAATTTCAGAGTAAAATTACAAAAAGTTTAGGGAAAACCCCCCCAAAATTTATAATAGAATATCTCCTCCTCCAAGCACTCAAAACAGGTTGTCTGTCTCAACCATTATCTTGAATCAAGAATCTCAAATTTAATAATTGTTATCACAATTGTGAAATTTCAGAAGTTCACTTGTCCCTGTGTCCCAACATGCAGATCTATGGGTTCTGGAATTGTTTCCACTCTGATGAAAGTGTACTATATGTTACACTCCACATTGTTTCACCAGTTCATCAAGACTGAACGTTACCGGAGCTTTGTCACTTACTAAAGTTGCTTTAGTGAAAATATGAGCATTGAGAAGCAAGCATTGCTTTGTTTGTGTGTGTGTGTGTACTATATTAACAAAGTTTTCAAGTTTCCTACCAATAGTCAGGATGCAAATAAGATACCCCACTGAACCCAGAAAACAAGAATACTGAGCTTTTTTAATTTGAATGAGATCTGTGTTTCTCTTTCACACTTTCAATAAAACTACCTTTTCTAGAATGTCAAAAAAATGAGAAGACATTATATTGTTATGTTCAGATAGCAATTACTGCTCCAGACTTCACCTGTAATTTTTATCTTGTTGTTACTGGAATTAATTATTTGTAAAATTACCCCCATTAACTACTGCAGTTAGAAACGCAGCTACAGACAACTCCAGAAATAATTATTCTAGGTTATTGCTATATGTTCATTGTGATAACTGAGCCAGGTAATCAGCCAGACCAAGGTTAATGCAAGAAAAACATTTCTTCCATTCTTAAGAAGGTTGCTCTTTCCCATGAAATTTATTTATTGTGGGCTGTGGGAGGCAATATTGCTAACTGAGGGAGACACAAGGGAGGAAGAACATATTCTCTTTTCTTTCTCATAGAGATAAATAACAGCAGTGAAGGAGCTGATGAACACACAAAAGATCACCCTTGTAAAGAAAATTTAACAGATGGAACAGCCTTTATTTCATTCAATTTCTAACCAGTATGCTCATAATTATTCTGAAAAAAAGCCTACAACTTTGGGGAAAAAAAATATAACTTACTGCCCTTCTGGAATCTGGGTTTGGTCTTTGTCAGTTTGATTTTGCTATTAGTGGTAAGAAAATGATGAGCTTCTCATCTCTGTGGACTATAGCCTGTATTTATTTTTCACCTCTATAAACCAATATTTTTCATCTCTATAGACCAATATAGACCTTATTTTTCTATAGAGATGAAAACATGGAACAAATACATACCACAGAAACACCTTATTACCGATCTGATTTTATTGCAGTTAGCTTTTCTAAGGTGACAGGTTCAATGCAAACTGTTGGTAATAGAAGGCCCAGGATACACAGCAGTGTAAACTAAGATTGTACAGACAGAAGTTCCAGTGCTTTTCTCTTTTATTTGATGATTGCAAAAAACAGATAAGGAAAATATCAAATTAGAACTTTCCACCACATTTGCATTGTCTCAGTTTTAGGAGTCCTCTTCCTAAGCTTTAAACATAATTAAACTTAATTTTGGCTTTGATATTTCAATTAAAAATAAGATTAAGTATAAAATTAAAATAGTTTTAAGCCAGTGTTTTAAGTGTGGCAGCATTCTGATGGAGGAGAGTGACAGGGATGAATTCCACGAGTAGCTGATAGAAGTTCCCCCCATGTCCAACAAAGAGTCAATGCCAGCCAGCTTCCAAACAGACCTGCCACTGGCCAAGGCTGAGCCCATTAGTGATGGTGGCAACACCTCAGGGACAGCAGATATAAGAAGGAAGTGGAGGGCAAAGGATGCAGCTGGGATTTACTGTGCAACAGCAACTGCAACCAGAGAGAGAAGAGAGAGTTTGTGAGAGAAACAACTCCACAGACACCAGGGCCAGTGAGGAAGAAGAGGGAGTGGATGGTCCAGGTGACAGAGCAGATATTCCCCAGCAGCCTGTGGTGAAGACAGCTGTGCCCCCACAGCCCATGGAGGTTCCCTGTGCAGCTGATATCCACCTGCAGCCTGTGGAGACCCCACAAGGGAGCAGGTGGATGCCTGAGGAGGCTGTGGTCCTTTTGGAAGCCCACAGAGGACCAGGCTCCTGACAGGAACTGCGGACCCACAGAGAAGGGAGCCTGCATTGGAAAAGGCTCCCAGCAAAACATGTGACCCGATGGGAGACCCGCACTGAAGCAGTCTGTTCCTGAAAGACTGAACCCCATGGGAGGGACACCTGCTGGAGGAGATTTTGAAGAACTGCAGCCTGTGTGAAGAACCTATGTTGGAGAAATTCACAGAGGACTGTCTCCCATGGAATGGACCCTACACTGGAGAGGGGGAAGAATGTGAGGAGTCCTTTCCTTGAGAAGAAAGGAGCAACAGAGACAACGTGATATTAACTGACCACAGGCCTCACTTCCCCATTCCCCAGATTTCTCCCTGCACCACTGGAGCATAGAGGTAGAAAAAATAGGGAGGGGGTAAGATGTTTTTTGGATTTGGGTTTTATTTCTTATTATTCTGCTATGATTTGACTGGTAATAAATTAAACTAATCTCCCCGAGTCAAATCTGCTTTGCCTGTGACAGTGACTGGTCCGTGATCTCTCCTGGTCTTTATCTCAACCCAGTTATAATATTTGTTGAATTTTGCTATATTTTCTTTCCCTTATCCAGCTGAAGAAGGGAATGATAGACTGGTTATGGTGGTGTGAGGAGCCAGTTAAGTTTTGTTATGCCTCAACAGTGGTTGTCAGAGGCACATGGGGGAGGGGTTGCACATGTGCCATGTCCAGGAGGCAGCTGGGAGAAGATGGAGAAAAACCTTGCCTCTGGGAAGACTGCCTGGCCACCAGTTCATGTCCCACATGGGACAGGCAGTCAGCAGGGGAACACCAAAGATGCTGTACCCCAGAGACATTGTCCAGCCAGATGGCAGAAGGTCTCTGCTGATGGACTGCAGTAGGACATTGGACCAATGGTCTGCTGTCAGCAGGCAGACTCTGGGAGGAGACAGGGGCATAAAAAGTAACTGCATCCCAAGTACCAAGAGCTGTTCTGTCCTTTGCCTCTTGGCTCTTTTGGGTACTTTTGGAACGTGCTTTTGGAGCCCTGCCTTTTGGCTCTCCAGCCCTTGCTGGCTCCTCCTCACTCTCACATCTGTCCTGCCTCCCTGTGTCCCCAGTCAGCACCCTGTCTGCTCCATCTCTGTGTCCCTTCCTGAGTCACCTATGTCCAACCCTGTCCGCCTCCAAGCCTGCCCACCACCATGATCCCGACCCTGCCCAGGCTCCTGGACCTCCTGCCCAAGCGCCCCTCACCTCATGTCTGGTCACCTGTCGCCTCAGGAGCTGCGCCCAGGCCGGCAGTGTGCACAGCCCACTCCTTATGGACATTGACAGCACTCCCGATCTCTGGTGGCAATGCCCTCCTTTTCACTCTGCCTCTCCTCTCCCTCTACTCCTCCCATTTTTCTTCCTCTTGCCTCTAGCCCTCTTTAGTAGAGTGACTACTTTTATTTTGTCTTTTCATTACCAATAAACAGTTCTCAGATACAATGTTTGCCTCGCTTGGCTTAATTTCATTCCCAACCATCCATTATTAAAAGAATTTCTCGCAGTTCCCAACACTGTAACGTGACAGATGGGCATCTGGCATCCAGGCAGAGTCAGCCCAGCAGTTAGACGTGGTATTAAGAGCAAATATAAAGCCTTTGTGGAATAGAATGAAACACTGACCAGAAAATAAAATTGCAGTCCTAGACATCAGGGAGCATAGGGATTAAATGGGTATTGCTATAAAATCAAGATGGTTCAGCCACAAAGGGGAAATTAATAGAAATAATAGAAGTTCTTTGCTATATAAATAAAATGAGAACAAGCACACAAGACAAATGGGGCCAAAATATGGAAGAGATTAAAAAAATCTGTGTAGTATGTAAAACTTAATGCCTACCTCACCTCTCAGTAAAACCGAAGGCATGGCACATCAAGAAAAAGGCAGGTTAACTCATGGAATCAATATGTGAAAAAAAAAAATATCTCAACTCTTAGGTAAAAGCAAAGTTTTAAGATCTCAGAGTAAAGGACATCCTATGATATTTAGCAAAGGAAAATTGGAAAAACTGGTATAGGTAATTATAGATCCAGAAACGAGATCTTTAAATGAACCTTTCTTTATCAAGAAATAATAGAAAATGGAATATCAATATTCACTTAATGGAGATGTGATTGGGAAAACTGAAGAATCATTAACCTGTTACAGGTTTTATTTAAGCTTTTAGAGCAATTGTTGAAGTATGTGATGAAGACAGCAAAAGAAATGGAGAATAGAGCATGTTGCAACATGAATTTAACAAAGTATCTGATATTATACTGCCATCTTTACTTTCTGGTTATAAAAATTTCCTAGCAAAGGAAACATGGTCCATTAAAGTTGGTTCACAGCAAAAAATTTAATAAGACTAATCTTAACAAGCATAACGACTATTCCATTCTTCCTCAAACAAATGAAAACTGAACAGTATCAGTGGATAGAACCATGTGGAACTAGTGCAAAAACTTTCCAAGATTTAGGAAGAGAATAGTGAAATATATATAAGAAAGAAGATCAAAAGAAAAAACACAAAACAGAGACTAGAAGGAGAGGACTGTGTGACTATAAATATGTTTAAATGGAACGTGGTTCATCTGCTTCCTAAAATCTATTTACCTCTTAAACAAGGCTTGCATCATAGAAGTACTTGAACACACCATCCCACCACTAGTTTACTCCAGGTACTTAACTTCTATGCTTTTAAAAGCTTTCTTTTTGTCAAACTTTTTATTGTCACCCTGCCAAGGACCCAGTTTTTAATCTTTTATCCACTTCTCACATCACCAGTTGTAAAATCACTTAAGCACGGAAAAAAATTAAAATAATCTAAGCTAAATACAGCAAAATGTTCTTAGACTCTATTGAAGGTTGTTACTTATTCTGAGTTTGAGGAAATATTCCCATTTAAGAACTTGTTCAATTTAAATATATCTGTTGTTTTCATTAAAATTATTATGAGCTCAAAAGGAATTTGCAGCTATATTAAGGACATTTCTTTGTTGACTGCTGGCGAAAGTTTGATTCAGTCCTGTGCTTCCTTTGCTTAGATTCCTCTGACTGCTGATAACTTGGGGTAAAAATGCAACTTTCATCATATGAAGTAGAATGCACACAGTCAAACTTACATGTCTTAAACTTAGACATTCAAATCTAAGGTAATCTCTCTTTTTTTCCATGACAATCAAAGAATATATAAATTATCTTTTGATGACTATTCCTCTTATCCCAAGACAAGTGTATACAGCAGGTCTGAAAAAAAGAGACTGAGATTAGGTGAAAAAAACTAGGAACCTACATATTGTTGTAAAAAGCAAGTCATATCTTAGCATAGTTAAACCTGGAGCTGGATGTTTGTGTGCTTTATTACACCAAGGGCCAAGGTGCTGTATTAAAATTGTCAGTCTAGAAATGGTCTAGAGGAATGCAAAACAAATAATGGAGTAAGCAAATTAAAGCTCATTAACCTAAAAAGTAGAAGACTAAGACAAGATCACAGAGACTTCAAACAAATAAAGTATTTCTGAAAGGCAAAAGGAAGCAGTTCTTCCTCTGAATCCACTAAAGATAACACTTGTTGAACCTACACTAAATCAAAATCAGAAACTTAGGCTTGAGCTGCGAAACACTTTCTAGTGGTTGAAGTAATGATGTGATAGAACAGTTTGTTTGAAGAAGGGATGGTTTTGAAATTTTGGAGCTAAGAAAGTGAAAATACCTAACAACAATAGCTGTTTTTTGTCAGAGGGAGCAGATGGATTAAGTGCCTTCTTGAAATCATTTACAGGCAATGTGACTTGAAGACAAAATATGTTGGTGAGATGACTGAGCCGCATAGTATGATGAAATAATATGAGAGAGAGATTTTGTACTGTATTTCCTCAGAGAAATAGGTAAAAAATTCCTTACTCAATACCATTTGGAGTCCTCCTGGAACTCTGTGGATGGGTCATTTGCTTGCATTCCAGAAGGGTTCTGTAAGATGGGAAAAAGATAAAGGAGCCCTGATGGGATCCTGGCACAATAAGGGAGTATAAAGGTATATTTACTTGGAAGGACACAGAGAATAGGCTTGTGTTTACTCCAAACTGGCAAGAAATTATGCATGAAGTACTGGACAATTAAGAGAAATAGTTAGCAAAAGGAAAAAAATAATAATTTTAAAAAACTAAAATCCAAAGTTTTACAAATACAGTCAGGATAATGTTCTATACTTTCATCATCTGGAATAACCTCTGCACAGGTTGCAGAGGTCTTTCTTTCTCTCTCAAGCATATAGGTAGACCACTACTCACTGTTTGCTTTGGATCACCTCATTAAATGCTTTGGATCACCTCATTAAATGCTTACTATTCAATATTCGCTGCATGTACACTCTAGTGAGTTAAAAATTAATTTTCAGTTTTTATACTGAAAATTATACTTTTTGCTTTCATAGAAACTGTCTTTCCAATTGGCTAAGCCTCCTTTGAGAATGGGACTTAAACTTCTTACAGGTAAAGCTTATTATTAGAATGCATTTACTATATATAATTAAATGTTTCCATAAAATATTCTATCATTGGTACACTAGCTAGCAGCTAGTGTAGAATTCAGAATATACTATAATGCAGAAAATAATATAAAGGGTTAGGATGATTTGAAATAGCAAATTGAAATATGCAAATACACAACCTAATCAAAGATGTTACATTTATGAAACTCAGGTTTCCCAAAAAAGGAACCTCTCAAAATTTCATTTAACAAAATAAACACTACATCCTTGTCCATATTCATAGAATGATAGAAACATTTAAGTTGGAAAAGACCTTATTGCCACATCTACACATCTTTTAAAGGCCTCCAGATAGTGACTCAATATTTTCCCTGGGCCGCCTGTTTGTTCCCTGAAAACCCTTTCAGTGAAGATAGTGTCTTAAAAATCAGTAAAAACTAATAAAAATAACACCAAGTCATAAAAATAACTTTTCCATTCATTTGGAGGTTTATCATTCAGGTATATCACATACATGGACTGAAAAATTACTCATGGATTTCTTGTATTGCTACAGGCATGAAACATTTCTTAAAACAATTCAAGTGGGAATTAAGTACTATATATCAATTAAGATTGATACGAACTCTAAGAAGAAAAGCACCCCGTCTGAATTATAGCATGCATACATGTACAACTCTTAACTGAAAATGAATATAGAAATGGAACAGACAATAATATCTTTAAGAAAGACATTTTCCCTGGAAAGTATTTAAGTAGACCTAGTTCTTAGTGGTAGAACAATTCAGTGTATGTGGCTGTTGCAAATAGCTGCCTTACTTCTTGAAATAGATTAAACAATTCTTTCAGACTTGTTTGAGAAATCACATGTTCTCTTACATTCAGGAAGACCCAGAGACTCTCAACAGTTTGAGAAAAAGATGATGTAAAATTTTACTTTGATTACAAAATGTAGTGCTGATTCTTCACAACTTTAGAAAGACAAAAACGTCGATGAATATATGCATATATCTATACACACACATATGCATATTTATATATGTGTATATATAAAGAAATGGAAGAAAAATTGGAGGAATATATAACGTGGAGAGAAAAAATATTTCCAGTGAAGAAAGACATCTTCAAATAAATTTGAAACAAATTTGGCTGTGTAGGAATACATAAGGAAAATGAACCACAGGAGGGCATTTGTAATCAGGAAGTCATTTCAGTTTCAATGAGGGGAAGCAGTAGAAAGGACAGGTGTTTAAGTCACCACCTGGAGGACTTTAAAGGAAGATGAAAACTCAGAAAAGACATTCCAGATTAATTTTTATAATGGACTTTGTTTTTATTTCTTGAGGAAACAGTGAGGCTGCATAATAGTCTGCGGGGCAATAAAACACGAGGCACTTCCTGAGAAATCCAGGAAATTATCTACATGAAAAATGGAATGATTGAAGACAGACTGATCAGAAAAGGCTACCAAAATCAAGAACTATAAGGAGGTAGAGGAGCAATGACCATGATATGCATCACTAATCTAATTAACCTTTTAACATTAAATCATTCTTTTTAGATGTGACAATTTTAGATGAATACTTATTTCATGAAGAGAGATTCACTATGGGAGAAAGGAAAGGTGACAATGTCAAAAAACATTCTTGTATGAGAGTCGTTAAAGAGAATAAATAGTGGAACTGTGGGAGCAAAGATGACTGCAGACAAAATGATCTTAAAATGTATAGAAAAATAAACAAAATTAAAAGACAAAAATAAAAGGTTATAGGCAGTTTAAACACATATGAGTTTTATGAGTGGCATTTTATTTGCATTTCCTTTTCATCTTTTTGGCTGTATTTCCCAAGAATCTTAGCATAAAGCTTCTAATTCTTGTGTACAAAACATTGGTACATATTGAGAGCATTCCTTGCTCAACCAAGGTCCCAACTCTTTCTTCTGGAATGGATTTTGCTCCATAACACTAACTGGTCTTTGAAAGAAATCTTTGTTTTCTATTATACTGTGCATAATTTCTTGAGTTTTTCCCTGACATTAATTTCTAAATTAAAATGGCATCACAAATTATGCCCTGAAGAGTGTCTTATGTGAATAAATTATTATCTTGATGCACATTATTTTGTTGTTTTAGAAATTTATTTCAAGCATTTTACTTTGCTAAAAGATTTTTTCTTTTTTACATCCATGGCCTTAAACCACCCTGCATGCTTTTCCTACCAATAATTTCATTGAAATTAATAGACATATAAAGGGTGAAAAAGCCTTCAGCAGTGTTGCCACTTGAATAAGTTCTCAAATCCAGAAATAAAAATAGGCATGTGCACACTCTGTTATTTTTAAATGCCCTGATTTCTGTTTGTAACAATCTGTTTACAAATCTAAATCCTAACCTCACAGAACTCTACAATAAATTGTTCAAATACGTGTATTCTGTTCAACATTTTGTGAAGGTATTTGCCAGAGAGACAAGTATTTTTGAAACTAATTTTATGTGAGGTTAATATTAATAAATTCTTATTATTAATTATTAGGTACCCATTTTTCTGTATTTCAAAGGTATTTTCAGTTTTCCTGAAGAAGCTGAGTAGTAAGGCTTATTTCTTTATAGACATATTTCAGTAATATTTTTTGAATTGTTCCACAGATAACAATAATTCTTTTGAAAAATTCTCATTGAAGCTGGAACAGCTGTGTTATATCTTTCTGGATGTGTCACCCTTCTCTTATCACCAGGAATAATGAATGAGAAGGTCAAAAAAACATGTGCTTTTGGCAGAGGACAAATAAAAAGTAAACAATCAATATTGTTTCTAAATACAAAAACTAATGAAAAGAATTTTAATGGGAAAAGTGACTCACAATTATAAATACAGCAACCCACTATGTAGAACTAGTTTTTGTCTGTCTTTTCTACTCTTTCCTTGCTGAGCTGAGTTGCAAACTTTGATAACTATTTTATATGTTATCCAAATGCCACTAGGTAACTCTGAGATTGAGATTGTATTATTTGTGAAAGAAAGTTCCAGTTTTAACCAATTCATTAAAGGATTAAGCTAAATTGATGTCACATGTATATATTTTAAGATTATGGCTTTTAAAAATGTCAACTTACTTTAGAAAACCTGACCTGATCAATAAGGTTCACATTGGAAACTTATGGTCAGTTATCTTTTTTAAGATACTAGTGGATGATTAAAAAGTAATTCTTAGCATCTAAAAAAGAATAAAATTGCAGAACAACTTAAATGTTCATTCAAGTGATTGCAGCATTGTAGAAGTAGAGGCAATCAAATTTTTGACAAATATCTTCATTTAGAAGTGTCTACCAATTAAAAAATCTAAGCCATAAATAAAATAAATAAAATCTAAGGAAAAATAATCATCCCGTTAGACGATGTCCTGAGAAAGGCAAAGTAGATCATCACAGATATGGCAATGCTGAAACATGGCTGTATGACTTATTACCTGGGGACCTGATGGCATTCTGATCTTACCATGCACAACTATTCATAAATGAGATGATGTTCTCTCACATGCAGCATAATTTCCAGTGATAATTAGTGCATAATAATATAATAATTTTATAATAATTTATGTAAGTAACCAATAATCAGTCAGAGGCCTAAATATATAATTTGTTTCTTTCAGTAGTTTTTCTTCAAAACAATTCTAAATTAATATCTAGTGCACTTTATATAGGTCAAACTTACCAAGCTTTTGGAAAGTGTTTTCTGCTGCTCCATTTGTCTCTTAAGGTAAGCTAAATAGCAGAGTAGATACCTATGGAATTCATCCAAATGAAAAAATAATTTCCCTAAAATAAATTTGAATGTCAATATTACTAGAGAAATTCTGAGAAATTGTACTGTTTTCCCTGAATCATCAATGTCAATATCTGTCTCACTCAACCCATTTTTACACAGTATCTGCATCCAGGGCTCTGATCAAGGGTTACTCCTGGAGGCTTCTGTGGGTTTGCTTCTGTGAAGAGAGGCCTTTTGATATTCCTTACAGAGCATGTTCATTTACATTTCCTATTCCAGTTCATTCTCAGAGATATAATAATCTTGTTTTTGTGGAATACCTTATGCACTTGTTTTTTGCAACTATTTGCCCACCTTAACTACCAAAACTATTAATCTGCTCTAGAAATAGAGCTGCTTTCATTTTTGAGCTGCTTCTTTTGTGGGTATACAGATAATGAAGGGAAATATGGGACATTGGGTAAAAAAAGCTTCAGCATGCTTTTATTGCATTCATCCCTATAAAAGTTCTTCTGTTTAAATGAGACTTTCAGGAAGTCTCATTTTTTTTCCATTGCAATAAATACTAACATTGAAGAAAATTCAATGAAGTAATATTTCTGGGGTGAAATAGACTATTGGAGGTTTGAGTACCTCTGAAATACATTCCATCAGCAAATAAAAAGTCAGCTATGGTGATGTGATCAGTCATAAATGTGGCTTGGTTAGAAGGGGAAAATTGTCTGCTGAAAAACAGTAACAGAGAAAGACTGGAACTGTGAGCCTGGGAGCCAGGCCTGTCAACCTGAAACACCCTTGAAAAGATCAGCGGTCCTCTTTGAAGTGTAGACAGGGTGCATAGGAAACAGAGACATCCTGAGATATCACCATTTACCACAAAACCATGGGGCTCTAGTAAAAACTTACGGTCTGAGGAGCTGGAAAACCGCTCATAAAAAATATGCAATTTTTCAGAAACAACAAACATCATGTTTCATTCTCTGTTACAGGTGAGAAATTAAAATTAACTTTCATTAGCTTCTTGAAGAGGGATAACCTACACTCTTATGTAGCTGTTTTAAAATGACTTTATTTTTTTTCCAAAAATGGGTCTCTCTCTCTCTCTCTCACTCTCTCTGAGACCTTACCAGTTGGGGTTACTGACTGATTCCAGACTGTCTCATGGATAGGGAGAGTCCATGAGTCCAAGGGAGAGTCTCTCTGCTGTGTAATTGTTTTTGTCTAGCTTCACCTTTTCACCTCACGGGTCCTCTTAATCTGGGATCAGTCTGTCCCTCACTTTTGGGATAGTTTGTTTCCTTTTGATTTTGATTCATGTTTGTGTTTTTATATAGCTATTCAAGTAATCTATAATAGGTATATTAGTTGTTATATTCTTGATACATTGGCTTGATGATAAATTGTAGTTGTTTTAATTGTAGTAGTTTTTAACAGCCTCTAGGTATTTGCTGCTGTTGTTGGTTGTATGACAATACCAATTGATATTATTGAGTGATACCATACTATTGATTGATTATATAGCACTGTTTGTTGATAGAAATTGGTAAAAGATTGATATATAGCAATTAATATTCATTTTATTATTCATGGGTGTACCTGCTACTAGTGATTTTTGTGACATTGGTGGCAATCTGAAACAAAGTAGTGAAATTTAGTGGATAAAGCTGTGGTTTTGTGTATTGCATCATCTTATGGACTCACAGTCACAACTTCTATACACCTGAAGGTTGGGTAACCCTTGAAGTTATGAAAAACAGTCAGATCTCTAATGAACTTTTTTTAAGAGTTATAGGATATTGCATAAACACATAACAAATATCCTGACTCTTTATATTGCATTGGATTCATTTCCTTCCTCTTCAGTTTTCATTAAAGTGCAAAACATGGCAAACTTTTCTGAAGGATGTCTTGCTTTGTAGTGGTGTAGGAGCACAAACCATTAAAACCTACTAGTGAAAAAATTTCTGTATAATTTACTGTTTATAAATTGACATTTTTAGGAAATAAAACTATGAGAGACAGAAATTTCTCTTCTAGGTGGGAACAGTCTACCTGTCTTCCCTGGTGAGTCTTTCAGTCTAATGTTTTGTGAATGGCCTCATATGGTCTAGGGATACAAATTTTCTATTCTGCCCTATACTCGTGTATTCGATACTCGTGCATATACTCATGCAGCTTTTTTCTAGTGGTATAAGCTGTGCAGATTAAAGAGTTATACATAATTCTTGTTATAGGAAAAACAATACTGAAATGCAAAGGGCATATTTGTTATTTGTAAATAAAAATTTTGCTTCTTCAAACAAAAAAAGGTCACTTGAAACAGCGTGCTTCAGTTATATTCTGATTTCTTGAACAATGCTCCAACCAGCACTAGATGGTGTACAGTTGACTTGTTTGCTGAAGTAATTTTTCACTGAATGCCAGAAATAAAAGCGAAATGTTTCTTCTGCTGTTTTTGCTCTGGTTATAGAAATGTCATCATGGCTGTAGTTAGAAGAAAAGCCAGCAGGATATTGAGATGTTAACTAGGAGGAATATGAGAGGAAAATAATCCCTCAAGGCTCAAAGGATTTCAGAGGGACATGCGAATACTAAAATTTCAGCAAGTGAACAACAAGTTCCTGTGAAGTTGAAAGGGAAATAGGAAGGGAATACCATCAAATAGTTCTGAAAGAAAGTATAGTAGAGGAAAAGCATTAAGAATGACAGAACGGCAAAATGAAATTTAAAGAATTCCAGTGGAGACAAGAAAATAATCTAATCTAGAAAAAAAATGTGTTTGGAATTAAAAGTTACACTTTCTCTTGGGTGTAACAAGCTCAGAAAGGCTATTCAAAATTATATTTCAATTTTGTATTCAAGATTAATAATAAAAAATGGTCTTTAAGGGCCTTTAAATATATCTTTAAATACTCTAATATTTAGGCTATGACATTTCTTATTTAGTAATGTTTCTTCTACCTGCTCTATTCTGAAAGGAAAATTATGTGGCAGCTAGTATGTGGTTATTTTTTCATTAAGCAAATGTGAACTATATTTTCACAAAATGGAACGTGTTTTCCATTCTGTAAAAAAAGATACAGGGTATTTGAAAGGTAATTAAAGTTCTACTGACATCAGTTCTTTGGTGCAACAGCTGCAAGTGTAGGAGGCCTGAAAAAGATAATACAGTCCTACGCTACACATTTTTTGCCCAAGTTCTCTTGATATCGCCCACCTTGTCTACTTTTCTGTTGGATTGCTCAAGTTCCACTAGCTTACATTCCATGCCTTTTAGAGACTATGTTTTTGCTGTTAATAAGACTGATCCTGCATGTAATTTGATGAGAATCTGAGAGTGTAATTTTTGACATACATGCAGATATATCTAACCGTAGTTCTTTTATTTCATCTTGAGGTCCTTCAATGACAAAAAAAATGCCCTAGAGAAATAATAGTGCTCTTGCATGCTGCCTTAATGAAGTAGTCACACCAATAAAGATGATTTCATGCACATCACTATTAACAGTGTCAGTGCCTCTATGAGAGTGATCATTTCTCAGCTTCTAAAACCACTGCAACTAAATAGAAATTCACAAGCCATGACTTGCAATTAAGCAATAAATGGAAAAATGTCTGATTTTTACTGCAACAGCTGATGATGTACAGTAGAGCCTGCTGAAAAATAACTAGACACCTCTATTTTATATATATGGAGATTTTTGTCTCACAAAAAGACAAAACTTGGCTTTCCTTAACTATGTTTTACATGGAAATAAGTTAATAAAGCATGACCATGCACATACACTTGGACTAATTATTTGGGATATTGACAGGCTTTGGAATGTGAGAACTTCGGAAGCAAATTAATAATTTCTCTCTGTTCCTTTATTCTTGAAGATCACTAGTTTTTCAGTGGACTGTTCCTCATTCAAGTGAAAGAAATTGACAGCATCTGAATCATTCATTTTCATCCTTAATTTTTATTTAGTACTAACATCAAAAAATACATTTCTATTTTTACTTTCTAGAAAGTCTGATAATAAAGCTAATAAAATATATTCTACAGATTAATTTATATTCCACATGGAATGCTTTTTAAAGTTAGTTTTAATCCTTCCAGTAATAAATTGCTTTTTGTTACTGCTCCCTTCACGTTTCTTAAAACTATTTTTTATGCGAAGCTGCCATTTCATGACAAAACTATATTTCTAGCTATCAGAAAAGCAAAGAATATACAACCAAATAATATCCTTATCTCAAAAACATTGTGATTTCTCTTTTTTTATTGCTGCTTTATTTTGGTGGTTATTTTATTGGTCTTCATGCCCTTTCAATGGATCACAGAAAAACTACACACTCCTGCTCTTCCCCCATTTTTGAGGCATCAAGATTTAGTGATTGGGATGCCATTCCTCTCAGGAAAGACTATTGCCTGTGGCTTTGAGCACACCAAGTGCCTTCACAGATCACCTGTGTGAGGAAAGGGAGATAAATACTACTTTTGGGTAAATGTTGTCTCTCAGGAGTGTTCCAGTTACTTTCTGGGCAGGTTGACCCACCCTAAACCTCTTGAGTAGAATGGCCCTAATGGTATCTGCAAGACAAAGAAAGCAAGCATGGAGAACAGGTCCATTTTAACTAAAATATGTGAAAAACAAGTAGGTTGCATTTCTAGCAATATCACCCTGTATTTTTAAGAAACAAAACAGTCTAACACAGATTTTAAAAAAAAGGAAAAAGGCTTAACTACTACTCCTAGTCTTTGCATTTCCCCAAATGTTGGCTTAATTGGTCAAATACTGCCTGTCATGATCACAGCAAAGCGTATCATAGCTATGGTTATAAGAGACACTGACACAAATCACTGGCCAGCATAAATCAATAGAGTTCCATTGACATCAGTACGTGTAGGTTGATCTTCACAAGCAGAGGTTTTAGCCTATAATTTTGCAATTGCAACAAAAAGGAGGAGTATATAAAAAGTGTTTTCGCATTATTATTTTTCAGACTAGAACGGTACACATGAACATTTCAGCCATCTCCATACATACTGTATTGCGTATCTATGACAAAACTAAGCGGATTATCAAAAATTTAAAATTGAGATTTTATATTTCTATTCACCATGAGATAAAAAGATATTAAAAACATAGCATGAGGATTATGCAGAAAAAGTACAGAAAATTTAATCTATTAAGACCTTTTCATAAGTCTGAAGTTCCAAAAATAAATCTGATCTGAAAGCTTTTTTAGAGTAAAATTTCACTGCAATATTTAATGACACAAAATCAATATGTTTCTTATAAATGCCATCATTATGAAACAGTAAAATAAAAATCTTAATTGCCTCACTGACATGAAAAGAAAACATCATTGTATGCAAACACGAGAACATTACAATATAGTGTTGACCTTCACTCTTTAATAAGGAGACTCAGCACTGAATATATGCTGTTTTGAAGGGCCCCTTGAGCTTTTATTATTTTATTGTGAACTTTGTGCCTAGAACTACTTAGCCAAGTAAAAAGATTAGCCAGGGGCCTCCCATTCCTACCAAGGTCTGGTACAAACTGTAGTTAACAGATTACGTTGAAGGGCCCTTCTGTTGGGTGCTTTCATTGTTTCATTCCTTGGAGTACTCCAGCTACAAGACAGCTAGCTGATTACAGGCATTGTAAACAGTCTGTTTTGTTTTGAAATTTGTATGTAGGGTAATGAGCATTGTAAACATATGTAAAACTTCACACTAAGTTATTTTAGAGCTGCAGTTCAGTGCTTATTAAAATTCTGTCTTTCTGGCCTTTATCAGGCAATGTCATTCATCTATAGTGATTTCACCAGGGGTGAAATATTCCTTATTCAGAAATGGAAATCCTAAATTCCAGGAACACAATGATACAAAGGGGTCAGGCTCTCCCTCTGAACTATGCTTGTCACTTTTTCTTCCCCAGAAAATGAAGTAGGCATAAAAAATCGCATTAAACAAAGAATTTTCAGCTAAAATTTAAAGTATCTCTGACTGAGGTGACAAAAATTGTGAGAGGAACAAGCATGCTGTTCCCAAAATGGATTATAATTATAATTCTTTATAATTAGCACCATCTTTGAATTTTTAAATATATTTATCTTTTAAAAGCATTCAGATTTCTCATTTTCCACAGACCCCCACCCTTCTTTCTCTTTCCACATAAAGCTAAAAGAAAATTAAATGTTGGCAGTTACAGTAGCTACATAAGTGTGGCAACCATCCAACATTCATACAGACAGATCTGGAATCATCTTTCCATGTGCAAAAGTACTTGAAAAAGATTTTAGCACTCTAGACATTTTTTCTGGTTAAGATCTTACTCAGTGGAAGGTGATTGACAGCAGCTCTTATGTTCAAAGATTTTAACACAGAATGCGCAGAGTCTAATAAATGGTTCTCCTTGCACTGTTCCGCCATTTATTTTTTAGGAAAACCACATGCAAAGCACTCTGGGTCAGATGCCAGGGAAATGCTTCATTGCCATATGTAGATGAGGATGTCCTCTTGTACAGACCAACTATATTTACCAAAGTAATTGGTAATTGTTACGTAGAATATCATTTCTGCCACAGAAACATGACCACTGGAGATTTAATGAGCTGAACCTGTGTCAGAAAGGAGCAGTTTTATTTACTGCCTTGAATCATTTTAAGTATCCATCAGTGTGTAATTTTTCTCCAAGAGGCTAGTTTACGTGGATCAGTCAAATATAATGTGCCACAGTTTCAAGGGTATCTGAGCTCATTAATACTTCCTCACAATTTATTGAAATCTACATTGAGAATATAGATCCCAATAATGGTTTTTAAAAGGCGATGAATCAAAATAAAGGTGTTTTTGAAAGGACAATCACTATAAGATAAGCAACTTTGGAGTAATAAATTGCTGTGAAAAATTTTGAGACTATATGTTGCCCTCACTTTCAGTAGTGTCAATCAAGAGTAAGTCTTCTGAAGCCAATGCAATTATTTTAGGTTTAAATCTATATGCCTGCAATCACACAGTGGTTCAGTTCTCTCCCTAAATTGAGCCAGGCTTGTTCATGCAGCCTTTTTTCAGACAAAACATCTATTGAGGTAAATGTATAGAACTTTTTACTTGGAGAAAGAAATGTAGATTATTAAAGTATTATTATGAGACAAATCATTAATTCTGGGTGAAATCCATTCCCTCTGACACTCCCCAATTCTCATACACAAACACAAGCCCACACATGCACTTATAAACATGAGCTCCTGAAAACAAGCTAAGGACATAGGCTTTGCTCAAGGACCACCACTGAGGCTTGAAAGCAAAATAACCATTTTCAAAACCAGAGGCAGGCAAAGAAACATTAGTGAGATATGTGATAATGAGTTACAGTAATGCACACATCCCCAAGTTTTGGCCAAAATCTTAGGACTGCCTGTAAGACAGATGTTTACTCTAAGTAGAATAGAAAATCTAGCAGCAGCGTGGATTTTATTAACATATTACTTTTTTTTTTTAAGCCTAGTATAAAATCTTCTCATAGGAAAAATGGAAGGAAAGTTTAAATAAAACATGCATCATAAAAACTCTTCAAACAGTGAAAACACTGAGGAAGTTCTTTCATTTATCTTTATTATTTTTAAAGTGTTATTCAAAGATGTCATCTAATTCATCACTTTACTGGTTTTTTTTAAGAACTCTAAGCACACAGCAAGGTACTTCAAAAGCACTTTTCTGTCTGGACCAAAATTTATCTCCTGTAAAACAATGAGTCAAGATTAATTTTTTACCTTGTTTGCTTTTCTATTGTTGCATAAGATTATAATTTTGTTTATTGTCCACTCCTTCTGTTTTTAAGAATTCCATTTGTAGAGAATATTGCATGTAATAAATCATTCTTGGCAGAAGTAGTAATAATATTGACCACACATAACAATTTATCATTGTGTTTATCCTTGTGCTTTCTCTCTCCCTGCCCTGCATATGGTCCCCACCGTGCCTGCAACACCCACGGAGCGAAGAAAAGCTCTGCATTGCCGTCAACAGAGGGATTTCCACAGTAAAACTGGCACAGATATAATATCACAAATTCTAGTGACAAAGTAGTAGTATGTCTGGAGAGACAAGACCAAGTGTCAATCTTATGGACTTCACTAGTCTTTGATTTAGTCTTGAAGGAAGAGTGAAAGGACAGCACCATGAAAAACCAGCCAAACAAAACAACCCAAAAACTTTATAGTTTTGTACTAAAATGTGACAATCCCTGACCTCAGCAAGAGACCAAATGGTGAGACTCACCATTACTTTAATGATTTTAATTATCAGTATGCACTTACTATTTTGTGTATTTTGAATTTGTAGAGGATCCAGTAACTACATTTTCTATCAGATCACTTAGCTTTTGACTTATAATTCAGACCATTCTGTGGTGTTCAGCTGCTCCAGGTATTCATACACTGTTATCTCTGTCTCTTTTATCATTTTAGGGATAACCTTTGAGTTAACCAGTGCAATGTCAGCCTATGGTTAAATCTTGATTTCTGTTACCAAAAGCTGTTACTACAAAGGACACAGAAAAAAATATTTTCCTTCCTAATCTTTGCAGGAAATTGATCTTTCTATTGGTTGATTAGGTAAAGTATTACAAACTTGTTAAGTGATCAAAATACAGGTGTGGAAATGTCTTATGCTCTGTCTAAGCTCCAAACCCTTCTCATTTCCTATATTAATACGGTTTTTGTGTCTTTTGAAATTATTCTCCAGTACCCTAAAAACTGAAATTCAATTATCAAGTAAACAACTTCAAACTTCCATGTTAATGGAATATAGAGCTTTTTTCTTCTGGAAGTCCACTTTTGTTTTGCTATAGAGATTTCACAGGACTAAATGTCCCAAAAAGTTGGAGTTTTCTTTCTCTTTTGATAGAGAAAGAAACTTAAATCACTTGGAAAACTAATGCAATGTTCTTCCTTGTCTGCATGAGAGAAAGAAAACTGCTAATCTCTCAAACTACTACTTCAGATAGATGAATTTACTAATTTCATATTTTATGTGTCAAAAATAATTTTCAAAATATTCTCTCTGTAGAAAGGCTGATTTTGATATTTTAGAGTAATAATATACAGAAGGATAAACATTAAAGTGGTAACTCAGTAAACTTGAGAGCCTTCAAATGTTGCTTAAAAGTAAAAGTGTTCTTAACTTTTGTCTGTTACAAAAACTGTTTGTCCTTCTTCAAATCTGTTTTGCACCTCTTTTCCACATTAACAACCTCATATATTGTGATTGATCTGCAAGCTATACACTTCAATTGCTTGCAACTTTTTGTCTTGGTTACACCGGCATCTATTTTATATGCAAGTCCTAGATCTGTGACTTCATCATATCCATGTCCTGCCACCAGATACAGACGTGCTTTGTTCTGCCTCTTTTCATGCTGGAGGAGTTTTTCCTAGGGGTTGCTCCTTGTTCTGAAACATGAAAATGTGTGAAGCATAAAACTCCAGCTGTGAATACTTACCTCCCTGCAGTGTTAAAAAGTTCAATATACAAAACACCTGGTTTCAAGCAAAATGTACACTAAGATATATGGCAATGAGACAGATTTAATATACCCCATAGGGCCCTCAAGCAGGCTTTAAATTAAAGACACAACATAGTTGGTTTCTTTTCTCTTTTTTTCTTTTTTTTTAAATGAGTCTTTATTTCATGAAAAATGAATTGATACTTCTTCCTACTGAAGAGAAACTCATAAACAAAAAAGCAATTTTCAACCAGCAGAAAGGATGAGGATTCATTGTTATGCAAAATAAAATCTGAAATATAAAGTTTACATTATGAACAGAATAAAAACCCTTTGTTCCATGCAGAAGAAATATAGAGGGTCCCTGCAAATCTTGACATGGAGTACGTTCTTCAGTTCACTTGAGGTTTGCTTATACATTGGCACACAGACTACTATTTGAAGGTAATAATAAAGTAGAGTCTATTCCTCCTACCTTAAATTCTGCAGACAGTATTTTACATTTATATTTGACTTTTCTTCCATACAGTGCTGTTCTAAATGCCCAGCAGTATAGATGCACCTTCAAATAACTGAAAAGAAATTCACAAGAGAGTATAATTAGCACATTCAAAAAAAAAACCATACGTCACCAAAATTGTTATTATGGCTTAATATAACAGATAAAGAAACACTATTTGTGTTTTCACTCAAGCCCACATACTCTTTTGTCCTTGTCTTGTATCTTGCCTATTTTGTAAGCCATTCCTCTTTTCAATACTAGTTTTCTCTTCAGAAGATAACAGGTATAATAATAAGAACACAATCTTCCCCAAAGTATGGGCATGTGAACAAAAATGCATCCACTTCTTTTAAGTTTCAAAAGGACAGACTTCTGGGGTTTGTAAGGCACATCTATTAAGTTAGAAATATAGATTTTCAATATTTTTTTCTTTGGGTATCAAGTGTTTGATGCCTGAATACTCACTATAACCATGCAGATAACCGCTAGGTAGGATAATTTATTGTATGATAGATAATAAACTTTGGACCCTATGGATGAGCTTGACAGCTGCTGTTGGAGACCAACTGACCTTCACCATTGTCCATAGCTAAGACAATGATCTTTTGGACGTCACAGAAAGTTCTTCCTACATGGGGGAGTTCAATCACAGCTTGACTCAATTTTTTTCTGATTCATGACTATGAATTTAATATTCAAATGTCTCTTAAAATATAAAACTGCTTGTCAAGTGCCATTTCTGAACTATGAGGAAATGGCAGCTGGACATGAACATTGCTAGAGAATGGAGAAATGAAGTGTAGACCAAATACAAGAATCCCATGCAGAACCCAATAACAGACTTGAGAGACTGAATTCATGGAGATGTTTCATGAATATGTTAAAGAACTTTATGAAATATGTTTATTTATTAATATTTTACATTTTCAGTGATCAATCATTGAAAAATTTGAAGGTTTCAGTAATACATAGTAAATTTCATAATCTATTTCGGTTAATAGTCAAGATTTCCCAACCGTAACTGCTAAATTTTCTCACCTTAGTGGTCAACACCAAGTAAAATAAATTTATTAATTTAAAGCTTCTTAAAGAAGCCATTACCTTTATATATCTCTAGAGGCATGTGAAGAAAAAGTTATTGGAATAGATAAGGAAGAGGTGTAGGGAAGCTACTGCTATTAAAGAACATTTTTATAATCTACAGTAACTCTGCATTAAATAAATAAATAGATCAAATTACTACTCTGTGCTTCTGAGGAGTTCAGTAGTTGTGTGCATACCCACACCATATCAAATTCAAATTATCCTTAACTTGTCTTAAAATCTGGACTGTATAACTTCATTTTTACTGTATGCTAAGGAAATAGACCCAGGCAGCTGTATTGTTCAAATTATACTCCACAGTATACCCATAGAGCTGCCTCAGCACTGCATTCTTTCATTGTGCTTGCATAAAACTTTGTTTACATTTTTGCTTAGATAATAAAATTAAATTAAATTTCCAGCAAATATTATTTAAATCAACTTTATTATTGCTAAGAATAATGTGGTTTTATTCTTCATGGTAATATCAAAATATTCCAGTCACCACCAGTCTTCCTGGAAGGTAATAAAACAAGATGTTAAAGCCTTTTATTCCATTCAGTTGATACAAAGTGTGTATCATAAAAGCAATATGAAGTGGTTTTGTCATTAAAAAAAAAAAATCTGATAACATAGGTTTAATTTTTTTTATGCTTTTCCTTTTTAATTCACAAAATTAATTATCTTGTTTATGTCTGAGTCATCTAAACCTATTAGTTCATAATTCTATTTATGAATCTACTCTAAGCACAGATCATCAGGTCTTAAATATGTACATGTATATTCATCTATGTGTTAATGGAATTTTCATACTTTTTGGTTATAAAATTTCAAGTGTTGCTAAGATTTTAATCAAATAAGACAGTTTAATGGCTTATTCTTCTGTGTTTACTGCTCCAAAATGAAGAAGCCTTCCAAGAAGATAAATTTTATTCATAGTAAAATCTGGTCTACGACTTGCTTTAGTGTTCTGCTGAACATTTCACCAGAATCCCAGGCCATATTTGTTCATTTCAGATGTTTAAATGCTGATCAAAAGGAAAGAAAAAAATATCACATTTATATTTGTTTACCTGTTTTACAAAGATCTTAAGTACCAGAAACAAAGAGAAATTATTTCTTACAGAAGGAGAAAAGAAGTGCTACTATCAGGAAATGTCAGGAGCAACAGTAATATTGTCCCAAGAGTTAGAAGTGTACTGTGTTTGTACTTCATTAAAATTGGAAAAAGTAAAACAAAGTATAATCTTGCATTGACAAGACAATGTACTCTAGCAGAACTCTCAGAAAAAGAGATTGAAAAGTGCTTCTTTGATTAAGAGTTTACAAAATTGTCTAGATAAATTGAATTTTCTCTTTCAACAGCATATTGAAATATTTATTATCCTTTTCTGTGTTCATTAATGGTGTTCACAGGCTGATTGTAATTTCAATGACTGTATTAAATTTTGTAAATTTAAATCAAATCACTGAGAAAAAATATTTTTTGTATATGGGACTCCTTTAGAAGATTCAGCATGCTTACCTATTTCTCATATTTACAATTACTTGTTTAAATAAGTATCACCAATCTCTTAAGTGATCAAGAATATTTTGAGCAGAAAATTATGAATGCCTTAGAAATAAAAAATCAGAAATGCTGTTACATAAGCATGATAATTCCACCAAATAACAGAATATTTTTAGGATTCAAGTCTGTTTCAATATATTCGGTACTTATGCAATTATTTGCATACAGCACAACCTAAAAAATAAACTCCATATATAATCCTTAATTTATAAAAATCCTTGCAAAACTTTTCTGTTCTTTTTTTTTTTTTTAATTGAGAAAACTGTATTTAAGAATTTGTTATCACAAAGGTTAAAGGACTAAATTGCTACAAAGCATAAATGTTCAATGATATTTCAAGCTTTTCATGAATGGGAATGACATGTTCTTGCAATGATAGATTTCAGTAGGTGTTTAAATACGAAGTAACACCAAAACTTACTTGTAAGAATAGTATCAGTTTCTTTGCAAATAATGTGATTCTTTTTTTTGTGTTTTAATAAAAGAAGATTCAGAGCCTCCAGAATCCTTTTTCAGAACCAATTTTTGATCACAGTTTGTTTGCAAGAGAAAACTGTTTTTCTACAGTAAGAAAAGGGAAACATTAAGTGAACACCTGTGAGAAAAGGTATCTCTCAGATGTTTTGTCAGTTGCTACTTCTGGACTGCAGCTGCCTTCTGAATCAATTTTACAGGAGGCATACTAGAAAAAAAACATAAAAATATATACAATTTAAAACTCTGTCTTGCATTCAGAGAGGGGAAAAGAGAAGTATGCATTTTTAGAGATGATTAACCTTCATTCTGTTAGTACTAATCAGCTTGAACTATTACAAGGGATGACATAAATGAAATTGGATCGGATGGGACAATTTCATTTACATACTGCAGAAAGACAGTCATTGTGCATTGACTTCAAAAAAACAGATTTTTAGTCTTGTTTTGGGAAATTATTTAGCTATAGGAGAGGAGTGCTCCACTGATGAATTTGCTATTTTTTAAACATCTTAGGGGTTAATTTTCTGATTTATATTTAACTAAAAAATAGATTTTAAAGGAAAAAACTGGAAGAGTTCAGAGATGACACTAAGTTGGGGGAGAAGGTTGACCTGCTAGGGGGTAGAAAGGCCCTGAGGAGGGATCTGGACAGGCTGGATCAATGGGCCAAGGCCAATGGTGTGAGGTTCAGTAAGTTGAAGTTCCAGGTCACTTGGGTCACAATAACCCCATGTAGCACTACAGGCTGGGGACAGAGAGGCTGGAAAACTGTCCAGCAGAAAAGGACATGGGGGTGATGGGCAGCAGCGGCTGGACATGTGCCCAGGTGGCCAAGAAGCCAATGACAACCAGGCCTGTGTCAGCAATAGGGTGGCCAGCAGAAGCAGGACAAGGATTGTCCATCCCACTGTACTCAGCACTGCTAAGGCCACACCCCAAATCCTGTCTTCAGTTTTGGGCCCTTCATGAAAAGAAAGACATTGAGGTGCTGGAGCGTTTCCAGAGAAGGGCAGTGGAGCTGCAAAAGCTTCTAGAGGCTAAGTCATATGAGCTGGGGGTGTTTGATGTGGAGAAGAGGAGTCTCAAGGGTGAGCCTCACTCTCTACAACCACCTGAAAGAAGTCTGTAGCCAAGAGGAAGAGTCATCTTCTTCTCCCAGGTAACAAGTGACAAGATAAGAGGAAATGGCCTCAAGTTGTCCCAGAGGCCATTCAGGTTGGAGATCAGGAAGAATTTCTTCACTGAAATGGTAGTTAGGCATTGGAACAGGCTGTTCAGGGAAGTGGTGGAGTCACCATCCGTGGAATTGTTCAAGAATTAACTGGATGTGGAATGCTGTACTATGGTTTATTTAGCATGGTACTATTCAGTCAAAGGTTGAACTTAATGATCTTGGAGGTCTTTTCCGCCTTTATGATTCTATGCTTCTAATATTTGGGATTTTTTAAGTAACTACGCTTAATCAGTAAAATAATACTTTTCTTTTAAATCATATTTTTTTTGTTAAAGGAGAAATTCTAATCTTATCTTATTTTGATAGTGAACAAAATGCTTAAGTGTATAAAAGGTGAAATGGCTTACAATTCCTGTGATCTGGCAAGGAATTCTATCTTCCAGAAGTAGTGTCCACATGGAACCTGCAGAAGATGATACTTTTATTTCTGTCAGATGAAATATAAGATTCACACTGCAAAGACAGAATTCTGCATGACTAAAAATATTTTATTTTCAAAAACCCTTCAGCCTTGGTGAGGTTGGATATTACACGTTTCCTCTGTGAAAATCAGTTAATACCCTTCCTTCACCCTGACTATCTAGACCAGTCATGGTTTAGCCCTTTGATGATAAATTCCATGGGACATAAATTTTTGGAAAAGTCTTTGAAAAAGACTAGAAATGTCCCCTGAACTCTGTAGCTAGGACAGTACTGAAAAATGATAAATCAAAATTAATTTCTCATCTTTGAAACTGCCCTTTTCCTTAGAGGGAAAGCACAGCTTGTCTTCCCATTCTGCAGATGTTAGTACTGTGAAATAACATATTCAGAATCCCAAGCATTATATGAAAAGGATTTATTTAAAAACAAACTAAAGTAATTATGGTAGACGACATTTATACTATTCTGATCTACAAAAGAAGTTTACTGTTATCTTAGATTTTTGTTTCTGTTGAGTTTCAGTATAGCTGAATTTCTGTATTATTCCTCTGAGTTATCACAAAAAATAAGCATAAATTAAATAAACACAGAAATATATAAATTATTCTCATCAAGATGATGTCAAATGCTTGAAAATTAAAGAGTATTCTGGAAATGTTAAAATTTTTTTGCATACACTCACAGTAACTGCCTTTTTTCACATAAAGCTTTGAAGGAAAGTATGGTGTGGGATTTTGATGGGGGTTTTTCTGTTTGGTTTGGTTTTTTGTTTGTGCATTTGGGTTCTTTTCTTTGCTTTGTTTTTTTACTGTGCTTTGTTTCATTTTCCTTTAGAATACCATAAATTTCTTTTAATTTGCCTTATTCCCGAGAAAATATTAGACCAGAGTCCAATAGTCCAATGTCTGATATAATATTTTAAAGAGGTGAATTTACATATTTTATTTTACATTGTCTTGTTCAACTGTTGAGCTGCTCTTCCCAAATATTAAGCCAGTCAGAGCATTCCTTAAGATACATCTTCTATTACTTTTAAGTTATGAATTTTTACCTGATATCATAATGTAGAAATTTTTCCTCCTTCTGGAAAGAAGAATAAAATCTTGTTTATTTATGCTACTGACTTAAGCTTTTAATTTATATTTCTGATCACAATCCATTTTCTGTTCTTTTATCTATTTCTTCTTTTTTTTTTTTGTCTTTCACCAGAAGAAAAAGTCTGTCTTCAAAATCTTTCTTCCAGCTTACATTAATCAGATCTATTTCATTCTAACACAATCAAAAAACGTTTGAATAGTAATTGACTTATGAGGACTCCTATGCATCTTCCATAGCAGCAGAGACTTGATACATTGATGCACTCTGATTCTACTTCATACCTAATAAAACATCTAGATTACTTTTCTGCTGTGGAAGCCTCAATAAAGAAGTTGTAATCTCTGGGGGAAAATGCTGAAGCGTTAAAATATAATTTGTTATAGTTAGTTGAAGGATGGCAATGGTCCTTTTGACTGTATTTATGCAAATAAACTGAGCAGGTTTGGAGACTGGTTCTCACAAAATATCAGACTGCTTTGTTGCTCAAATGCCTCTTAATACATACCTTTTACTACAGCAAGAAGCATTCTCTCAAGCAAACTCAGGTATAGAGGGGGCACACATAGGTCAAGGCTGTTATTAACACCCCTATGAATAATTCTTTCATTTTCTGGAGTGAAAAAGAGTATAAGCCATATGGATAGGGGATCTGTTAAGGTATCTGTCTTCATGGACAGAGTGTATGTCCTGTCTCTTTGTGTTGATGTAAACATTTTATACATTTAAAATATTTTTATAAGCTGCCTGCAGAATGTTTTAATGGAAAATCCACATATTTTTTCCCCATTATTATTTGTTTGTTTCTCTGATTGTTTTGTTTTATAGTTACTTGGCTTTACATTTTCACTTTTACATTTTTTACATGAGCTTGGTCTCTCCCTCCTTAAAAACAAATGATTACTTCTTTCTGAAGACGTAGCAATTTCTGCCTTTTCTAATCTTTTGACACTGAATACTTGGTGTAGAATCTGTAGTCTTATCCTGGTTATTTCTGAAGTCTTATCCTGGTTATTTCTGACTTTTCAACACCTTTGATCCAAGTGCTTGCATAAAGCACTGGTATAACTAAGTAATTTTATGATAGCTTATTTATGAAATTTACATTTAACATTTGCTCTGAACCACATATTAGTATTTGACATTGCTTCACAATGAGATGTGGAGGAGTTTAGGCTATGATTCTTTTTGTTTCCCTTTCTGGAATACTGAGGAATAGTATAGACAAATATTCTTATTGTCTTTGCTCAGGGCCTTCAAAATACAACTGAGAACCAGGTTAACCCTATTGTACCATCATGTTTGCCTTCACAGGCTACCTTTAAACACTGCTGGAATAAGGGAGAATAACAGAGAGACAAGTGAGACCAGTGCCTGATGAAGTTCATAAGCTGTTTGCTCATAAAGAGGACAAAAAGATGGATCACCTGAATAATCTTTGAGCAGTTACAGAATCACAGTTCTACAATTGTTCTACTTTGCAACTCCCAACCCATTTAATTTTCCTAAATATTTTGAGATGCTTTCATCTCTCTTCCACT
>LTAT01000001.1:36937001-36972878 GCA_003286495.1 Chlorodrepanis virens | reverse complement strand
GGTGTTTGTTGAGATTTTTTTTCATTTAAAAAATGGAAATTACTATAGAGTTCTTTTTCAGAAAAAGGAGTACAGTTTGGAAAGTTTTTGACTTTTTAGATTTACTTTCCTATGACCTGATTGTGCTAAATATCAGACTACTTCAATAGCATTCATTTTAGTAAGGAATTAGAGAGTTGTTTTAAAAATCACATAAAACAAGTACCTTTCTTAATTTTTTTTTTTTTTTTGAGATACAATAGGAGAAAATTAAATGAAAATATGCTAATACCACTGGACAACAAATATTGTAGCCAAGGTTATCTGGTTTCATGTGATCTGTTCTATCCAGTCAGTTTAGATAGAAATTCAACCCAGACTAAAGTTTTCAGTGCAATCTATGAAAATACTCAGATGCTGATTCTGGCATGATTTACAACTATATTGTGACCATGTGCAAGAGAGTTGAGAGAAGTTTACAACTATATTGTGAAGAGTTTAGATTTTTATCATTTTTTAATATGTAGTTGTCTTTTGTAAAATCCCAATCTGTAGATGGTCCAGTGTCTCACTTGAGAAGAGAGTAGCATTAAATATAATTTTCATTTATATTCAAATATAACAGTAAAAAATGATGTAACCCCAAAAAAATCAAAGAAAGTGTCACCCACCTGTTATATATACATATTTTATGCAAACATATTTGTCAATATGCCAGTGATTGCATAATCACCCACAAAATCAGACACCTAGTTTAGAAATCAATAACTTTCTTTTATCAGTTCTGTCCTCTGATGTTTTGTGTACATACATTCTGATGTTTTGTGTACATACATTCTGCTATGGATGAGGCAAAAAATCTTCATCTTAATATGTACTGAATCTTTATGAGTCATGGGCAAAGATAATTGCTCAATCCCTGCTTTTAGCAACAATACCCCTGCTCCATTTTCATCATAAGCCCATAACACCTCCATAGCAGCCAGAGCAGCCGCCTGCAAGGAGGACAGAAATTTGGCAAGTCCTTAATTGATCCATTGATTGTGCTGATGTGATTTAGTGGTGTGCTGCAGAGGCTGTCCAAGACCACAGGACTGCAGCCAGCCGTCCCCAGGATGGCACTGAGGGCTCTGCAGACCACAGTTGGTGTCACTTCCCAGCTGGACTGTTCATATTAACATGAGTTTGCCTGTGTTTAATGGTAATTACAAAGAAGTCATGCATTGCTCTTTAAAGGTCAGACCTGTTTTTCTCTCCAGTCGTTGTGGTACTGCTGAATGTCTTTCACCTTTACTGACGAGGAATGGAAATTAAACAAATCTATGTATGTAACTGCAAAAGAAAACAGTGTTTTCCCAGTTTTCTTCTTTGAACGACTTGGGCACCAACACAATAAACTAAATATAAAAAAATTATGAATGAAGGAAAACACCTACCTATTCTCTCAGATTTAATTCAAGCACTCACAGGAACCCAATGAGAACTAATTGGGTAAAGAAAACTCCAGATATTCTGGTCTCCTCCATTTCTTTCTGCCACATTCTCTTTCAGGAATATTTATCTCTATTTTGCAGTGGACGGGCAGGTAGGAAGCAAGAAATTAAATTAACTTGATGTGCTAAACTAAAACTCTGAAAGTATTTAGTGATAGAAGCCCTTCTCACATTACTGGAAACAAGCTACCTATAGCATTATGTTTAACATTTCATAAAAGAAGAAAAATGTATCTTTAACATTTTAAGATTGGCTTTGCTATTTTATTTTTAAACTTTAATGTTCTCTATTACTGTCTTGCACATACATGTATTAGAGACACGCTTTATTTTTTGATTTAGAAATTAAATGGTAACATTTTTTTTAAAAGAAAACAGTTCAGTATGCAAGGAGGTATACTTGCTAATTTGCTTCAAATATTACTGGTTCTTATTTAGGATTAGATGGCTGTTTTTTAATGCTATTAAACTAGACTTGGAATTTCAGTCAAATACCATAAAAAAATCTTTATATATGTAAGATATATATCCATATCTTTGCCTTTTTTTTTTTTTTTAATTTCCAAGGAGGAGTGAACAGCTGTTCCGTTTCTCTCTGTCAAGACAGACTAGGTAACTATGCCACTCATTTCTGTGATCCAGGATCTTAACAGTTTATTGTCTACTATGTATCCACTGATGGAATCTACTTGCTCCCACCAACCTGCCTGTAATTCCCTTTAGATTTTTTGTGTCCATTAATCTCTTCATCAGCTTTACAGTGGCACTGTATTCCTGGGTTTGCCTGTTTTTCACATATGCATTTGATATTTCAGATGTCTGTTACATTTTGCTGTACATGCAGTCTTCTCCTCCATTTATCACATTTTTCTCTCTGCAGTCATATGGTATTGGCAGCAGAAGTTACATCTGTACCAAAAAAAATCAGCAGGGGTAAGCCTCTAGCAGTGGCCTGGGCATGCAGCTGTCTTTATTGAGTGTATATTGCACAAGGTTAGGCAAGCTTTTAGCCACTGGAAAGTAACTTCCATGTAAAGCTCAGGCACAGTATGGGCTAAAGTAGGAATCAGAGCCCTTCCAGGCTGTATACATCAGACATATTTAAAGGAAGACAGGAGGGAGTGAAAACACATGCCGTGTTTAACTAGCTTTTAGGTGAAGGAGCAGGAGAGTGCACTGCAGATTCAGCATTACCTAGGTTACAAAGGATCAAAGACATAGCACAAAGCCTTGGTTGTTACCAGCTCCAAGCCTTCAGTCAGGGTTTATCAACAGCCAAACTGTTGCCATTAATACACATGCATTACTCTTAGACACATCCTACCAAGAAGGTACCAATGTGTGAAGAGCACAAATACAGATTTTAAAATTAGAACAAGGGTTTGTTAACAGCAAAAAGGTTACATGGTCAGTTTTACCTTATTTCTTGGTGCAAGATATTAAAAATTAGGACTAGCTCATCATAGTACAAATCATCATGAGAAGGCACTTCTGTACTTACAATGCAAATTCCCAGAATTGATATAAAATGATTTTTTTTTTCTAATCAGAAAGGAACAGTAAAAAGACAAAAAAACCAAAACCGTAAAACAAATAAAACAAAAGCAATCCACAAAAATCTTAATTTAGTAATAAAAAAAAGTTGTGCCATGCTTTTGACTTAAAAAATATTTGCAAAGTGCTGCAAACCACTCTATTTTAAATGATGGACTTCCATGTTTTAGTCTGCAAGCTTTCCAACAAAAATAAACCTTCCCTGTTATTTCTAAAATACCTTTCTAATTTTTTTTCAAATTTATTAAAATTTATTAAATTTATTAAATTTATAGTCAGCATGTCAGCATGTTGACATTTGTCTTCTTAGATAATTTTATCATGACAGTTCACTTATTGAAATGATGGAAGGCAAAGTGTGCTATATGGAACATAAATAATAAAAATTTCCTTAGCTTACCTTTTACATCTGCATTTCCATATTAAAATACTCTAAAAGACAAATGGTTAAATAACTCTAAAGTTAACAATGAAAGCTTGAAAATCATGAGGGACTAAGTAGCCCTGAGTATCCTGTCTACAGAAAAAGCAAAATCCATATGTTACGTTTAAGCATAGAGGACCTTGACAGGTTCTGACTACACTGCCATAAACACATTTAATGTAACAAAAAAAGAATGCTACTTGCCTCTCAAAGACTGATTTGGCAAAGGATTTTTGCTTTCAAGTATCTTTACACGTGAAGGTAGCCCTGATGAGATCTGTGAGAATGTTTTGTGTAAACATACTTGTGTTCAGAAGCACCGGGAGGACTGAATCTTAACAGTAACATAAACTATTGAGAAAACTTAGGAAGGGAGGGAATTTACCTTGGTGTGAAGCTTGCCTGCAAGTGACAGGAGAATCAGATCCTTAGTGTGTATCTGTTACGGTAAGTAGCAGTTCATTGCTTTAAGTGAAAAGTGCAGCTATATAACAGAGAGTGCATAACTTCATCATTTCTCATTTTGTGAAAACACTAATAGAGAACAGACATAAAAAAAACTAATCTAAACTATTAACACAATACTCAAACAAACTGAAGTGATAAGTAAAAATAAAAGTATCTTTGTTGGCTGAGTCCTGGAGTGATGGCTGATTTATCTCACAAAGCACTTAGAAATCAGTGTTTAATTCTTTCTTTCTCAGCTCTAGATCACAGGTCAGTACTTAACTACACAAATCTATTTAAATAAACAATGTGCTTATGCATCATTATTCACTCTGCATGGCTGCAGTCCAACTCAAAGGAGATGGGGGCAGGAAGAGCAACACAGTTATCTTTGTCAGAAGAAATGAAGGGGGCAGATTTTCAACTGATATATCTTAATATATTCTGTTGTATATTCTGTACTCAAATAGTTATTCATGTTGCTGAGGGCTTTTGAACAAAGCAGTTTGATAAAATTTACAAGGTATCTCTGGAGAAAATTGTGTGTTGCACTTCATTTCCACAAACATTGAATCCAGCACTCAGATGCCTAAACTGGTGCATTCTGAAATGTGAAGCAAACCAGGAAAGGAAATGTCACACCAACCAAGACTTTTTCACACAAAGAAATTAATACTATTTCTCATAAATACGCACCTATGTCAGAACTGAAAAAGAATGCCATTTGCCTTTTAGTTACAACTAATGTCTAACAAAACCATGGCATAATAATTTAGACAGGCTTATTGTATCTTCTTCACGTATTTTCTATTTAAGTTTGACTAGCATAAAATCTATACTTTAGCTCTCTGGGTTTGTTCTAGGATAGTGGCTAGTCGATCAGGGCCAGCTTTCAGTTTAGAGCAGGCATGTGCTCAGATGCTCCCACTAGCTCTCGCTACTCTCCATTGCCTTCTGATGCCTGACAGTTTAGAGATCCCCTGTAGATTTTTATAAGCTCTGTGTATTTTTCCATTTATACTTTCTTGTAGCTTGAAAAATTGAGACAGAAAATATTTTTTTCTTTGCAGCAAGATTAACAAAAGTAGAGTAGATTGATACTCTTTCCCCATCAGTTTTGTTTTTTTTTTTTCTATCAGTTCTAAGATTCAGGTATGCAGGGGAAGCTGTTTGCTTCAAGTTTGTTGGTCAACTTCTGCACAGAAGATATTGCTGTCCAGTGTTAATTGATCAAGTTACAGAACTGTTTAAAAGAATGTCCTTCTCTGAAAATATAAAATAAAATATTATTTTTTCTTGTGTGATTAGATTGTTGGGGAACTTTTTTTCCTAATAAAAATATGTCATTTATGCATCATATTAATATAGGTATAGACAAAAATATTTATTATTAGTTATTAATGACATAAATTTCTAATTTTTTTTTTTGCTTTCACACTAAGAGCAAAGTTTACTACTGGTCTTTTTCATCATGCTCTTCTGGCTTGTGGTTAACTTGTATAGTTTTCTCTGTGACTGAGGCTGAAGCACAGAAAGTTATGGGCAATCTGACACCTCCACTTGAATAATAAATATGCTTTTCAACAATTGCTGAGTATCAGATGGAAGAATGAAAAATTAATTATCATTTAATTATTTATCAAGGACATGAATACAGCTTCTTTTCTAGTGAAGGAACTCAACGATTTTTACAAAACATTGCCTTTCTGTCTCATGAAGAGACAATAGTCTGTCTCCATGAGACATCTGGTAACTAAATAGTGATACAATTGAAAGCTTATAAAAAGGAAAAACAAATTGTAAATGTAATGAAACAACATATATTTATAAAAATTCCTTCATCTGGACTGTGTTGTGAATTTCATTAGTGAACTGATACAGAAGTTGAAAAAAAATATTTGCCACTGAAGAAACTAAATGTATTCTCTGGTCACCAAAGTAAATCTCTGGCTGTGTCAAAAATAGTTGATAAAGTTTAAAAAACATTTAAAATTGGTGCTACTCTGGCATCTCATTTAAGTGACATCAAGGTAGTAACTATACAGAACTTCATTAACAGTGAACAAAAGTGCACTACTTTTAACAGAACATCTGTGAGGTTTAACAAGAATACTTTAATTATGCTTTCAGGAAAATCTGTCTTAACTGTTAATAAGATAACAAGTTTAATTGATAAAATCATCCTGGAGGGGAGAACTTAAACAAGAGGAGTGACAAAAAAAACAGCTTGCATTTATCCTTAACACTTACAATGAGGATTGTATCTTATTTTCATTTTTAAGTGAAACTTTTTGAAGAAAGCATAATTGAAATTTACTTTCCAGTTAATTAAAAAGATCAATGAAACCAGTCCTATGATTATCTGAACTAAAACATTTTCTGAAATTGTAACTGGTGAATAAAATTTAAGAAGTCAAAGACAGCCTCTCTATTTTTCCCACTCCTGGTGTATTCTGTACTGCAAATAAAACCTAAACTAGACTTAGTTTTTTTCCTTAGAAATGCATAATGCAATTTGGGAGTCTCTAAAGTTAGCAGTAAAAATACAGGAACAAGATGAGAAGGACTCTATGTCACGTGACTCTCATGAATTTTTGAAGAAAGTTTTGCGGACAGATCCATTAATTAATTCTAAAATCAAAAAATCCTGCTGCCACATCGTATTGAACTTTTAGAAACAAACAACAAAAAAAAGCTGGCTTCGGTTCAGGGTTACACTGCGTTGCTTTGGAGAAGGTGGAAATCTCTGCTTCACAAACAATCTCATGACCCAATATTTATCCTAAAATAAACCTAAAGCAATTATGAGCAGCAATGTCTGAGATACCGCACCTCCACACATTCCCAGATTCACAGGGCTGTCTGTGCTTGGTTGAACGCTTCTTCAGGCTGAGCCCCAAAGCCATACAAGTCCTTCCTTGCTGCTTCTCACCCATGGTGTGCTCCACCAGGGTACCAGCGCCGGCAGCGCAGAGATGCTGAGACTGTAACATGCCACAACACATCCCAGTGGGGCCCTCACTGGTTTGAGTAAAGACAATAACTCATCTGAATTTCAGAAAAATGTGGGTGAGATAAATTCCCCATCTTTTACAATGTACACCATCTTTTTAGTGTTTTCTTTCCCAGGGATACAGAGGAGGAGACAGGATGCCATTTAATGCTCTCCTACCCCCGCAGTGTTTCATGTAATGACCTGAAAGTATATGTTGATAACATAAACATGTCTTTGGGAAAGAGGATTGTTGGTTCCTATGCTCCCTACCACTGAGGAGATCTTTCTCCTAGCATTTTTACATATTATTCTGCTCCTTTTGACCGAGAGCTAGTCCACACCACAGATTCTCATGTTATCATCTAAAGCAGTGATTGGTATTAAAGAAATATATAAACATTTTTATCTTCCTTTCCTACCATGTTTATTTATCTTAGTTGTTCAGAACAAGATCAGTAACATTGTTTTAGAAAGTTGCAAAATTCAACTAGAGTTAATATAGCCAGAAGAATTTGTTAACATTACTTGAGAATACCAGTAGGTACTTTTCATGTAATTTATTTAAGGAAGCATACTCCTAGGACTGAATTTATTTCCAACCACAAGAAAATAACAAATAAATTGGGAAACGTGTCTCAGAAGAATGTTGAATGGATTCAGACCTTCTCTCGATCTCTATAGCACTTTTTACTTTCAATTTCTCACAGTAAAAGCACTTGAAAAGTTTTTTGATATTCTTATATTACCAGACAGTATTTTACAAGCTGTTGGAAGTAGTTGATAATATACATATTTATTTGTTTTCTGTACTGTCCATACATTTCAAGTCAACATGTACACATAAAGAAAAAAAAGCACGAGTTTAAGAGAAACTTTAAGTAATATAGCAATTACTCTTTCATCCTGTTATAATTGTGACCCATGTTGCATAGTTCCATGGTGAAACAGAGGTTTAGCTACAACAAAACATAATCTGACTTGGAAATGAGAAATTTCAGACAGAATTCGACCTAAAATACAGAGAGCTAATATAGTTTCAGCAGCTGTTTTAAATATACATAAATAAATAAATGAGCAATTTTTTCTCTAGATAAGAAGAGCATTCATAAGAAGTTTTCGCCAGATTAATTTCCCATTAATTTGTCTGTGCTTGCATTCTTAACATTAGTGAAACAGTGTATCTTACTGCTCTGAGATAGTTCAAAATGAGTGCTTTCAAAACAGAGGTGGAATAACTGTAAAAAAATCCTCATTATCATTGTTAATTAAAACCTAAAAAGTGGAAAAAAATATTAAAAATATCTATGCCTGCTGAATTAGAATGAGTTTTTTGAATGTTATGCAATCACAAATACCTGTCAGATACATCTATAGCTGTTAAATTAAATCCAGTTGCTCTTAATTTAAACCCAGTTCATATGACAACCTGGTAGGTTAAGCAACAATATGATAAAATTCCTAGAAGTCATATGGCTTAGTCAGCTCTCCTTCCTATATGCATGTATGTGCTCTGAGCTTAGCACTGACATAGATAACTTATTCATTACTCAGTTCAAAGGAAATAATGATACTCAGAACTTGGCAGGAAAAAAAAAAAAGAAAAAAAAATATATATAATTATTCTTAACTAAAATTAATTTTAAATTGCTAAATTGCTCTAATACAATCTATAGATACATAAGTTATTACAACAGGAACAGAATTTGCTTTGATTGACTGTATAATGAAATATGGCAAATATCTTGGGAAGCATTTATTTAATAACTTCGTATTTACCCCCCCCACAGAACAGTTAATATATAAGGTTATAATGCAGTTATGGAATTTGTGGGGACATTGATAATGGCTTTGATATAAAGCTACAGAAAAGAATATCACTCTATTAGAGCATCTCATGCAAGTACATATCTTTATTTTTCCAAACTCGTAATGCTTTATTTGGTACTTATTTCCAAGTAGGCATAGTAGACCAACATTTGCTGTAAAACTTCACACAATAAGAAACTAGTAGCATTACAAACGGACAAAAGAAGGGAAAATCAATCACAAAGCTCAATAAGATAAAAGAATGGCATGCATTATAATCAGGAACAGAATGATAAATCAAGCAAATACTGAAGCTTTTAGGACCTTGGCATTATTCTTTGGATAGTTTCACAAAGAGATGTTTACTGTAAAAAGTAAATTACTCCAAGAAGGTGCAGAGTAAGCAATTCTCACAACTGTGCAGCTAAGTAGTTTCTAGTAGCTGCTGGTGAGCAGAAATTAACTCTCACATTTTCACATTTAATAAGGAAGAAAGATCATGGATTATTTCATAGTCTACAGTGTTATATTTTGAATGCACTGTAGTCTATTAAGTCAAAGACCACACTCAGATGAAACAGTTTTTTCATTTTGTGAATCCATTGAATTACTGTATTATACAATATTTGGCACAGACACTTATGTGTATGCACATGTATGAATACAAAAGAAAAAGATTAATGTCAACATATATTGCATACAACTAATTACTTAGAGTTTGACCTTCCTAATTTTAGGTGGTTTTACTGAAATACTGAAGTACAGTTATGTCCTATCATTTCTTTCATTTTCAGAGACTGATTACCTTTGCAAGAGATAGCATGCAATACTCTATGTTGTTAAACAGCTGGCATGATTCCTGACCTAGCCTGACTTAGAAAAGCAGAATGCTTAGAAAACATATATATTCATGGCTCAGGATTCAGAAATTCCAAATGAGTAGTTCTAATACTACTACATGTGTCCGAGGGCAAGAGAATTTACCTGCTCAGGCAAAATTTCTACTGTTTCATTTGGCCTTTGAGGTCACAGAGTAGCTGTCCTTTTTTTATTTATTAGAAAGGCTTAGGGACAGTGAAAAACATTGACTAAATCGTATGGCTTTCAATAGCACACATAGATGCTGCATGTTCACATATTTCACTTTTATCATCATCAAATTAATACATACATAATTGTATTATAAATCCTAAAAAATACTCTCTGCACAACCTTATGGCGATTTAAGGCAAAAAAGATCTTTATAGTTTGCTTTGCTGATTCTTTAGAAGTGTTAACAGTTTAGTAATATTCCTCTATCTTGTCTTGCTTATCTTACGTATGATTCCTTTGGAATGGGATCACATATGGACATACTATCCAGCCTTCCCTGTTTGTGTTGTGTCTTGCAGACACTGCTACTATAAAATGGGGATATATATTATTTGAGAGATATTATATCTAAAGTATTTAAACAACTGTATTCTTAGCAATTAAATTCTAATTTATGTAGGCATATAAAGTGTTTATAATGATTTGTTCTCAAAACCAGAGCTTAAGAGATTTGATGATGTGGTGCATTGGTAACACAAGTGAAAGGAATGTTCTAGTATTACTTTCAAGTTTTGGTAACTAAAGCATAAAAAGGACAACAAAAATACAGGTAACATGAAAATCCCGAGGACCTTCAAGGGAAATATATATAGTCCAGAAGTCTATTTGTCTTTTCTGAATGATATTGACAGTGGGTCAACTTGGGTGAACTCATACATTTTTACAAGGTTGACATTCAATTGAGTTTAGCTTATGCAAAAAGTATTTTGGAGTTATATTTGCTGATACTATCATATTCCTTTCCTTCTTTCACTATTGCTTAGCTTTAAGAAAGGCTAGGAGTTTGTCCAAGGGCATATTTTTATTCATAGTCATTGGCAGATAACCCATGAAGCACAAAGGTACAGAAAAATTCTCAAAATTGATAAAGTAAAGAAGGGATTTCCAAGATGATAAAAGCAGAGAACTAACGCATATCAAGAAAATAAATCAACAGTTTGTATCCATAAAGGACTTCATGCCTTGGTCTAATGAGAAAAAGTGCTAGTTCTGTTGAAGTAATGTGTCTGGGAGAAAGATGAAGCCCTGTGTGTTTTACTGCAGGAGGAATCCACAATACATCCCAGTCTGCAGCTATGGGAGCCTGTAAAACATGTATAACATGTTTTTCTTTACAGGACACAGCAAACATGGAAAAACACAGCAAATGTTGCAGCTTACAGAGAATAAGTGGTGCATCATGACAGTGGTGATCTGAAGACAATTGCACAAACTCTACCAGAATTACCTTTATAATACTTCCATGCTATGTCCAGAATTTACACTGCAGTCAGTTTCCATTTCTTATTCACATCCAGCAACATGAAATTAAAATATGTTTTCTGCCTTAGTCCTCATAGTTTGAATGTGGCTGAACTTTAGAAACTGATTATTTAAACTATGTATAGGGAGAGATAATAAGTTGCAGTCCATTCTAAATCTCTTTCAGATACTTAGGAAACAGGCTGTAGCAGAAACATACAATTAATACCATTAATCAGAGGCATTTTACAATTAAATAAATAGTTTGTGCTTCATTTATTCAAGCAGTTAGTTTTCATACCTGGAAAATTTGTTATTGAAAATTGTATGCCAAGTTAGAGTCTACATCCATCCATTCATTCATTTAAAAAAACTCACATTACTCTATAAGCATGCCATTTTGCAATTACTATTTTACTTGGTAGATTCAAAGACTCCCAACGAACACAAAAGATTATTTCATTTTCCTCAGCGCAATATCCAAAGCCACAGAAGGATGACAATGAGAATAAAAGTGCATTTTCATGAAATTTCATCTACAGGATTTTTTTTCAGCTATTAAAGTACTACCTATTGTGGTCTTCAGCCCAATCATTTTTCTAATTCACCTGGGCAGCTTTGAATTTGTTTTTAATCATGAAGTTAATTTGAACGCATGAAACATTCCCCCCTCTCCCCGCTTTATTATTAATAAAAATTGGGAGATTTAACTGCCTTGATCAGACAAGAAACTTTTTTTTTTTTGTATTTGAAAATAGAAAGCACTTGTTCAGAACTTTTTATATACTTTTTACTCTGTGGCAGAGTAAAATGCCAGGAAGATTTCAGCTTAATTTTTTATGGATAAAAAGAAATTATAAAAACCAAGAGGGCATGAAACTTCTCATGAGTTGCTTTACTTAGTACAAGGTGTAATTTGAAGTGATTAGAATTCTTGGATTAAAAATATAATGAAAATTTTAGTCAGGTAAATTGTTATGAGTACATTAAATTGTACTCATAAATTGTTATGAGTACAGAAATTGTTATGAGTACATTACTTTTTTCTTCCTTTCTTGGTTTAAAATTTAAGGGGCTTTATTTTTTTAATTTTTTTTTATTTTATTTTTTAATTGTAAATTAGCTAGCTATTCCTGTACATATACCAAAATAAATATTTTTGATCTTTTGCTTTCTTTTGGGGATTTTTTCCCTTTGTTGCTACATTTACACTTTATAGCTAAAGTGATTTGAGAAATCTGAAGGTACACCATTTTTAAATGGCTTCAGTTCTAAATTAGACAGGCAGTATTTTGTTTGCTTACTTTTTCCAATAAGAAAATAAGTCTAATACAGCATTTAGAAAATGGTAAGATTTTCTCTCTTGAGAAATCTTGTTCTGTATTGAAAGGGATTCTTTTTATCAGTCCTAGGATGTATTGCAGTGCATTATAGAGAATGAAATTAATATTCAGAACCTCTTTCAGCAAGAACAGAATGAAAAAGGCACTGTCTTAATGGTATTTATTAACTGGCTTCAGTAAACCTTAATGTTAATTAAAAAAGACCAAAACAAAACCAAAAAACAAAGCCCAAAATATTTAGATCTAAATGTACAAGATCAACTTTATGTTACTGCATGCAAGAAATTATTCCACAATTGAAATGCATATATTCAGCACTATGCTTAGCTCAGAAGTCCTAATAAATGAAAGTTATATAAATTAGATGATAGCCTTTCTCTATTTAAATATGGAATAATGTCAATAATAATTCTTAATGTCATCATTTATGCATGATCCTTACTTTGCATTCAGTTGTTCATGTTAGGTATTCTTCAGTCATTGTTAAATGGAAAGAAAATTGCTAATTAAGAAAGGCTGAAATTTACCCTGTGGTGGAGGCTAATGCCTTACTTATATGCCACTTAAACCTTATTTTGAAGGTTTAAATAGGATTCAAGAGATGAAGTGGCCTGTGACATTTATCAATCCTGAATACTCTATAAATTGAGAAAAAATCCACACAAACCTCATATACAGAGACTTGTTAATTGCATTGTTCCTAAGGTAAAAGCCACACTCCCTTCATTACTGGTATATTTTAACAGTAGTTGTTATGCTTAACATTCTGTGATATTTTATTTTATTTTATTTTATTTTATTTTATTTTATTTTATTTTATTTTATTTATTTTCTAAAAGTACGGGCACAGAATTAATCAGTCCCATCTGCATGCACAAAAGATATGACACAGGGAACAAAAACCATCTGAAACAAAACTATGCTTCCTTTCACAAGCAATGGGGGAAATTAATGTCATCACTAAGCTGAAGACATAAAGAGATTCAAAATTAAAAATCCTTTGAAAGCTTCCAACAAGATTCCTATAATCAGCAGCAAGATAAGTAATGATCAAAGCCTCTTAAAATAATATTGCTCACCCCATTAGAGCTGCTTAAATGTATCCTACCATTCATCAGAAATTATACAAGATTACTGCAGAAACTATGTCATTGTTTCAGTAAGAAGCCCAGATGTTTTAAGGGTAGACTTCACAACTCGCATAAGGTTAAAAGCCAAGACTAAAAAAGAAACCAAACCAAACCAAACCAAATTAAACCAAACCAAACCAAACCAAACCAAACCAAACCAAACCAAACCAAACCAAACCAAACCAAACCAAAATATATCACACTCTCTTACTCATCCCCACCAGCTGCAGTTAAAATCCTTTAATATTGCTAAAGTAACACTTCATAGGTGCTCAACTGCTCTGCCAAATTGCCTCATATTGAAGTTGAGTCATGGAAAGGGAAGTAAAGTGAATGCTCGCACAATGGAGAGATATTAGCATTTTTGTTAGGTTTTCCTGGTTTTGTTTTGGTTTTTTATTTTTCCCCTAAACAAAGCTGGTATAAACCTATTGGTTTTTCTTTTCTTCTGCAGAAGCATTCTTCTTTTGTTAAATTTAATCTCAGCTGCACTGTGATTAGTGAAAGAAGAAAACCACTGTTCTGCATACTTCATCACTAATGTTACCCTATGAAATAGCCCCAAGGACATTACACACTGCTAAGTGTCAGTTTAGGATCTGAAAACATTTTGGAGTAGAAGTCCAGAATAATGTACATTTGACAGTTCTGCTAAAAATGTGAGATTTATTACCTACTGCGCTGTGTGCTTTTAATAGCAATATAGTTATTGCTTTTGTCAATAGCAATTTGAAGTGCTCACCTTGTCTCCTTTAGACTTTCAGAGGTAGCTCATGGCACTCTTTATTAGAATTACTTGTAGATGGAGGAAGTTTGAAGTTTCAGAAATTGCTTGCTGCAAGTTGTTTCAAAGTGAATATCAGCTTTTAGTAGATGCAGTGTGCAAACTCAATTTGATAGTCACATTTATTTACCTAGACTTAAAGACACACAAGTATAAGAACTCCTATTTTATGCTCTAGATATGCTTGTCAATATAACTGCAATGCAAAAATCTGTATGATTTAAAAACAAGGGCATACGTGCCTCAGATACTCAGAGCCCAGCAAGACAAAGACTACCCAAATAAAATCAACACATTTCCATTTCACCTAAAATGCAAATGTTGTATCTACTTCCTCAGCCAGGTTTTTTTTATTCTCAAATATTTTATAACACCCTTGAAACCACAACCCCTAGTAGTTCATGATTAGATTGCCTTGAAATCCAGGAAAATTCAATTACCTCCAAAAAAATCTCAAAGAAATCATTCAAACAAGTTTAATCTATGCCAGCCAACATCCAGACAACATAATAGATAGCTACTGCAAGTAATTAGAAAAAAGTAGAATAGAATAGAATAGAATAGACTAGACTAGACTAGACTAGAATAAATAGAATAGAATAGAATAGAATAGAATAGAAATTCTTTTCAGTTGAGAGAGGCAGGCATGTTATTAAGGGCACAGTACAGATGCCTCTTAAACACGGACTGACTTGGGACATTAACCACTCCTCCAGGAAACCTGTTCCAGTGTTTGACCACCCTCTCACTAAGTCCAGTCTAAACCTCCTCTGGAGTAGGTTTGAATGATTCCCACATGTCCTGTCACTGGGTATCAGAGTGAAGCAAACAGCAACTTCCTCTCCACTTCCCCTCCCCAGGAACTTGAAGAGTGCAATGACATCACTCATCAGCCTTCTTTTGTCCAAAATAGACAAATCCTGTATCCTCAGCCACTCCTGATGGAAAATTCCTTCATGTTTTTTCACCAGTTTGTTGCATTCCTTTGGACACACTCAAGGACTTTCACATCCTCCTTAAATTGTGGGGCCCAGAACTGCACACAGCACTCATGGTAAGACTGCAGGAATGCCGAAGAGGGATAATCATCTCTTTTGACCAGTTGGTCATGTTTGGTGCATTCCATGGTGGCATTTGCCCTCTTGGCACACTGCTGATTCCCATTGAAACTGCTGATGACCAGCAGATGTCCTTCTGCAGGGCTGCTCTGCAGCCACTCTCCTAGTTTGTACTCGGCATTACTCCATCCTAGGTGCAGAATCTGGTATATGGACTTGTTAAATTTCATGACATTAATTACAACCCAGTGCTTCTGAGATGATAGCTTTGGTCTATCTAGATCCCTCTGAAGGGCCTCCTCTCCCTCCAGAGAGTCAGCAGCACCTCCTAGTTTGGTATCATCAGCAAAGCTGCTAATGCTGCTTTCAACTCCTGCATCCAGATCATTGGTAACATAAGGAATAGAGCTGTCCCTAGAACTGAGCCCTGAGGAATGCCCCTGGTGACCAGCTGCCAGCCAGATGGAGCCTCCTTCACTCTAACCCAGAACAAATGTGCTACATTGAAATGATGAGAGTGTTTTTTCTTCATCAAGAACTTCACCACAATTTTTTCAGCACTGTCTCCAAACTTTTAAAAGGCTTGTCATTGGAAAAGTAATACACTATCTTATCTCATACAGAAAATTGCCAGGTACCAATAAAAATTTTGGGATTTCATGAGAAACTGTGTTTGCTGAGGTCAATTTGGGAAGTAATTCTGGGTGAATAAAAGCAGTTCTACTCTCATTTTGTAATTATCTTGAACAAAAAGGGGAATAATGATAAAAACCCCTCACCGTTATTTATTTCAAAGAGAAGATCATCTACCAAGTGTAGACAAGTGGCAAGGCAGGAAAAAACACCAATTGAGAAAGAGAGCCAGATTGTTTCCCTGAAGATTTTTGCACAAACATAACTAGAAATGGATGAGAAAGTATGAGCCACTTGACCACATTAAAAGATAACTTTCCAAACAGAAAATAAATGTTTTTCTTCTAAAGAAACCAATTAATTTCTAAATTAAAAATTAAAGCATTTGTAAGAAAAGGAGTCAGTATTTCCTTGGCAATTTCAAAAAACAGGCAGAATAAGGAGTAAATTTTTAAAATATGGAACAGAATATTTTAAAAATAATTGGTTTTCAGTGCTAATTGCAAAATAAATAAATATTTCTCCTCTTGAGTAAAGAGGTACAGATTTTTTGGTTCCTAATTTTTAAATTTGTATAAGTAAAAAGGAAAAAACATACCATAACTGCATGAAAAATTTCACTAAATATTCAATGACACAAGAACAGATGTGAGATCTAGGGGATGCCAGCAGGGCAACTGATTAGAGCTTTACACTGCAGAAAGTCCCAATAGACCAAGCAAGGTAGTTGGCTAGGTGATTTGCAGGAATGATGGAAAAGGAGCTTGTGGCTTAACCTCTTCCTTAAGCATTTGGTTAAGAATAATAAAGAATAATAATAACAAGACTTCACATCTCTCCTCTTAAACTGAAAAGGACATGTGCTATAAATTTTGTGAAATGTGAGAGCAATCCAAGACTGATTTCGACAGAGTTAATCTGTGGTAGTCTTCTGGATTTAATGGATATACACCATGTGTGAATTTGGCTACTGAGGGAGAATTCACACTTTCCATTTGGGGCTATTTTAAGCATCTAGCATTGGCACAAGTTAGAGGATCTGTAGGTAGGAGCTGATGGTCAATAAACTAAAAAAAAATAAAGGAAAAAAAAAAAGGTATCTCCACAAAAAGATCAAGAATATTGAAGTCAGGAATCCCATAATTTAGCACAGTGAGTGATTTCTCTTTTCCCACTTTTCCAAATTTATAATTTGTCTGTTTTTCCTAATGCATCATTTAAATATGTAAATTCATATAACTGAAATCCTATTATTGTTATTCAAAAACTTTGCATTTTAAAGAGACATGCTAAGCACTCATATGTACCCAAAATAGTATCTCTGCTGAAGGTTTTAAATAAAATTAAAATGTGTGTTTGGGTTATATTTAAATTTTCATGGGTTACCAACACTTGCCATGAAAAACAATTCAATTATTCAATAAAGAAATATTTAATTAGCAAAAAAGAATTTCTTAAAGTTACCAATGACATGAATTGTGAAATAAGAAACAGTTAATGCATTCTAAACTTCGGTTGAAGATCATAGAATTGCAGTGCAGAAATCTGCAATTTTTATGCAGCTGGTACTGAAGTTTTGCTCAGAATCTGACAATCGTATGTGTTTGTGAGGTTTAGTTTCTTAACCACATTTCCATAATCCTTCTAAATTAAACAGCGGAAAATTCTTTCAGGTGTCATATTTTAAACTGAATTGTAATTGAAATGCAACTAATGACTAGAGGTTTATTAGCTGAAAGTCATAAGTGAAAAACTTTGAATTCATATGAATCACAAGTTGTAGATTCTAGTATTTTAACTTACATATGGAAATATAACTCAGTCTGCTTGGATTCACTTGTCTTTGTAAACATTTTAATAAAAACAACTAATATTAAGGTATTAAAAATAGATTTTTAGTTTTGTATTTACTCAAATTCAAGAGAAGTTTTGATGTTTAAAGATAAAGTATGAAAATTGTCAGAGACATATATATGCCTATGAGCTCCAGAAAAAGAGGTAGAAAATTAAAACAACCTTTAAGCTCTCTTAATAAGTGGAATTGTGTCAAGCTTTCAATGAAGTTTGCTTAGGTATTCTGATTCTTGTGTGAGGGCTGAACCAGCAATAAGCCTCAAAGTTATATTTCCTGCTAAAATGAAGACATTTATTTGGCTACATAGCAATTAAAACTATTCATCACGGAGACACAACTAAATGAAGGACATGCACTACAAGCATGACAAAGCATCACCAATGGATCATGGAGAACATTTTTTTTCTTTGGATGGACTTTTGTTTGTTTGGATTTCTCTTCTGTTAAAAGCACAGAAAAAAACCCAGTCCCTCAAACAAAATCAAACCTGAAATTAGGTCTGAAGGAAAAGTTCTTGCATATGTTTAGGACAGGAAATTCAGGAGTTAGCTGTGTGATTGTAATGTTCTTCAGAGATGTCCATGGGATCTGGTGGGCACTAAAATAAATGAGAGGCATGTAATGGACTTCAGTAAAATCTGAAACTTGTTATGAATGATCACATACTTCACTGAAGTTACATTTTACAGGCAAGTATGACTAAGATAATTTAGTAAGATATTACATATATGTTCTGAAACTCTTTGTATAGCACCAAATATATTTTCCCCTTAAAAATATGCCCTGATCTTGATTCCACACAGGGTAAGGGCACTGAAATCATAATGTATTGCAACAACAATCTTTAACATTTTTTAAAGTATATTAAGAAAAGATCAAAAAAGATTCTCAGAATACTTTATTACCACTCACTATCTTGTTAGTCCAGCTTCCATAATCACCTCGATTAAGCAGATTGTTGCTTAGATCTCATGCATCTATTTTTTGGTTGGGTGTTTTTACAAGAACAAGTAACATCTGTCCTTTTCATTCTCTTCACAGCATCCAACCACTCTGGCAGATGTTTCTAAAACCATACTGTCTGGTAACATTTAAAGGAATACAGTATTTGCATAAGCACTGGGAATTCCAATCTTAGTACTTTCCATACTGTTTTAATTTTTTTAAATCAACATTTTTTGTTCTATACACATAATTTTGCTTTACTCCTCATAAAGCAGACATTGTGTGCACACATCTGTTAAATCTGGGCTGCATTTATTACAGTTCTCCTCTTCCAGAAACAGGAAGGATTAATTACCACAGACCAGCTCTAGAAGCACCCCCGTGTTTCTTAACACACAAAATTAATTCAGAGTTGACAAAACTCTTTCAGACACAACCTGCTTCCTGCTGATGGCGCTTTATTAGCATATTCTTCCCAGAAAAAAAATGCCTTATAGACCCTTTTTACCTCTCCTCAGAGTTCAATTTGTAAAGCACTGAGTGACAGGCAGCAAAATGGCTTGAATATATCTAAGGCAAGTTGCCAAATCCTCCCGAAAGAAGCACTTTGGAGCCTTTGTTCTGAGTACATTAAAGTCACAGAAGGTCCATGTACTGTAGACTGTACAGGGCAGGCAGGATGTTCACAGTAAGACAAAACAGCAGGTGATAAATGACATTAAATAACAGTGAGAATTTACCACAGACTAAATTAACTACTGGAGTGAAATGTTCTCAGCTCCAAGGCTATATTAACAGTGAATTTATAATCAGGTGATTATAATTCTTTTTAGTGTTCAAAGAAGTCTATATGTAAAAATGATCAAGACAGCTCTATTTAACTCCAAAGACAAGCTGTTGGAACGTGTTCTAAAAATGATAGAGAGTAACTCTCCTTTCCACTCTTATTGAGCAATTGATACAACAAGTACATAAAAGCAAATTTGATTGTTAGATATGTGACACGCTCTATTTCATGAAAAATTCAAGTCACACTGAGTTGCTCCTATCTGGTCAAACACTTGAAAAGTGGAATCTGTAATTTCAGTTTAAGAAACTTGCAAATGAATATTTCCTGGTTCTGCAGTGAAAAAAAAAGGTGAACTCCTGTCATCTATATAAAACTCTACTGAGTTTTTGACAATATTTGTTTTGTTTTGAGGTTCATATTATAATTTAATGTAGTAATCATTTTACTAATTGATATTACCACACAAATTCCTGATATTGTGTATATATGTGATTTTCAGAACAGTAAAAATATGATTGCTTCTTATAAATAAAAAACAGAATCCCAAGGGGGAAAAAATATTTATATAATTCATTTATATTTACACATTATCTATTTATACATTTAATGAATGTGGTACCATTGATTTTTCTAGTGTTTTTTTCTCTACATGGAAAGAAAATTTTTCATTATAACTACAGACTTGTTTTTCCATATTTTGGTTGCCTAAAGCTAACATAGCTCCTCTAGAATATCTGTCAGAATGCACACATTTTTTTCTCTAGGAAAAGAACACAAGCATCTAAAGATAGTAAAACAACCTAAGCAAGCACTGAAGATCAAACTCAATAAAGAAAAAACAAGACAAATGCAATAGACAAAGAAACATTGGGTGAGAAGCACTTCGAAGAAAGGTCTAAATACTGTGGTCAAAGACTTGGTGTTATTTCTATTTAAAATTATGGGGATTTTATATAGGAACCTTGTCCTGTATGCTGCGGGTATTTATTAAGACGCACAGGATAAAGGAACAAAGTAATATAAATGAATATATTTTATATTAACTTAGGCTAAATTAACAAGCTTAATTTGAGCTAGTGGCCTCACACACAAATATTTAAACCTGGATGTTGGCCCCATGTTCTATCAGTTGAACACAATCCCAGATTCCCTCTTTTCCTGAGAAGTTTGTCCATTTATGAGTGGAGGAATGATTGTAATGACAGGTGGAAGACTCAAAGCATTTGTTTATTCAAAGCTATAATTCCTTCCAATCACACCTAATTCCTCAGCTTGGGTTTACGGCAGACGTCACTCCCAAATGTAGTAGGCATCAAGTGCACTTCATGAGTATATATAACTACTAGTCACTCAATTTTTGGCATCATATCCAAAAAAATATCATACAAACAGTTTATTTTCCACACAGTGTCTACTATGCTTTATAGAACTGAACTAAGAGACATAAAGTAAAAACATATCTTATTGTGTTATCTTATTAATTCCATGCACATGGAATATGCATTAATTCCGTTTCTCAAAAGCTTTTAAATATATATTTAAAGTTTACAATAGACTGCTTATACTAAGTTTAAAAAAAAGGGAAAAAAACCCCATTATTTTCTAAACCTAAGAGTTTTGAACTACAGTAAACAATAAAACTGATTTAAATAATATACTGTCGAATGGTCACAGTGGATTTGTCACTTTTTAAAAGAAACAAACAAACAAACAAACAAACAAAGCCCTGGTTTCCTATGATTTCTCCAGAGGCCAATCAGGCATGGGTATATTTTTAATCACGCTTTTTTTTTCAATTCATTTATTTCAAGGGAAACATTCCAAGAAGCATTTCATTCCAAGAAAAAAATTAATAAACAAGCTATAGCAAAGGTGTCATGTTGTAAGCATTATCAAATTCTTCAAGACAGAAAAAATTCCTCCTGTGTACTCTCACAAGTTCCCAAGGAATGTACTGGATCCAGCTGCCAAACACATCATAGTGGGTTAAATCATGTTATTCAGTTTGATGCTTTACTATAAGACAAAATGTTGCCAAGTGTTCTGTTTTTTTAAGAAATGTATTCTGTATAGCAGATACTGTTACATGAGTGTTTTTTTAAAATTAGAATACTTAAAATATAGCAGTCTAAGATTTATATTCAACCAGTCATTTATTCTCATGCAATTGCATGAAGAGCAATCATATGACCCCAATGTGAAATAAGAAGCTAAAGTGAAAAATTACACAACTTGATCGAATACTGTGGCTTCTTTATTTAATCAGTGAAAGGCTTCCTTGGAATTCACACAACAGAGTATTTTAGAAATGTTGCATCTCTATGTTGGACGATTTCTGAATTCTCAGATTTCATTCTCAGCTTTTACAACATCATCAAAACCATCCATAATTTCTTCTTCTGGGTGGAGTACTGTCATCAGTGATCAGCAGGCAAATTTCTACTTCTGGGTGTAGTTGAGTTGGCAGTGATCAGCAGGCAGAGGTAAAAACATATTCTGAATATGGTTTCCTAGGTACCTCCATTTTCCTGATTTAAAAGAGCCACAAGAGAATTGCAAGAGGAAGTCTCCTCCCTTTGTACAGAGAGTAAGCTGGATTTTTAGAGCGCTTTAAAACACTATTGTTCAATTTATTTCTATTTTGAAAATATACATGTGATCATTTTGCCCTTTGATAAGGTAGGTATATAGTTTCTTATCTTTGTCATAATTTCTACAAGGTGCTTCCACAGCTGCCTTAACAAAACATCAACTACAATAATAAAAGCATGCACAAAGCATGCGAGCTTTCTATCTGTGCTTTGGAACCCAGACTGGCTTTAGTCTTGGCTTTTCCATCAAAAGGTCAGGTTACACCGCAAGTCTTTCATCAATTGTTCAGTGGTAAGGTCTTTTGTACTTCTGATCTTGATGTTGTTGCTAGGGTAGACCTTTTTTTTTCAGTGTTTTGTTTGGTTTAAGTCCCTATACTTACTACATGGAGACAAATATGCATATGATGCAGCTCCCAGCAGACACAGTTCTGTGCCCTGTGCCTCAGAGCAAAGCAAAGGTATGTAAATTGGCAACAGCAGTTTGCTGTCTCTTCTCTGAACAGATTGGACCCCAAGACAGGCCCTCTGGCACTCTTTTTGCTGCTGATGCTTGCCATTGTGGAGCTCTCCCTGCCTTGTTCCTTGCTATTAACACTAGGAACTCTCACAAGCATTGAAAGGAAAAATGTCAAGGGTCATTAACAAAAAAAAATCTCAGCGTGTGATTTTAAGAAATTTCATCTTATTGTTCTTTAGAAGATATATTAAAGAAAGAACAAGGAATACACAAAAATATATAATCCCTAATTCCATGCCAATTATTTTTGCTTGAAATTAAACTTTCATAATTGCAAATATGCAAAGAAATATCAAATATTAGATGTTGCAGCAGTCTTTAAAAACAGAATCATGAATTTTTGATTGTGCAAGCAGACAGCATTAAATTTATCACATATTATTTTTAATGGACTGCCCAGGTTACTAAAGATCTGAAAGTACCTAATTTAAAACTCTATTGGGAACATTAATTGCATTTTTTATAGTTACAATCTGCCAACCTTCCCGTGACTGCATAGCAGCAAATTTAAATTTCCTATAGACTTTAGATAGCTGTGCCTCTAAAGTAATGTATATTCCATAGCCCTAATATGTAACAGTGAGCAAATATATAGACCATGTGAACTGTACTTCTGCTACCTGTCTCTCACAATGGTACATTTTTGGGAATTTGAAAACTAATTTTCTTGGCTCAGAATTTTATGTATGCTACAGTTCTTTCAATCTCTAGTGTTAAAAGCTTGAAAATGCTGTGTTTGATGACTCTGCACTACTTGCAACATGCTTATTATGCAAGGAAAAGATTCTACGTTTTCATTTTTTTCAACATAATAGCAATTCTGATCACAAAAAAAGGAAAGAAATCAAGGTTTAAACCTTTATAATTTACTACCTGAAAGCCTGCAGCCATTAGTCTGTCTCTGTGAGTATGGTTTCAGAGAAAAGTGATCAGGTGCTGCATGCATCTGTAAGAGGTTTCCTATTTTATACTTCCACACATTTTCTTCATGTACACCTAGTTACAACCAGCTGCCATAGTAAACTGCTGCTGAAACTGATCCTGGCTGTTCTGGAAGTTTCAGTCAAAACCATTGCAAGCAATTGGCAGATTCTAACTCCATAACTCAATTAGGCTCTCAGAAGAGGTCAGTGGTTTTTGGCCCAGATTTACTCCTGCTGGAGCATTTGTGAGACAGGTGTAGACCCCTCATGTTTCTTTCTTGGTAGGAAAAGCATGGAAGTAAGTTGACCTCAGTGGAAGAAACACATTCTTTATGTCTGTGTGTGTGGGAAAGAGAAGTGGTATCACTGAAGCACCAAAAAGTGACATGGTGCTGAGCACAGGCTATTTATCTTTCTAAATACACAGGCCAAGTCATACAATCTTTGTTCATTTAAAACTACACTGATTCCAAAAGAAACTGACTACATAATTTCCCTCACTATGAATAATTCTACTAAATGAATATATTTAATGCACATGAATATTTATCACTTCTAGCTTATGAAGTATTGCTAGTACTGAAATCACTGTGAGACTAAAACAATGTTCTGCATTTAAAAGGTCTTTTTTACTATCTCTGTGCCTGTCTGCTGTTGAAGAAATACTACAATAATTTCAGTGAGGTTGACACTAACATCTGCAGAGGGGTACAGATATCAGAAGAAAACAAATGGCATTGGATGTCTTACACATTTCTACTGACATTAATGTAGTTGGTGCTTCTCACCTTTTCCCTGCCCAGTAAACTAATAATGCTGAGCATAACTGAAATCATTGCATTAAATACAATTGTGGGACATTTTATCTCAAAGTTTACCCAAACACTTATTCAAGTTATTGCTTTATAAAGGATATATCAGTTGTGGGACATTTTGCACCAAATATTCCATAGAAATTTGTTTGACTGTTGGGAGCAAAAGAAATTAAAAATATTTTGTTATTAATCGATTTCCAACAGGCATACAATATTTATTGTAAAATATTTTGGGGAAAAAAATAGAAGAAAATTCTCAAAATAGAAATCACAGGTCTACTGTTTGCTCTACTAAAAGCAGTTTTATATTTATTTACATTTTTTATTCTTTTGTGGGTGTGCCAATACATTAAACATCTACACAGTTACTAAGCCATACGGAAAAGTCTACAGCATCTAAACTTTACCATAAAGGCTGGATGTTTTTAATGAAGTACTGTTCACATTTGAAAGGTTCAGACTGTCTGATAGAGCTGCTGGAAAGGCCAAGAGACCTCAGATTGTTTGGTTTTTACATCCTGTAATAAAATCAAAATGCTAAAATCAAAGCTTTGTTTGATTTTATTGAAGTAATCCAGGAAGCAAGGATAGAACGATCCACAATGCTGATGGACAAAAAGGATCTCTACTTTGATACAACTTTTAAACACATCACATGACAGTGCACCACAGCAGGCCCTGCTAAGGGTGTTCTATTTCTGTCTTCCAGCAAATCTGTGCTGCAAATTCTTCTTAGTTGTATACAACAGATTTTGGGGGTTTTTTTGGTTTGGTTTGGTTTTTTTGGTTTTTTGGGGTTTTTTTTTATGTTTATTGATACACAGGCAGGATATTCCAAACTTCAGTCAGCAGGCTGTCAGCAATCCCTATCCAGGTACCTCTTACTGTGTGGTCTGGACTGGTCACATCTTACTACTTTTCTTTTTAGGATAGTCAAAATTCTTGCTTCATGAAGGTAATCTCAAAGACATTATCCAAATGGAAAGCAGTTGTTACAGACATCAAAATCCTGTTGAACTGAGGTCAGTGATTAATACTGCAGAATACTAGGTGATAGAAATGATAGAAAATTAGGAAATTTGAGTATTGGACTTTGTGGCTCTTAATAGTATTTCTAAACAGCCACTGAGTATCTTTTCTTTGACCTTTACTGAAGGCCTTTAGTTTTCACTTGAATGTCCTCTTTGTTTAACCACAGTATTTGTAATAAATGATAAATTCAAATGTATTTTCTTGTTTCTTCTTAAAAGGACTTTCAAGATTTATACTTCGTGTTGGTTTCAACCAAAACCCTAAAAATGGCCAAGGATTTTACTGAAAATTAACTCTTTTTCTTTCTAAGACTGGAATATTTTTTTTTTATTTTAATCTTTGGAGTTTTAGCATAAAATATTATTTTGCTTTTCTTCCTTAAGTTCTTCTACAGTTGAAAAACAATTTTTTAGCAAGCATCATAGGGTCAAAGCTTTAGGCAGAAAAGTCATTGAGAGTACAAAATTATGAAACGTACGTCTCTGTTCCTCACTATATATTACCATTCCAACATGAACATTGTTTCTTCCTACAAGACATCCTATTCTGAATTGCTGTTTGAATTAAGATTAGGCAAAATAGGTTAGTTTTGCAATAGTAAGAAAACCAAACTTGACAATTTCTTACCTTTACGTTATAGCCAAAGAACAGTGCATGCACACACACATTAGTTATGTCATATTCCTCATATAAATATTACAAGTTTTGAATGTTTCTGAAAATCACCCTAAATTTTAAGATTCATTACATCTAACACTATAAAGTTCTTTAAGTTCTTTGCCTGTCTGAAAGTATATTATACCAATTATTCTACGATTGTTTGAATCGTCTTATGGAAATACATTCTATCACTGAAATCTAAACAAGTGGGGTTTTATATTTAAGTAGTTATTACTGCTTATAAATGGCATTTGTTTCTACTACAATTGAGCCCTAACCTGAGAATTATAAACACTTTATTTTCCTGGAAAATCTGTGAAATACCAGAAGGCAAGTAGGATGAAAAACTTTTAGAAAACTAAATCCAGGGAAAATTAATTCTGCCTGAGCTACAAACATAAAGCACCGTAGAACACAGCCCAGTAGTGCACATTGCAATTCCATTATCTAAAATCCAGTCATTTTTTCATGTCTAAAATGTAGGAACTGGACTCATAAAAAGAAAGGCTGAACTAAAATGGTTGAAATGTTAGGGAAATTTGATAAAATGCATAACCAGAACTTCTGCGTAAATGTTATAGTACCGAAGCTTTGGTGTGACATAGGAAAGAAAAAGTCAGTGCCCAAATTGTTGACTTGGTTAGAGCTCCAGCAATGCGGTTCAGCATTTGGCCTTTCCCCTCATGTTGGCAGCATTTCTTTCTCCTTCCTGTCAGATCTCAGATGGCAATCATTTCATATGGCACTCTCTACAGAGTGCTCTTCTACTCCCACGGGATTTTGCATACCCTTTTGGCTCACCCCAGCATATCTCTCAGTCTGGAGCCACTGTAATTTACACTGCTGAGTAGAAAAACCCTCTCTATGTAAGGATGGAAAAAACAGAAAAAGCAGTGGAAAATAAAGTACAGCCATCATAGATGTGTTTATTAAATTACATTGTCTTGTTTCCCTTTTTTTCTCTTTTGCCAGTCATGTCAGCCTTCAGTGCCATTTATCTCAGTAGTGTCTCAAGGTCCTACTTTCTTTTTTCTTCATGTGATACTCTGTAAATTCTTAGAAATCTAATTGAGCACGGGAGCAGACTCCCCCCCAGGGAAGTGATCACAACCACTAGCCTTACAAAGCTCAAGAAGAGTTTGGACAATACTCTCACACACATGGTGTGACTCTTGGGGTGTCCTGTGCAGTGACAGGAGTGGAGCTTTGATGATGCATGTGCATCTCTTCAAACTCAGGATTTTCTGTGATTCTTCAGGTTACAGGACAACTCAACCTCTTCTTGAGTATCTATGAGAAAAGACAGATCCATATGTCTTTAAACTCACAAAAAGGTTTCTCCCAACTGATTTCTAATTGAGCTTCTTGCAATTAATATTTTTAAATCATTTTTTATTCTTTATGTACATAATAAAAAAAATGAAGCAACCTCAAATGAAAGAGTAGCAACTATGTATAACTCAATTGATAATTTACATAATTATATTGCTCTAAACCACTAGCTTCTCTTTCATTCCCTGCTGTTCATTATATCTATTATTTTGTCATCAAGTAGAATTGTTTGAAAAATGTCTTCCATGTCTTATGTTCTTCCATAAAAAATGTATTTCTTTTCTGGTTGTAATATACAATAAAGTTTAAAACTCAGTTCAGTATAAGTTTTAAATTGTAGGATGAACATAAATGTAAAGTTCTTTTTTTTTTTTCAAGAGGAAAATTGTAAAGATCTGTGGAATATTAAGGAATGGGGATAATAAAAATAACACTGCATACACAACCAGTTAAAAGCACCATTAAAAGAGGTGAGAAAGAATATTATATATTTATTAATTCTTCCTCCTTTATATAAAAGTACATATGTAGGCAATCTTTAAAGCATATCATATTTCTGGTGAGTTCATTATAGTATAATGTACTTTCATTACAGAAACTTACTTTTGACAATCAATACCCTATTTCTGTAGAACATTAAGTTCTGTGTCAATTGAAATGTTGGGACATGCTAGATGACTGGTTCTTAAATATTGTTCCAGGCCCTTTCTCAAATTTTTATATGTTCTTACATCTATCTGTTCATAAGTGGTTTAAGAAGGAAAAGTATCACCTGTATAGAACAGCTATCTCAGATTAATAGTGACAAAGTGAATTAAGTCCCATGGGAAACACTACCATGTATGGACATGCTTTCTGCAGGAATTGATCTGCTATTCAAAAACTCAGGATCAGGTTCAAGAATATTATGCGCACTTGAGGGAAAATGCAACTGCACTCTCTGCATTGGCAGAGGGCCCATTTTGAGGTGGAATCACTGTTGTTCTGTACCACTGTTCTAAAGGGGCTGAGACTATAAAAGGTGACCTATAGCTGGCACAAAACTCACTTTAGTGGGGTTTGATGTGGGGGTATATAACCTCTAGACAGACTTTTATAGACATCAGTTTCAAAATTTCCATGACAAAATTTCCATGACAATTTCCATGACGAAATATTACACCATCTGTGTTTGGCTTGCTGTGTGAAGCACCTCTTATTCAGCATTTCAACAAAATCAATATGAATGCAAAAAGACTCAGCTAGGAAAAAAAATTGTGGAGAAAAAGAAAATTCAGATCCTATTTTCTACAACTTCTGAGCAAAATTAAGTTCCTCTTCTTGTTAGTCCTTAGAAAGAACAACATTAAAAAAATATCAATAAAGTCCTCTCTTGACAGCGGTCCTCCGTTAAAACGTTAAAAAGAATTCCATCTGAATTGTAAGTATTGAAAAAAGTAAATCCTTTATTTAAATAGAATTTAGTCAACATATGTTTAAAAAGCAAAACAACATAATTTGAGGAAAAAAACCCCTAGAATTCTTTTTTTTTAATAATAATAATAAATAATTCAATCCCTAAGATGTCCTTTCATAATAGTTATTGTGTTATCCAAAGAAAATAAATGTATAAAAAGAGATGTTTTTCTGTAGAACAGTACAACTAAGTAGAACAGTTTTAACAGAGCCTGGAGTACTGCCTATTTCCACATTTTTTTTCTTCCAGTCAGGCAAATGTAAGAGTACAACTAAATGTAACCTGTCTTTGCTAGAACCATAGGTTCTTCCCTTTTGCAGAACATTAAGAGTGTCCAGTAGCAATACATGTTTCCAGACATGTCTCCATTGACAGAAGGCTTGTCAGGAGTTCATCATTCATATTTCTCTGTTGATCATCTCCTGCACAAAGGTCCATTTTGTTTTCTAAGGGTGTGCTAACATGAAGTTAAACATTCTCTATGTTTCCACATTCACTTTTGAGATATTTATATAGGCGATGTAGCTATTATTAGTGAACTTTCATTTACAAGGCAGGCATAGGTCTGGATGCTTAACCATGCCTATTTATAGCTCTAATCTATATAGAGGTGAAATAAATTAACATAGAGGAAAATTGATTGTGTTAATGATCCTGATAAGATTTACTTTCTAATCTTCCCCCTTTACAGTGATTTTTTTTTTTATTTTTACAACCCTGATTTAATGCCACAGTTGTGTTAACAAAATATTGGGTATTCTGGGAGTTTTGTCCTAATTTTTAGTCCATTTTTGGTGGAATTGAGAGGAAGGGTAGTCCTGTGTTGCGAAGACATCAGTGTATTGTAGTCTTTCTCTTATTTAATACATTTCCTTTGCTATTCAGAGGATCTGAAGAATACAAATCTGCACAAAACTAGGGGTGAAAAGTGGAGTCATCATGATCCTGCCTTGGTTGACAATCGCGATTCCCTTTGAAGGTCTCTCACTAAAAAGAGAAACCGTCTATCCATTGTTTGATTAAAGAACAATTGACACAGAGACTGTTAAAATTGTGTAATTTAAATTGTTCATTTGAGATAAAATATATTATTGCTATTACTACTACTATTACTGTGATGTGGGAATAGAAACTGATTCTTTATTCTTCAAATTTCTTTTCTACCAAAATTTATTAACTATCTGAACACATATATTGTAAAACGCATCTCCTCTCATAGGAAAAAAAAGAGACACCAAATTAAAGTGTCTGTTTAATGTCAAATAAATGTTTTAAATATTCTGTTTGGTTTTTTAGCATCCATGAGTGTTAACTGCATGAAGAATTAAGAAATAATTTTACCTATTCCCTAATCTTCAGTTTTACTTCTATGTCTGTTAATTGTTTTTTTTTCAAATTCTTCAATAACATTTAGATTTTATGTCATATTCAAGTTGGGGGAAAAAGAAGTGCTAAGTGGAACATTTAGCAGAACGTTGGTGTCTAGCTGCTAATGCTTTCCAGATTAGTCATTTGATCATAAAAGTCCTAACAGAAACTCATATATCACAACATACATCTGAAAGAGATTTGGAAAGTTTGTTTTTGCTTCCTCAACTGTATCTTATCTTTCTTCCTTATATTCTTTCTCTTTTTTTTTAATAAATTCCTTCCTCTTTCCCCAACATTGCAGGTCAGAAATATTTTCCATATCTACCTTCAGTGAAAATGTAATGGAATGGCAGGACATAATAAATGTCTAAACCTAGCATAACTTCTCTGTATCTTAAATTCTATTTGCTTCTCCTGCACAGCCCCTTAAGCCAAGTTACTTCCAACACTGCAATGTGATGAATTTCACATTGCCACCTATTTTTGAACCAACTCATGGAATTTTTTCTAGGCAAACCTCAGCTGAGTAACTCTTTCTGGTAAATGTGATTAGAATAAATTATACTTTCGTTACCTACAATTGCAAATGTTTTAATATCATTTTTCTTAGTAAATCAGTCAGCACTATCTTCTCACCTCTTTCAGTCTCTTTCTAAGCTATTGCCATCTCTACAGATGATAAAAGACCTGGTTTAATTACTACTGTGTCTTTCAGAGCTCAGTAGTGTGTACAATCACTAGCGATACCTAGTTTTGTTGCTCTTTTTTTTTAATTTGAACACTCTGTATGATCTTTAAAATATTAAAACATTTTTATTAAAAGGTTACACCCTGCAATCTTAAAAAAATTGCAGTGCCTCTATGCACTGTCTGCATATAGTCTCTTCTACGTATGATAACTGGACCTTGACAAGCATTGATTTACTTTCTAGATTGACTTCTCCTGTGAGCTAGAATATGTTGAGTCTGTACAGGTATTGGGAGACCAGTGTGAAATACATTTAATGAAGGAATAAAGCAGCAGTCTAAATATCTCTATGTGAATTGGTTATTCTATACTTCTGCTTTATTCTTTGAAAAGGAAAAGCCTATTAAGATGGAGTTCATCTAAAATGGGACCGATTAGTTAAGGCCTAGAAGAGATATGTGAAGGAGATATTATATTTTATTTATATGTATAAAATAAAGACAATCAATTGAAAGGACTGCTTTGGAAGTCCTTTTAGTTTTACCTATAATTTTATTCATTTTCATTAAACCAGAGAACAGAGCAGATAAACAGATCTTCCAGTTGATAAGTGTGGCACATGGGTTCTCTTTCACACCAACTGAAGTAGCACAGTAGAGTTAAGAAACCTTAAAATTACTGTTTTTTTTCAACAGGCTGACTGTATATTCTGGTATTTTAGCCCTTATGAACAAGGTTAGTATTTCATACTTTTTAGAGAGGGGCATACAAATCCTTGCACTAGATTTACCATGCGGATACATATCACAATGGAGTTTTATTTTCATTGAAAATATTTAAAAGATAGCTCTTATTTTTTTTCTCTTATTGCAGAGAAAAATAGGTTTCTCTATCTTTTACTTAAAAGATCATTTTCGGCGCACTGTTAACCTCAGTTTCAGCACAGGTTTTGACATGTTTTGGCTCAATGCTTTTAGGGATGATAAACTCCTTTATTTATGAAGGAAACTGGACAAACACCTTCATGTATTCCTGTCTCAAAGGGATATGAAATAAAGAGTTCAGTATGTATTGAAAATCAGTGCTACTGGAAGAAAATAAATAAAGCAGGGATGATACAAACTACAAAGGTTGCAAGTAGTATTTCAGCCATTTGTATGCAAGCAACCTGTCAAAATGTCAGCAGACGGTGTCTTCCCAGACCTATAATAAAGTGATAGATTTGCAATTTTCTCAGTGCAAGCCTTAGTGCAGATTAATGATAGGAAAGCCAATGAAAATCACTTTTGAAATTACAAAGGAAACACTAATTATACATTAAATTTTAGAGTTGCAGAATAATAATGCAAATTGTAAGATGTCTTTTTTTACTGGCTAAAGGCAAAAAGTTGTGTATGTGTTCATAAATTATTCTCAGTAAGGCTAATCCTTTTGGCAGAGTCCCAATGAAGTACCCACATATAATTTTAACAGTGGCAATTTCTTACCACTGTTAAAAGACAAAAGAGAGATGAGAAAAGCCACCTGGAATCTCTCATTTAAGTAAAAACTAGTTTTAGACTCACATTGGTTAAGATGAATAGAAAATTATACGCACTTCTTCTGAATCCTTTAGGAAGAATGCAAGAATTTGAGAGTCTTAGGAGAGTATACAAGGAACAGCAGACAGGCTCCATGATGGTATTACCTGGGATTCATGGAGTCACAGAATGGCTGAAGGGATCTCTGAAGGTCTGTCTTGTCCTCTTCAAACAGGACCACCTACACTTCATTACTCAGGGTCATACTGAGAATTTTTGGTTTTTTGAATCTCTAGGGATGGAGACTCCACAACTTGCTGTCTGTCAGGAACCGGTGAGTATCCCCCTACCTCTACTGGTACATGAAGTAATTCTAGCACCATGTGGTACATGGATACATGTGGATTACTTTGCACTTCCACTGGTTGAACTCCAGAAGGTTCCTGTCAGTCCTTTTCTCCAGAGGGATGAGGTCCCTCTAAACGGCAGTACACCTCTCTAGTGTACCTGCCATTCCTCTCATTTTGTAACATTAGTAGAATTCCTGAGAGTATATTATGCTTCATCCTTAAGATGCTAAAACTTAAATTTTTCAGTTGCCTTTACTGACACCTGCCTACTTAAAATACATACATTGATAAACAGACTGACCAGTAAAATATCTGAAATTCTTATATCTGTTGAAGATATATGGCTGCATATGCTTTCTATTTCAGATCTGGTTTTCCATTAATTTTTTCATACCACTCATGCCTATATTCCACTTTCAGCTCAAATGTCTGCTTTTTTGCATGAGTAATTTACTTTTGATTTCTCAGTAACACAGACAAATGAGTTAGAGAAGGTTTTATATGCAGTTAATTTTGTAAAGTTTTCAGGTATAGCACATTGCCACCAAACATCACACTTTTGTTAATGGACTTATTTTACTGACCTTCATTTTTATTGCTTACCACCATAGCCTCCACTGAAACTGTGGGGGCAACCTTTAAAAATAATAGTGCCAATGTCAATCACACAAAAACTGCACACAAAAACCTTCTGCAAAATGATCAATTAAGGGCTAAATACAAATGCAGTTTAGCTAGGCAGACTGACTGAATTTACAGCCTCCAAAGCAAAGTATACAATTAGCTTCAAATGCCAAACTTCACATGCCACTAAAGTGGCTGTATGTTAAAAACAACAACAAAAAAAATCGTAGTGAATTGTGCATTCAAGATGAGTAGCATTAAGAGTTTTGGTGAACAAAAGCTATTCTGCTACACTCATTTGCAAAGGATATAATTAGTTGTTCTTTCACTTTCTTGGATAAAGATGGCACATATGAAAAATAATAGGCTGTCAATAGCCAAAGGGGTTAGAAGTATAATTTTAACAAAGGAGTATATTTAGGACAACAACAACAGATTTCAGCTGAATATATGTAGTGTTTCAGAAGATTTTATGCCAAGAAAGATCTACTTGTAGTTTGCATGATATGTGGTATTTCTGCTTTGCTTATTTTAATCCTCATGTTATAAAAATGATTACAATGACAGCAGCATGAATTCCGCTAATGAATTTGCTGCATTTTAGTGGTACAAAGTTGTTACAGCAAAAATGCACCTACAACATTTAGAATGTTCAAGTCTTCCTTGTGTAGACATACCAAAAAAAAAATATTTAGACCCCAAATACTTTAAAAGATGAAAAAGGTGTTGAAAAAATGCATGTTAGCATTCATTCCATTCTGTGTGCATGTCTGTGACAGCATAACTAATTAGAAGAATTAATTGAGTCAAATGTGGGAATAAAGAGCCGTGATTCATGTAAAAATTTTATTGCAATTAGCATTGTTATTTGTGGATTCATAATCAAAATACCATAGTAAAAGCAAATTGTTTTTATTTCTGATTAAAAGTTACATAATTGTGAAGGCCACCAAAAGATAATGTTTTTCCTTAATTTTTCTTGCTGATTTTGCAGCTATATTCCTCAAGGTAAGTAGACAGTAAAGACAGATAAATAGTTGTTTCATGTATGGTCATAGAAGAGCAGGTTAGACAGGAATTTGTAAAAATTACATTTTTCTAGTGAAATTTTGGATTCCATTTAAAAACCAGAAACTTTTCATATTTCTTGGAAGCAAAATTGTTTTTGTGATGGTATTTCTGGACAAAATATGAGGAAGCAGGGGAAGACATGTTTGTCATACAGCAAGTAGCAAACCCCCTTTTCAGATAATTTTTAGAGGTTTTGGACTCAGGAGTTAAACATAATATTGCTCATGTATGAGTTTTCTTATTAGACATATTCATCACTACCTAATCAGTTAATTTAGCAAGTATTGGAAACTTTATCAGCATATTTTAAATTAATGTCTTGAACTAATTGATTTTCTGGAGTTCATATCTGTATGTTTTTTTCTGTAAAAAGCTGTTCTCTCTTTTCTTCATGTAGTATTGTAGAATTTCAATATTGGGAGCAGCTGGAGACATGCCACAAGAACCTGGGATGGACATGGCACACGACCATGCTGACGGAGGTTAATAACAGCATCGCAATGAAAAGCTGGATGTCATAGGTGAGTAAGGGCAAGTTACTTTACAGATAGCTGGGACTTGGGGGATGGCAGACCTATATTAACTGGCAGCAGCGAGTTATTATCAGAATTAGCATTCACTGTCAGTAACAACACATAAAGCCAAGATTGCCTAAGCATATTTTGGATGGAAATAGTGAATCTGGGAAAATGTAATTAGGGGCAGGTTGTTTATATAAGAGTTAGTTTAGACAGAGAAAGGGAGGTATGAAAGCAATGAAATGGACCATAAGGAAACAGAACAGGAGAAAATAAAGGAAGAACATAACATAATTGGGGCTCTCTGGAGATATTTACAGCCCTGAGCTTGATTATTGTAGCAAAACCAGGAAAGGAAGTCTACGTAATTCTGACCCTGACACATGTATTAAACCCGTTTATATAACCAGGAGCAAGGAAAAGAGTAAATGAGATTCATTCCCTGGTTAGAAGGAGGATGGCTGGGACAGAGTGATCAGACATCCTTATATCACTGTGTCAATGTTCATTCTAGGCTTGATGTCATCAGCATCTTGTCATACACTTCCTAGCAGATATCAAGATGGATTGCTTCAAGAAGCAGAACAATTCACTCCTCCTTTCCCATTTACAACCCTTCCTCTGCTCTCACCATGGGAGACAAAAGAAAATTCATGGGGTTTGTTGCAGCATGATCATTTTTTATCAAGAAGTGCCAGTGGGTGTTTTGCTACTTATCCTAGTATTCTTGACCAGGATAAATGTTCAGTCTCAATTCTGAAGAATCCAGAAAATTCTAGGCTTTTTTTGTTTTTGTTTTTTGGTGGTTTTTTTTTTGTTTGTTTGTTTGTTTGTTT
>LTAT01000001.1:36905018-36923194 GCA_003286495.1 Chlorodrepanis virens | reverse complement strand
AAAAAAAAAAAAAAAAAAAAAAAAGAGGTACAAGCTGAGGGTTCAATTACAGAGGGCAGTTGCATTGCCCCAGGGGGTGGAGAAACCTATAAACTGTGAATCAGAGTTACAGAATGCCTCCTATTTCTCTTCTTCTATAAAGTCATTGATGTATCCCCCTACACCACCCCTATACTTAATTATATACTAAGGCATGTATAATTAATTAATTATACATGCTCTGATACAGCTGCACTGGCCGTAACACTGGGAGGGGAAAAACTGAGTCTACCACCTGTGCAAGAGGGGAAATAATAGCTCTATTGAGGCTGTCTTTGACTTCCTAGTTGTACTGTTCCTAGATTAGAACTTAAAAAAAGGAAAAAGAAAAAGGAAAATGTTCGAAAGTAAGCACTTTTTCTAGAAGTTTATTTTATTTTACTAGGCTTCAGATCAAACTTTTGGTTTGAAAATCATGTGTAGATGTAAAAGTAGTTTGTCTAGCAGAATATACATTTTCTCTCAAGGGATGTCTGACAATCTGTTAACACAGTGTATAATGGAGAGAGTAGGGGGCAGATCACAGGCCAGATTGTTAGCTAGTATAAAAGAGGTGTTAATGCCATTGACTTTAATAGGGCTACGTCAATATCCACCAGCTTAAGATTCTCTGTATCACAGCCCACAGACCACTTGCGGCTTGCAAGGCCTTTGTGCTCAGTCCACAAAGGGACTTTTTAATTGTGGCTATACTTGACAGAATCATAAAAATGTACTATTATCAGTTTACCCAGTGATTCTCTAGCATTCCTAAGGATTAACCTCTTTCTTTGGAAGCTTACAGAGTTGTGAGAAAACCTTCTCAGCTAAATCCAAGTTCAATTCAGAAGTACCATTGGAAACTTTCATTAAACCATTTATATTGTGTTAACTTATTTTGAACACATGCTGTCTCAAGTTATTAGCAAAGAAATTTAGCTGTGATGATTTCACCCTTGAGTATATTAAGAAAATGTGTTGATTTTTTTAAAGAAACTTTTTATATGTAATGTATCACCTTATAAATGTAAGACAAAAAAGCAACACAATTAATGTAAACTTTATAATGCTGTTAGCAGACGGATGTCTTATCTGTCAAGGGTGCCAGCATGAACAAAACTTTCAAGATTCTTATTTTATATTTTAATTAGTTAAGGTTCTTTAAAGCATAGAAAGTACTTAACATGGAATTATTTCTGTGGCATGGAAGTCCTTACATTTAAAAAAAAAGGTGGCCTTGCTCTCCAGAAGTCTCCAGTAGAAAAATAAACCTGAATGTCTTTATGCAACTAGAATTACACTGAGTAGAGTTTGAATACCTGCCACGTTTGCTTATTCTTCCTAAAAACATCACCCACAATATTAGGAACTTAAAAGACACAGTAGAGCTCTCCCTAGCTCCCTGCATCAGTTTTTCCTCCCCTCCAGATCATGCCTAATAATAAAAACATAAAGGATGATCACTTTACATTAAGTAGTTGTGGGGGTTTGTGGCAAAAATCCTTTAATGATTCAAGCTTAATTTTACAGTCTGCCCCAAACTCCTCCACTGAGTAGTAAAAGTTCTTTTTTATTTTTTTGCCAAATAAAAGCTATATCTGCATATGTGAAGACTAGAGAACATCTGGGCTACAGAGAAATTATCAAATATTGTGCAAGTTGGCAAAATCAAAACTGTTTATGTTGGAATAACTTTTCCCCAAGAGGTGGGTGCACTTTGGCAGGCAGTAAAATGATCCCCAGATACCCATGACTCCCACTGCTGTTGATATATTAAATATGTACCAAGTTGTGTACACAGAACACACAGATGTCAAAAGTTGACATCAGTGGGGAACAGATAATCTTCTAAAGGCAGAATGAGTCAAGTAATTTTCTTGAATTATCTCAAAGTTGCACAAAATTCTTGGTCAGGATGGCAAAGAAAACCAGAATGACAAAAAATTACTGTTATTAAGAACAGTGTTATCCTTACATAAGAAGCATAAAAAATATGGAAAGCTTATCACAAGAATGCTAAAGATTCCTACAATTATATTTTCATCAAAATCTTTCTGTTTTCTTTTAAATATCCAATGTTACCCAAATTTACTCCAGAAACTAGTGTCAATTTTAATTTCTCTTCATTTTTTGCCACTAGAGTGTTGATGCCTAATATACCACAGAAAGAAGAATATTTGGTTGGGCTTTTTTTTTATTAATATGTAGATATTGTAAATAATTAATATACATAGCTGTAGATCTTTCAAAAAATTTCTTCAATGTTCAGATGCAGAGAGAATATTTGGCAGGATAATCCTAAATTTTCTTCCTAGCATTCTTTCTTTGTACATGCAGATATTGATATCAGTTGAGAACTTAAGATGATGGTCAATAAAAATTACATGCTTTTAAAAATACTTTGGTCTTCAAATCAATAATTAAAATCCCTAGGAATATCTGTTTGTAAACAATGTTATAATAAAATCTCTTCTAATCTTACTGCTTTATACGAAATTTTTTCTTTTTACACCAGATTTATGCTATAATTTCTTCCTGTTCCAGCAGCAGAAAACATTAGCTATTTTAGTATTTCTAGAAGAAACTAAACATCAAATAAACGAAAAAGACCCCAACTTTTGTACATTATAAAACATAAAAATTGGTGCAAAAATTAATAACTTTACCTTTCCAGTCTGTTACACTTTGCCTGTAGAGTTAAGAGAATTTTGAATGCTGTCTGGAACAAAACATGAACATAAATTCTGAGCTTTTGTTTAAGTTGCTACTGTTTAGTAGCATGCATATATTTATTTTCTTATGTTCAAAGACAAAAAATGAAATCCAAATCAAGATGCAAACTCAAATAAATTCACTCAGAATTTTAAGGGGAGTCAAACAATTCCTAACACCTAAGAATGGATGCAAACAACTTATTCTGCTAGTCATTCCACTTTTCAATGGAAAATAAAGCACCTTTCCATTTCAGGGTTTCCCATTTTATCAAATTAGATTAAAAAGGGAATTGACTACAGTAGCTAATGAACTGTATACTTCTTTATGCAACTAAAGTACTACTAACAGCACTGAAGACAAGGTACATCTATTGAAGTCCTATATTGCATGAGAGTATTTGTAAAGCAAGAAGTAGTGTACTGTAAAAGCTGGCATGACTTTCCAAAATTTACAACACAAAAAGCATTCAAGAAAGCCCTGAAGAGAGTTGGTGTTTGAAACCTTTTTTCCCTTCTGTGGTAAAAGCATTGCTAACCGCATTAGTTTCTTAGTTGTATATGGTTTTCATCATATCTCAAATGATGCAATGGAAAGAAGATTCTAAGCACAAATACTGGGCCAATTATTTATACAGCCATATTTGTGCAATAGAACATGTAAATCTCATTTTTCAAAACTGAATTCTTTAAGAGGCTTTCTAGCTCAGTCTAGAAATCCTTAGTTCAGTTTCCTTCTTTCTGTTCTTTTGCAATTAGTAGCTTACTTAGGGTAGCTGGATGTGTGCAGAAAGACACCATTCCAGAGCTATGCATTGCAAAATTGCCTTTACATTCCTGTTATCTGTACCCTTTCAACTACTCTGCTCCCTTACTTCTGTACCAAACACATACTTTTTTTTTTTCACTCTTAAAAATTATATTTCCCTTTTTTAAATCTTGCTTGCCTTTTGAGCCAGCATAATTTGTTTACATGGAGCTCTTTTGCCAGAGCCTCTGATTTTCCTCTCTCTTTGTGACTTGTGCTTTCTTTCAGTTAATCTTCTTTAACATCAAATTTGCACTCTCTGAGACAAATAATGTCTTGATTTAATGTTAACTACTTGATTAAGTACAACACATTTTGCTGTTCATAAATGTTTTCAAGAGGGCCACTAGCAGGTTATAAGCTCTACTGAACACTCTTTATAGATTTTTTTTTTACTGCAAACAGTAAACACATGCCTGGAAGGAAAAAAAAAGAAAAAGCCTCATCCTGCTCTAATACTTTTTCAACCCTTTGTATGTTTAGATGCTTAAAACAACTGATATTCATCTTTCAAGGAAGGTCAGAAGGTGACAACCAGTGGTACAGCTTTTTATCTGAACACCTCAAAACCTTCATATTTTGGTCTTGCCATTTCTTTCCAGCCATTATTTCGTATAGTCTGCAATTCTTAAATAAGCATTTTCTTACACAAAGATTATTGTGGAATGACATATGGGAGTATGTCATCTCTGTAAATTAAACAGTTCCCATGTCCATGGAATGAGACCAAGAGCAAACAATACCACTTCATTTAAATTTTTCTTTACTTACTTCACTGTTAACCTCTGATAAATAAAATTCTGTTCAATAGCAACAGAGCTTTGTAAGGACATATAGAAACAGAAGTGGGACATCCAAACAGAAAGCACCAACATTAAAACCCATTTAAATAGATGACTCCTGCATGTGTCCAGTTGTCTGTGTCTTCTCCTTCCATGAATCACTTTGAAGATGAGTTCATCCTGAGAACTTGTGAGAGAGGTAAGGCCCTGCCTAAAAATTAAGGAAAGAGGTGGTAAATCAGTCCAGCATAAATAACTTTAAAAAAAAAAATTCACTGAGGTTCAGAAATGCATGAAACTTAATTATTTATGAACCTTACATATTTTTCTGATGGTGACAAATGGCCAAAAAAAAAAAAAATATAAGAGAAGCTTACTGCCTCAAAATTTGCCTGCTTATACAGATCCCTGGTTTTGGTTAACTCGTAGAACTGACCTTGAAATAGCCTGAACACAGCACAGATTGCTGCAGGCGAGGCAGTCACCAGGTTCTGTGCATCAGAAATTCCACACTTAAGCCATGCTATCAATTAGACAGGTCCCACTGCAACGGTGTGTCTTCTGTCAAACATTTCTGAATAGACCCTTGTTCCATTTGATACTATCCTGAGGAAGCTTTATCACAGTTCTGATGCATGGTAACCTGATAAGACTTCATTTAGCACCCTTCTATCACTATTTAACCTTAACATGCATCTGAAATCTACCATTAAAATAGCAGGAATTGTTTGTGGTGATGGAGTGCTCAGCAGTGGTTAAAGCAGATTAGCTAAGGGTTTTTATTACAAAATAGAGTTTGTATCCCACAGTCTTGATAAATCCTTGCTAACAGGAGTTGCATCATCTAAAAGGCTAGCTGTTCATACCTGATAAGGTTTCCAAGAGCATAAAAATGTCTAAACAAACCAATTCTGTGAGAGAACCATTTATAGGGTGTCAGCATTATTGTTAGATAATGCTTTAATTGAGATATCTATATGTTTCTTAGGACACTAAGAAAATAGCTCATTACAATAATGCTTGAGAAATTCAGATCAGCTATTTTATGGAGGAAACAAAAAATTACCATTTCAGGTTAGTATATTTAAATCCAAACCCAAATTTCCTTAACATTTAAGAGAGTGTGTGTAGCTAAAAATATCAGAAAGCTTTTTACTTGGTTCATAAAATGCTGAGATCAATTGTTTAATCTATTTAAAAATTATTAATCTGTCAGTCAACAGTACAGGATCAAATGTAAAAAGAGTTAAGAAGAAGATGCTTCAGAGTCATCAGATCCTTTTATCTTTTTCACTCATAGGTACAAAATAGCATTCAAGAAATAAAGTGATTAATTAAATGCATGCTTATATAACTCAAGTAACTTCTTATATAAATGTAATATGTATGTTTGATGTACATATATATCTCTTTATTTAGTCAGCATTTTGGAGGCAGAGTTGTTTTTAAAGCTTTTCAGGTATGTTCTGAACTGACTGCTACATCTACAGCCAGGTTAAGTCACCCAGACATCACACACAGTGACAAGTAGTTTATTCCAAACACTAGCTAGATTTCACCATCTCCAGTAAACTTCTGTTTCAACTTCACCATTAAAAATATAATACTCAGCCCTTTATTTAAACTAAAGTAGATGGGCTTGTGTTTTTAGGAAAAGCATGTTAAGGAGTTCTATTTAAAAAGATGAAAAAGCATGTCAGAATACAGGAGTTATCTATGGAGTTCAGAATGGTTTTTCAATTTATAATGCTAAAATAAAGAAAATGCTTTATATATACAGTATATGTATATAAATAACATGCATCAACATGTATGTTTACATGTGCATTTCTATAAGAGATCTACAAGAAATTAATCATTAATTTTATCATAAATATTGCTGTCATAATTTATTTCATGTCTTATGAAAAATTAAAATGTTTTAATCAGTGGTCTTTTAAATCAAATATATAAACCGCAATTTTCAAGACTTAAAATTTTAACTTATTTTTCAAGCATAAAAAAAATCAAAATTAGCAAATTGTAGATTGTGATCTAAATCATAACAGGAAAAGAGTTATTTTCAGTATCCATGATGTAAGTGCTTACTAATATATCCATGCAGCTGGGGGAAAGGATATTAAAAAGGGGCTTAAATAAACTACATTTCTCTGACAGTAACTTGGTTGTGATTCATAGTCATAACAGCAATTATTTTCTGATCTCAACAGCCTAAGGAAGTAGGGTGTGCCATTTTTCCAGTTTGGGTTGTGGAGGATGGCAGTAAACTCTCTAAAAATTGCTATTCCACTTATACTCTTGTGTGTCCTAAACTACCTTTTATGAGTAGAGTTAAAAGATAACAATGCCACATCATGAAGTATTTTTGTGATTTCATCTGTGTTTGGGGTCTCCTCCCACACACTGTCACTCATCAGATACACCACAGCATCTTCACTCTAGTATTTTTTGCAAAAATATGTAGAGCAACTGTTAAATTGATTGAGAGCTCTCTCACCTTCATCCAGTGATACCTTGAAACTAGAATAGGATTGCAAAAAATCTGTTAAAGTTTTCCTCATTAAAATAATCCTATACTATTTTACTAAATATACCAAATTTTGGAATCAATGTCAGTCTTTAATAGAACAGATACATTTAATAAGAGTACATAAGCAGATGTAGGATTTATACTGGATCAATTAAGAAGAGAATAAACAGCAGGTATTTTTCTTCGAAAACTCTGTTTATTTCCATGGGGTGGGGGAGAAGAGGAGCATCAAGTTTTTCTTTCAAGAAATTATGTACTAGTAGTAAGGCTTTAAAAATCACATTGAAAATCACAGGTAATAGTTTATGTGCTTTCCAAAATGTGCAGTCTGAAACAATATATGTTAAGTGTTGATGATGTTTTGATTTCCCTCAGCACTTCAGATCTTCAGTGTCTAATAATATAGTGCATACACATGAGCTGGGAAAAAAAATTCATGTTCATTTATAATCAATGACCTTCATAGTTAGTGACATGGATTTTCGTTTTTTGCATAGGCAAATTTTGAAGTGTATCAGAATCAAGAAATACTCTCTTTTTTTGATTTGGGATTTTTCTCAAAATAGATTATGTAAATGAATAGAGCAAAATCAGTTCACTTTATTCATATGACATATGCTATATATATCTGGCTCGCCAGAAAACAAGCACCATAGTATTTGCCCTTTTATTTATATGCTGATAAAAATGCCTCCAGAGAGAATTTACCTTCAGGACTAAAAACCCATGTGCATATGCGCAAGGTTACCTAAACTGTAGATTAGAATTTAACTGGGAGATGGATGCAAAATATTTTCAATGTTCAATTGCTTTCCCTGTAATCATAAAGAGTACCACCACAGAGGTGAAATTTATTATTTTGTCTAACCAAGGTGATCTGTCTACCTACTTGAGCCACACGTTTCTTTCTGTACAGCTGGTTATTTTGGCACTAACACAGAAACAGAATTAAATTAATCTCCTTTTATTGTAGATTTTGTATCATTTTTGTAGCCTATGTATAGTAAAACTCAGCAGTGTCTTTCTTTGTTGTTAAAGTGCTGCCTACTGATGGCAGCAGTGTGGTTTTGACTTGGTTCATCCCTTTAGGAATGTCTGATATAAAAAAATTTCTTGTGTGTGATTTGAATCTAATTACTTAAAAGTTCAGAATAAATGTTTCTCACAAATTGATGTTTAATATGTCACAAATCCTTCCATGAAGTTTTGTTAGACAGGAGAAAAAATATGTATTTATCATGACAGTGATTCTTTGATGTGGAATTGATTCTTCAGGCTCTGAAACTTCATTATAGTTATAAAAGAAAATATCTATTTTTCAACACTGTTTAATGAGAGAGTACAAGGTTTTTTTAGCTAAGCGCTAAAGTATGATTGCTTTGATCTTTTAGCTAGAGTCCTTTGGAAATGACAGCTTGCAAAGAAACACAAGAAACCATTCAGATTGAAAACCTGCTGAGAAATACTAGGGAATAAGTCTTTTTCTTTGGCTTCAAGATATCATGTCTCTTCATGGTAAGATACCCAAACCTGTGTCATTACTTTATTGTAAAGCCAGGCAGAGTTTCCCATGGTCCAAAAAGTAAACTTATATCACTTTAGATTAAATTGAATTTGTTTGACTTTTTCTGTGAATCCTACCACATTCTGAATGGAGTGTGGGCAACTCTGTACTCCTATTAGATACTATAGCCAGGAGATAATAAACAAGGACATAAAACTGGTAGTCATAACTCATAAAGCAGCAGAGACCACTAGAAACATATTTTCCCTCTTGAGTGACAGATCCAGCATTCGAGAACAGGTCCAGCAGCTAAATCAAGGAAATAAAACTTTGTTTTTTCCCATATTTATCTTGAAACCCTATGCAATATCATATGGAATTTAATTGGCGCAAAAATTTTCTAGACAGTTCTTTGAAAACCTTGCTTTTTCCCTTGCCCTTCTGTGCAAAGGATTACTCGTAGGAAAACTCCTACTGGTTTCAATGAAAATAATCATGACTTGGTGCTGTACAATAGAAGAAAGGCATTTTCAGTCTGATCACTTGCCATGAAATATTAATACATATGAAGTGTTGATTGGCATTTAGATGCTTTTGGAAATCTCGGCCTCTTTTAGTAGACCTTCTTGTTCATTGAAGGAAAATAGCAGTACTTGCAGTTCAAAGACTACTCATTAACAGCTCTAGCTGTCAGTAGCAACAATAAGTTACAGGAAATTGAAACCAAGAAATCCAATGTCACAATGTTTAAAAGAGCTTTGGATGAAATCACCCACATAATTAAGTCTTAAATGCCATATATGCCTCAAAAACTTTTCATGGTTTTGTGATGGAAACACATCTGGGCAGGTCCTTGGGCTGTTGCTACTTCAATTATTTGTCATATATGGCTGATGTCATTGCAGTGTCTACACAACTAAACTGTGCAAAACCACCACATTCTTTTAACTTTAGAACATAAGGATGATTTTACTTATTTTCCTTTTTATTTCTTTTTTTTTTTTTTACTGTGTGTCTTATCAAAATTATGGAAATTAGAGATAAAAATCTTGAGAAATAATTGCAAGTATCAAAGTAACAATTGTTACTGCTGATGCCACGAACCCCAGCTCTGGGGAATGGCTCTGCCATGTGGCATTGTATGTGTGAGTGAGTATTGGGACATGGCACGACTCCTTAACATGGCAGATCTTTAACAGGGTCGGGTGCAGCCTGGGGAGTAACAGGTGACAGCTGAGTTGACTGATGAAAAACGGTAGCTTGATGGATCAGATCAAGTTAAATCATGCCACACTACCCAGTGGATCATCTGATTGAGACTTACTGAAGAAGAGAGGCCCTGTGTTGTCCCAAGGTGCAAAGCACTTTGCCTAAGGATCTCCTCTTCCGAGAAAAAGATCATAAATTCTTACCCTGACATTTAAAGAATGAGTTACTGTTCCCTCACTGATCTAACAACAGAGAATTTTATTTTCTCTCTTTAATACAAATGTCACGTTAGTGATTGGATTCATATTTGTGAATGGGGCAAATTTCTCACTGAAAACCAAAAAGCTGAATACAAAATTTGAGGCTTCTGACCAGCATTTTTCTTTTTTCTTTTCTTATTTTCTTTTTTTTTTTCTTTTCTTTTTATTTTTGATTTATGAAACTCTTGAATTTGGTCATGCTTCTGCCCGGAAAGCCCCATAGTAGGGTTACAAACATAATATATATTTATATTCTATATGTATATGTGCACACACAAACATTTTTGATTTTAATACTTTTGGTTTACTTTATATTGCATAAACATGTCATTGTTAATTGTCTTATGGAGTACCATCCACGGTATCTGCCACTTCCAGCCTTTTATGGGTGGTCTGTCTGTTTCTGCTCATCACTGCAAAACAACAGTCCTTGGTAACTGAGTTTAAAAATCCATTGTTTTGGCAGATCATTCGTTACATATTTCCAGATCACTTGCATATCTGAAAGCAATTCCATATAAAGATGCATTTTTTACTACGGTAAAGACCTTTGCTGATATTTCAGGTATCCTATTCATCAACAACATGAGTGAAGGGGCACACTGCACCCTCAGCAAGTTTTCTGACTGGAAAGAGTGGCTGATACCCCAGAGTGTGTTCTAGCAGTCAGTGAGATGGGAGCAGGCTGGAGAGCTGGGCAGAGAGGAACAGACTGTAGGGTTCTGCACCCGGAGAGGAATAATCCCATGCAGCACTACAGGCAGGGGGGCTGACTGCTACCAAGCAGCTCTGCAGAGAAGGACCCCAGGGTCCTTGCTGACAACAAGCTGTCCATGAGGCAGCAGCGCTCTCATGGCTAAAAATGCCAATGGTATTCTGGGATGCATTGGGAATAGAATTGCCAGGAGGCTGAGGGAGGTGATCCTGTCCCTCTGCTCTTCACTGGTGAAGCCACATCTGGAGTGCTGTGTCCAGTTCTGGATTCCTCAGTTCTAGGAAGACAAGGAACTGCTGGAGGGGATCCAATGAAGGACTATGAAAATTATACGGAGACAGGAGCTTCTGTCTTATGATAAAAGGCTGAGGAAACCGAACCTTTTCAGCCTGGAGAGAGGATCTTATCAATGTTTAGAAACCTCTTAAGGGTGGGTGCCAAGAGGATGAGCCCAGCAATGTCCATCTTTGTAGTGATTTTCAGTGCGGAAAGGAGAAACAGGCACAAACTGTAACACAGGAAGTTCAATCTGAATATGGGGAAAAGCTTCTTTACTTTGGGAGTTACAGACTGCTGGAATAGGCTGCCCTGAGAGATTTGGAGTCCACTTCTCTGAAAATATTCTAAACCTGTCTGGGCACAAGTGCTGGACACACTTTACCAGAGGGGTTAGACTAGATCATCTTCAGAGGTCCCTTCCAACCCCAACTATTCTGTGACTCTGTGTATATGCTAACATATTTTTCCTGTCAAAACACATTCATATTCTTGGGGTTTACATTCATATTAGACTACATTGAGACCTAGCAAGGTGAAAACTATGTACGGTTGTCAGAAAACTACTTTATAAAACAAGAGAGGCTTTGTTTTGGTTTGTCTTGGCTTGGTTTTCTAAAGAAGCAGATTTTTCCTTATATTCGTCTTTAAAGCATGTGACAGTATAGATCAGAATTTTCCTTCAGAAAGCCTCTGCTCAGTTGTCATCAAGGAAATACCTTTCCCATAGAAAGGGGTCCAAATACATTCATTAGGCTGGTAAAAATTCCCTGTGGATTAGTGAGCAGTGTTAGTACATTTGTAATGAGTGTTTTCTGCTTCTGTGCTCAGGTTTTTCATGAAATGTAAACAAGAACAACAAGTGTTGGTCAATAGTGTCCTCCAGGATATGTATCTACAGCATTGATTAAACAGCCTTTTATCTCAAGTTACCAATTCCTTAAATAATTTCTAAGAGTTTCTTGAACAATTATGTTGGAAAAGTTGGGGGGTTTTGGTATTGAAAGCAGCTAAAAATGAGGATTGTTTGCTACATTAAGTTCATTTTTTGACCTGAGCATAGCTTTAAACTGTGAAATCCCATTTGGATATATACTATGCTATGCTCAGACACTCAGGTTTATATTCTAGTTTTCCATTTTTTGTACTGAGATGAGACATTTTATTTTTCTGACAAATCATAATAATTTGCATGAAAATAGCCTTTCCAACTCTGAACAAAGCCTACAACTCCTCTTCCCATAAATTAAATTTGAATCTTTCCATATTTTCAGAAATAAAAATTTTGCTGTTTTCATACTTTGTTTTTTAACTGTGCAAATGTATTGCTTCCTGATATTCCTTGACCATTTTGGTTTACAATAGAATCTTTATTGCCAGTTTTCCTTTTTTCCCCCCACCTTCTACAGATCATACTTGTATTTTCCAACCTGAATTTCATATTAAAAAAAAGAGCACATATCAAAACAGATTGTATACTCAACAAATTGTTCAGAAATGACTGATGATACAATATGATATTTGATGGCCTAAATTGAAATAGCATATGCCTCCTCTCTCTTATTGTTCAGATGCTTAGTAGCAACACACTTGTTAATGTGAGTTAGGCATCTCCAGTGCTGACTAACACAAATAAAAGAGGAATTAAATTAAAAAAAAAATAAAAAAGGAATATTATCTTTCAGCATTATGCAGCCAACCCCTTTTCATTTACTTTGTTACCACTCATAAGTGCAAGCAACAAAATTTAAAATAATGCATTAGCAGGCTGTGTTAGACTGTCAGATACTGCCTGAGAAGCTCCAGTCTTTTGAGCAATTTTGTTAGATTTGGTTTCCATGAGAATAAAGAGTGAGAGTCTGCTAGATAGTCTCAGACAGCGACTAACCAGCCCTACACCATCAGGGACATCACCCAGTTAAATGCAGGGGGAGAGAGCAGCCACTGGGATACAGAGAAGAAAACACAAAAGCCACGCTGCAAATCTCAGTGAAAGGTTTTAGTGCTCACTGCTTACATTAATTATAAATGGATGAACACCTCAAAGTTCTTGTCCTTTCAGTAAAACACAAAATGCTTCATTAAAGTTAATTACTCATCCAACCCTAAAGAAATTTAAAAAGATAACAGTGCCTAACAGTTTTTAATTTTCATTGTGACAATATTTCTTAAAAACCACAGTCTCTGAAATGTCTAGAAGTGCTGTCTCTGATACAGATATGCTCAATAAATCACCTGAATTTACACATGCTATTATTATGAACTATAATATGTAAGTTACTATAGAAAGTGTCTAAAAAACTTTCTACCCCTAACACTATTATTATGCATTATTATTGTATCATCATAAATCACCAAGCCAACTGAAATGGATGTCATGGGCATAAAAATATAAATTTTAGAGTCTAGTCCCAGAGTAAACTGTTTATGTTTACCTCAGTAATATATTATGCTCAAAATTACTACATTACTCCTTCAAACTAATTTTTTTACTGAAGATGTTTCTTCATTTATAGTCTATAATAATTTAACAATGTCAAACTAATACAAAATTCCAGAGATAATGTTACCTTATTTTGGTTTATATTTCATTATGCTTTCTGCCTCCCTTCTTCCCCACATTCTTCCATTCTTTGGTTCTCTATAAATAAAATCTGTGGCATATGTCCCATTATCTATCATTTTGTGACAGTAAAGAATTCATATTCAAGTGGGTATATCCTGCAGATAGCTAGAGCATGTGTGCTGGTTCTTCACTCTTTGCCCACTTTTCTTGTTTTAAAGTTTCTGAGCTTGAGGTCTTAGTATATCTTAAAGAAAAATATTTCTAGAAGTGTCCTTTCTCCCTCCCTCTCTCTCTTCCCCTCCTGATGGACAAAGGTGGAGGGTTTATAGAGCCTAATTGTGAGTGCATCTTCAGGAAGGTTGCCTTTTAGGCTCTCAATATAAATAACAGATGAGTCTCTCCTGAGAACAGCTTAAAGTGAGGTAGCAAGTGCCTTGAATCATGTCTGGGGAAATCTATACCAAAATACTGAGATAAATAAATGGAATAAGCTGTTATAAAGTAAACTCTAAGAAATGGTTTTATATAATTAAAAGTGGGTAAACTAGAGGTAGTAAACTAGATGATTCTAGAAATTTCTGAAAAAGCCCCTTATTGAATAGAGAAAATAAAGATATCCACTTTAAACAAGAAAGAAGAAGCTAACCTTTAAACTTGGACATCTAAATCTCTTTTTAGGGGTTATCTTTACTGCCTCTTACTGAGAAAACCAGGCAAAACAACACTACATTTCCTCTGTTATTCTAAATGAAAATGGCAGAAGCCTTATGTTGTTAAAAGATTAAGAAAGATGGAGAGAGATACAAGAAGTAAACCTTTGCTGGGGAAATAGTAAAGCTTCAATACTATTTAGAGCATTCAGACAGCACTCATTGTGAGATATGGCAACTCATTGACATTTTCATAAGTGTTGTTTATCTGTTGTTGTTGAGTTGGTGGGGTTTTTTTTTTTCTCTCCAATCTCCACAAAATGAGAAACTTCCTTGCATCCTTAAAAAATCTGAAGTGATAACCTGCATAACAATTCCGTCAGTTTTAAGTAAATAGGAAATTGCAGCACTAGGGTGTTGATAAGACCACTTGGGACAGAAATGTCAGTGTCTAATACTAAGTGTTAAATTAATTTTAAAATAATTTAAATTAATTTTAACACATAATAATTAACAGATTTATTTGTAAATTCTCAGAGGTCTTCAGTACTCAGGGATTAAGGATTGCAAAATCAACAGGGGAATAAAAGCATGAAGTTCAAATCGCTGCAATTTTTAGAGTTGTATTTGTTATATGAGCCCAGACAGTCACTCTCTGTGCTGTTTGTGCACTAAGGAAAAGGATGTGAGCAAGGGCATGCTTGATGAGGAGAATAGATTTCTGCTGCAAAACTCTTCACTTGGCACTGCTGTATGAGCAGGGTCTGGAGAGCTGCTTCTACTCACTGCAAGGTTTGCAGCTGTGAACACAGACAATACAGAGTAAAGAAGTTTTATGCTGTGCATTGGGGGATTTTTATTCCTTCTCTCACAGTTTGTGTTCTGGCAGTGCAGATAAGCCTTCATTAGGGATTAGGGTGCCATTTACCTTGGCATTGTACATGCTCAAAGGAAATATATTTCTTTTCGCAAAGAGTTAATTTAAACATTGGCAACCTTTAAGATACGTTTGTTCATGCCTAAACCAGGTTTACAAGTGGATACTTTATTCACATCAGATACAGCTGGGAAGCTAGTTCTGCTGTGTGTATTTGGGATACAGGTGGCTACTCATTGTGCAGCTATTTACTGCTTCTATTTACATATATCTACCATTATTTACCAAGGTCTTAAATCCTACCTTTTTTTCTTTTTTTTTTTTTAACCACATAATTTTATTTGTCAGACAATTCTTCTTTCTGTGAACGCCTTTCCTGTTTTCCAATATTCATAACACAAGTAAAATACTTAATTGTGTGCATACATTCACTTTATATTGACTTCCAGACATTAGTTACTTTCTTACACAGCTGGTCAACTGACTTTTCCCTTTTCTATTCCCAAATGAAGACCCACTATTATTATTTTTAAAATACAGGAAGAAAGGAAAAGTAATTAATAAAAAATTATATACATAAACTATGGCAAGACTTTCAGAATTACTTCCACCTATATGAATCTTTACTGCATCTGTCAATAAAACAGAAGATCACTGACTATCTAGACTGTATGTATTGTTTCAAGTCCCCAAAATTACAAGACTTTCAGCTCTTTAATGTACAGCCAAAAAAAAAATATTAAAAGAAAATTTCAAAATCTGATACCTGCTTCTCACTACTGATTTTACATTTTTTGATGTGACCTACAAAAAAATAAGTAGTGCGCTTCATTTTTCCATATTTTGTACAAGCAGGGAGTTACTGTACTACTATTATCATTGGTTTCACCCCCACACCCCAAACTCATAACTTAACTTTATAAACAAGACTCTAAAAATGAAATTTAGATGTTCACCTCATGTTCAATTTTAAGCAGAAAATAATTTTTGAGTCTTATTTATTTGTTGCGTTCAACTCATTAGAGAGATTTAATATATCATTTAGTATTGAATGCGTCATTCTGCAACACAATTTGGTCGGCTTCATCATTTTGTCTCTCTGATGAATATCCTGTTATTATTTGATCTTTCTCTAGGGAATAAATCATCCTGGTGATATGTAGGACTGCACAGCCACAATAATCTAAAAGGTACTAAATCAGTTTTAGCAGTATCTTCTCATAGGTTTTTGAATGCTTTCATTTACATCTACTTCTGCCTGAAATAATTGCTTGTTATTTAACAGTCCCTTGAGCCCACAAACAGAAATATTGGCTTGCTGCTAAAAGCTGACAGTTTTTCAAGCCTCTTCAAGGGATGCACATTTTTTCTTTCTTTCATTCAATTTTTTTCTAATGCACTATACTTTCCGCTTTTTACAGTATGCTACATTTCAGCTCTATTGTTTTTCCTCCTGCTTTTATTCTTTGTAATAGCTTTCCATGCCTAATCATTCTAGATGGAAGAATGGGCATGATAACACAACTTCCTTTACAATAAACATTTTCAGGAAGTAGAAAGTGCTCAGATGAGGGCATATATATATATATATATATATATGTATATATATATATAAATAGAATTGTCTTAATAACATTACAACAATTTTAGCAGTAAAACACTGCACAAGTCTCATTCTTCTAAGTCTGATATGCACTCAAATTTAAAGGTGTTCTTCCCCAAATAACTTAAGAAAAAATGACTGTGATATAGCACGATTTTCTTATAGTTTGGGACTTGCTAAAAACTAATTGCTACATTTTGCTGGGTTTTTTTCCCATGAATGTCCAAAATAAGGGTTTCATTTTTGATGTAATCTGTAGAGAAAAAAAAAAGATAAATGAAAAAACAGAAAATGTCAAGTATGTGGTCCTTCAAATAATTTATCTTAGCCTTTGAAAAATGAAATAATTTATTTGCTTTCCTGTTTTAATTTTTCATCTAACTCATTGTTGTTTACCTTATTCTAAACATAAATGGCATTTTCACTCTCTTCTCATTGCTTCTCATCTGTAATCACAATTCAATTATGAACAATCACCACTTCTTTTAGAGTCATAAAATATTATTGTGAAACATCATGAGTGAAATATTATCTCTTTAGGTGTTTGTCATTGAATTCAGTGTAGTAAATTAGTAAATTTTCACCCTCTGTCAGAACAACCTGTAGTTTTACAAGCTGGCTACTTCTACAGGCAGTCTGATTATGAGGAATAGTATTTTGAAAAATTATTTTCTGGACACTGGAAGGTTCTCTTAATGTTGAGCCCATCACTAAATGGCAGAGTAGAAGTTGAATGAGCCAGATATAAATAAAAAAATGACCTTGTTTCTGTGTGAAAACAATTGTGTGTATGGCAATTTGGTACAGAGACAGTATTTCCACCTGACATTTTTTGAAGTTATTTGAGGTTCTGAAAATTCATGCAGAGAACTTCCAAAAACTTTTGTAGTTCCTAGAAAATTAAACTTCTCGCTTGCAGTCCTGATGAAGGTCCATGAAGTTGTCTTCTTCAGTCATAATGAGTTCTTTCTGAGTGAGGAATGAAGGTGTCTGAAATACTGAATAATATGTTAATGTACTTGGTGCATTCATGGGCAATCCTAGTCTTTCAAGAGATTCAGAAGAACACCAGTAATTAAGTAAAACAAGAATAAGTAATGTGTTTAAAACTAATTTTAGATTTTAAAATAGCTGGAGTGGGATTGAAACTCTACCTCAAAAATTATAAATTCAACTATTTCGGTCAAAGAAATTATTGTGGATGTTATATATTATCTTATAAAATGAATGTAACAATTCAGCTTTGAAAAATTATCATTAGAAAAACATTATTTGACCTTCATATCCTTATTTTCCTTTTGACCTCCAAATTTTTGCTTGAATTATTTTGTTTCTGTGTGCAGGTTAGCACTTCTCTTACTTCATAGTAGGTAAAACCTAGCCTTAATCCCAGATGTTAGCTTAACTAGCTCACAAGTCTGATCTAAAGAATTTTTCTTCTATTACCTTTAACAAGTTCATAATCAATAGATTAAACAGAGAGAACTGAAGAAATGTGTTAATGTTACAACAGACACAGGAGGCACAGTAACTCCAGGATTTTTCTCCCTGTATTTATCATAAGAACTCCTAGAAAGCTGAAAGCCCAGAACTACAACTTGTACTACAAATACGTTTAATACTTTGCTATGTACCACTGCCACATCACTCTGAAATCCATTATCTAA
>LTAT01000001.1:36849271-36896211 GCA_003286495.1 Chlorodrepanis virens | reverse complement strand
AAAACCAAAACCCCACCCAATTTTATCAAGACATTAAAAAATAGTATTTGTATAATTGTCATCTATGTCAACATTTTCTGTAAAGTGGAGTGACCAGTGTCAACAAAGCAATGCATTAAAATCTATCTATCATCTCACTGATTCAGACTGGTTTTTGCTACCCCTGGGGACTCTATTTGTGTCTGTCAAGAACATTTCAGCCTGACAGCTCCTGATTTTTAACAGGGAGGGGAAAAGGCAGAACTAATGGATGTGAATGAGCTTAAAAGCTAGTGAACTTATCAATCACAGAAAACAACTGTATTTTGGGAAGGAAATAGAGGTACTTTGGCAAAAAAAAGAAAGTCAATAGGTATTTTTTCAGACACTGAAAACTATGATCCGGTTTGGTCAGACTATTTTTGGTCTCATAGCACTTTTGTCAGCATTGATTATCACATAAAATTTCTCATGCACTGCATGAAATACTTCACATAATGCCTTATAAGCAGGTCAAATTCAGAGGTCCCAGTTAAATTTTAACTATGATAAAATGTTTTTTTCATTCAACAGGAGCTTGTTTCAATAACAACTGAACAAAATTGAGTGAAGCCTTGGGATCTGAACCAAAGAATCCAATTATATTTACACAGTTTTTGCACAGCTAGTCTATTATTGTTGAGCTGCATGAGTGCTCATGAATGTGTTTGAAGGCTTGCATATTTTGCATCAGAAGGAATCAGATATTGTATTGCTTTTCTTAAGCAATACTTTGACTGCTCTTTCCATAAGACTTATATAAATGAAGTGAAAAGGAAACTCTGATCTACTAATATAATATTTATTTCTCAAGTTATTTTTTCATCTGGTACTTGCTCTTACTCAGAAATTATAAACAAATATTGACAGAGATCAGAGTTATGATGGCTTGAGAATGAAATGGGTTATTTTTTAAAAATTACCCTAATTATGCTTAACATAGTGACAACTTTCTCAAACCATACTTCAGATAAAGCATTTTATGATTCAGAAAAAGACCAAAACCCTAAAAAGTAGGATTCAATAAATGCCAACCTTTTACAGTTATAACTAGTTTAATTGCAAAAGAAAATAATTTTGAACTATAAAACTTGATACTTTCAATAAAAATGTCAAAATAAGGCATTCTGACAATTTTCTAAGCTTATCTCCCTAATGTTCAGAATTGACAGGAATAAGGAAATAAGATTTGGCAAATCAGCATTGTCAGTGGAAAATATATGATGAAAAAAAATCCAAACTCCCTAATATGCAATGATATATTTTCTCTACATGCTATAAAACTCAGTTAGTGAGCTTCTTTATCTGCGTTTTAAGGCTTGATTGTCATCGAGTGCAGGCACTTTCCGGAAACTTCTGAGGAAAATCTAACTGCTCAGTGAGAGCCTTGCAATTTCTTCTCACTTTAATGCTGGCACATTTAGTGTAAGTTTTTAGACCTGAGCATTTGGGATGCAAATTAATTATTTAGCAGGTATTTGTCAGTGGGTTATGTTTATTGACATTTTCAAAACCTTTTTCTTACCTCAGCTAAAATAGGCTTGTTCTCTCCCATTTTCAGAAACCAATGCAGCATTTTTTCCCTTTCTGCCCTCCCTGGACTAGACTTTCTATAGGCCCTCAGGCTGAAGTGTGTTTTACAAAGCAGAGCCCTGATTTACAGCCCTCTCCCACTCTTTTTTGCCTGTGGCTGTCATAACTTAGATAGTGCTTTGAAGTGGATCGTTTGCTACTGGCTTATTAGCTCATCTATTTTCTCTCTCTGTGTACACATTCCTTATGACTACCTTCAGCGTTGAAAATACAATGCTTGCTCGTTCTGAACACACTCTTTAATTACAGCCCACATCCAACTCCAGAGAAAGGTTTTCCAGGTGAGTTAATATTCACATGAATGCAGAAGCAGGCAGCTGGGCCTGCCCCAGTGATTACTGAAGAAAGCGAACATTTGAATCACTAGAAATGAGTGAATTCCTGGATGCTGCAGCTGAAAGTGGTCAGTCACTGATGGGAGACAGAGGGGAAGGCAGACATCAGGGCTGCAAGCTCTCAACTGGGAAGGAAAAGATAAACTGGGTTTGCACAGAGCCTCCCTGAATAGTGTGTTTTTTTGTTTCCTCATGCTGCTATAAACTTCTAATCTCTCTTAAAATCTTCCTGCGGAGTGGCAAGTAAGAGGCTGAGAGGCCCCAAATTCACAGCATGGCTATAATGACCTTGCTCTTGAATGATTTATCTTTGAAGCTCAAGTTGACTACATCCAACTGCTTTTCTCACCAACAGTCCCCTGTTTCTGAATTCTACATCTCAAAGTCCTGATATGCTCAGAGAAACCCAAAGTGCTGTGCATGCTATTACTGTACTCTGCTGGTTTCCCTCAGGGCAATCTAAAGTGCCACCCCCCTCCATGCAAAGCCAGTACTTTAAGTAAGCTGTGGAACAGATGAACGATGGAGAAGTCATAAAAATGAAAACAAAAACAAAAACAAAAAACCAAACCAAACAAACAAACAAACAAAAAAAAAAAACCCAAAAAAACCCATGAGTTTAAATTTTTAGGGGTAAAAGAAGAAATAAATAAACAATATAGAATTGTTTCTGTTCTTATACTGGAAATGCTTCCTGTTACATGAAGACCTTATATTCTTTCAACTTTTACTCTCCACAAATCCTAAGCTTTTGGTTTTTTCCCCCCACCATTTCATAAACAACACCTATTTTTCTCTTCCTCAGAACACCACTGGATGTGAAGTCAAGCTTCTTTATTTCTCTCCTTGTTTTCAGTCAAACCCTCCAAGGGTAGATGCAAGCTGTTTCCCTCCTGCTGAACGGATGCTTCAGAGCAAGAATAGTCCCACTGAGACTAAGTGAGATGTCATGCTGGGGACAAAAAATGGGGAGACAGACACACACATATGCACATGCATCCACACCCTCATTCATATGGATTTCTACATAAGTAAGAGCAGTCCCATACATTTCAGGACATATTAAACATCCAGAAATAAATTTCTGTGCCCAGAAATCACTGAGCACATTGCACTGTCCAAAAAGACAGAAACATCAGATTTCTTATCAAATGAACAAGGTTTTGTGGTGAAAGGCTTACTGTTCCTGTTATCTATGGGTTACTGGTCAGTTGGTGATAGCAGGCCATGTCCAGAAAACACCTGGCAAATGTTACTGTCAGGATTTTCAGTGGACCTCAGGCTTCTTATTGACCTTCGCTGTGGAACCCATTAATCTAAATGTGTCCCACAGACAGCACTACAAACATTACAAGCTGAGGTTCTGATTAAGGAAAATATTAGTCACTTTCACTTATTTGTGAGATCAAATTGAAGTACACAGTAATTAATAGCCACTAAGGCAACTTAGACTAGACTTTGCTTTTAGGCCTGGGTCTTATCATTTTTCCCACCATTAGGTGAAATTTATATTCATTTAAGGTTTCTTAAGGCTAATAAATAAGACTTCCTGGTTGCTAGACACAACATTAAGAGGCTGTGGACAATTTTTCCTCCATCATTTTAAGGCTACATTAACCAGTTACTGTGCCCAAACAAAAATACAAAGCCAAGAATGTATATTGAGAACGGTCCAAAATTCCAGATAAATCAAGAAGGTCCTAAACAGAGTCTGTTTGAAAGGGTGTGGGTTACTTCTGCTTAACATAAAGATAGTTTTAATTTATTTCTTTCTTCTTCTAACATTTTTTCTGTTTTACTAAATTTTTATTGTTTCATAACTGCTAGATCTCTATCCTATTGGTTTCTCCTTCCTTGAAAGGGTCAATATTTTGCAAAGTATTTTAAATTTGAATGGTACCTCTTGCCTATCAATGTTGAATAAATTTTGAAATAATGTGAATGAAAGTGTAAAGTTTTGCAATTTTAATGAAAGGTCTCTCATTAACACAGTGGCAACAACAGCAAAACTAGAAAAGACAGATTTGTCACACTGCACCAGATGATATTCTGCATGGTATCTACAATTAAAATATACCACTGTGTTTAATTATTTATTTATTTGTATTCCCCTCCGTGACCTACCATTCTGGTTATTGCTGTAGATACTTTGTTTTAGTAATTTTCAACACCAGGAAATTATATTCTCTACTTTGGGGCATTTGCAAAAAGCATTTTTCTCTCTTACTTAACGATAACATAGAACTTGAAAATCAAAATTCTCTGAGAACTAGTTATATATTTCTGAATTTATAACAAACGTATTTGTGTTTATTAATTGAGGTGTTTCCTCCTGATCATTATGGCTATGTATGATAATAACGTGGTTTAAAACCAGGACATGGCATCCCCTACCTTAAAATATTTGAAAGAAACATTGTACATGTAAAGAAAGCAAAAGCACGGTCTCTAAAAAAGTGGGACTCTGCATTAGAGTTTTAATTCAGCTGTTCACAGCTACACCAAAAGCAGCTGGAAATTAAATGTATAATACAGTTCAGGAGTTAGGAAGTAGAGTGGTGATTACTGAAATGAGATAAAGCAGGAGACCTTATTCATATCTTTGTAACTGAGACCAAAGAAATCCAATGTTAAGAGGGGTATATATATTAATTTAAAGCTGAATTTTTTAACATACAATACTGAAGTTACTTTACTGATGGCAAGTAAACTTGACATACATATATTTCCCTTAAAAATATGATCCCATGAATACATGTATGAATGCATGCTTTGTGATGTTAATGAAATAGACAATAGTTATTTCCTGTGAATTTTAGGCCTTTTAAATCTGCATCTATATAGCCTCCTGCAGGGACAATTGTGTAGCAGCTAACCAGGGAAAAAAAGCTATTATCAGATCGATGTTTTCTCAGTCATGGAGATTTTAAAACCACGCTCTTAAACTGCATGAAATTAAATCTGTCAAGATCAAGAAGTATTGCATGTGTTTTATGTTTTTGGAAACTGTAACAAAACCAAGATGAACTGTCATTTAGTATTTCACCAACTACTAACTTAACATGCTACAGAAGTTGATGTTTTGCATTGTTTTTTTTAAATGAAGGATTTGGAGCAAAAGAGAGATGCAGGAAAAAATCTATCTAGTTGCAAAAAAAATATATTGGTCTTTTTTGTAATTGTGACATCCATGATCTCTACAGATAGTGATATGGTGATATGAAGACTGGAAAAGAAGAATAAAATGTCAGGAAGAAATATTCCAAGTTGTAAATAAGTTTTGGCACAGTTAAATGAGAAAATCATGATGCTTGGAAATCACTCTACAGAATATGAATACCATGTGTTACGTTACAGCATTAAATGCTAACAAAAACAAGTACCATTGCAAAATGATTCATAAATTCTTGGCTATATGATAATTATGTTGCTACTGTAAAGGATGACAGACTAACATCAACTTATGAGAAGAGCTATGTCAATGCAAAAATCTCCTTCATTTAGGGACATAGAATATTAAAAAAAGGAAAAATAAAAGAACATTAAACACGTTCCTTTTGGTCATATAGGCTTTTGCAGCACTTTGATATCACAGTGTTTTTTATGTCTTTCACTCCAGTGACTCAGAGATGACAATCACTCCTACGGCAGACTTGATAATCCTTTGCTCTCTCAGTGTTTTGAGCTCTTCACACTAAATCTTTACTTTAAGTGGCAAAGTTTCCCTCTCTCCCCAGCTGGTGCTGCCAGTCATTCCCCAGACCCGAAGGCTCCCACTTTTTAATGTGCATGCACTCCACTTTTATCTATCACACAGAGAATACACCTGCAGGAACAATTATTGTAAATCATAGAATAGATTTGCAGAGCAGCTGGTGCCAAGGACCTGATGACCACAGAGAGATAATATGACTTGGTTTTGCTTCAGATCAGTCCTCATCTGTCTCCAAGGGTCCGCATGCCCATCTGCAGGCAGAATATCCTAGGTGAGCTTCCCAACACGTACTCCTCCACCGTCTCACCTGCAGTGAATCCAATTCCAGCACTCTGAGACCACTCCATTACATGACTCCACCTAAGTGTGGAAAAGCAGAAGCCTTACTTTAAAAATGTACTTTTAACAGAAGGTAAAATGGAAATGACACCTGACTCTGCTACGGAACATAGATGTGTAATGTTCACATTTAGAATTGCCTTCCCTTTTTTTTTTCTTTTTTTCCTTTTTATTTTTCTTAAAGGAAATTATGTCTTTTATAGAAGTATTTGAATGCTTTCCCACTGATGCAGTAAATCCATGGGAGAGAATACTGGCTTTTCAATGATCGACCAATAGTTTTTTTGGTGGTATTTGTTTAAAGTTGGTCCAAAAAGCTATCAGCAGTCAACAACAAACCTTTTATTACAGATGTAAGCTTCAAAGCTTTCCATGAAGCCAGTTGCCATTAAATTATTTCCAGTAAAAGTACCTATTGATAGTCATTATTCAGTAACTACAATATAAAATAGTTCCAGCTACTGCACTGAAAAACTCTTGGCCTTGGTATTTCACATTCAAAAGAAATTTATTACCTTGTTGTTCTTGCCAGAAAGACTAATTAATATTACATCTTTTGAATTTCTCTGGATAAAACTAGCATCTGAGAGCCTAGTATGGTATCTGAGTTCTTTAAAATAAGTCAATAAGTACCTCTTGCGTAATACTGCATGCATTGCATTCTATTACATTTATTATACAAATTGAAATGAATAACAATATGCAGTTTAACATCCCATGAATATTTTTTTATCATTCTCCAACTGTAGTTAATATGCTAACCAACTTCACTGAAAGGCATACAGATGTGGAAAGAGCCTATCTAGGGACTTTAATTATCACCTTGTCAAATTCAAATTATTATCTTGCAAGTTCATTTCCATAAAGTATCCCCTTTGCTGTTGGATGATTTAACATGTGTCTGCTTTTTCTTATCTTATTTGTATCTATCCAGAGGCTTTAAACCTTTCAAAGTCAGCCAGCTCTTTGTCAGATTGTGATGTTTACCGTAACTGATTTTGTCAAATACATTTTTGCAAACACTCAATTTTGCCAAAGATGGGTCTGTAAAATGTGAAGAGAAACTGGCACACAGCACCAATAATGTTGCATAAATCAGACTAAGACTTCAACTATTTCTAAACAGTATTAGCTTACAGTGAAGAACCGAAGAGCCTGGGGAATGATTTACCTGACAAAATTCTGGAGACAGTCATTCTTGGTTGGTAAATCATTTCACATTTCAAGAAACCTGGAGTAATTCCAGCAGTAAGAATTGGTTAGACAGTATTTTCTATGCTAGTCTGGATCACGATAGGATAAAAATATCATGTGAATATTAATGACAGTGGTTTTTTTAACCTATTTAAAGGCAACAAAGCAGTGATGAAAATAAATGAAGACAGAAGAGAAATGCCCTATTGTATAAGACTTGCATCCTGCAAAACTGAAAGTTTAAACTTTTTTTTTTACATTTTTGTAAAAAAGTGCAGGATAAATGTATTTTAATGTGGTGGATGTCTTTGTAACTGTGGTGAGGCACTGGAACATGTTCTCCAGAGATGTGGATGCCCCATCCCTGGAAGTGTTCAAGGCCAGTTAGATGGGGCTCTGAGAAACCTGGTCTAGTGGAAAGTGTCCCTGCCTATGGTAGGGGAGGTGGAGCTCAGTGAGCTTTAAGGTCCCTTCAAAATCAAACCATTCTATGATTCTATCATTCTGTGATATAAGCATAGAATTGATCAATCCCCCAAATTTCTGTTTGGAAAAAATAAAAGCAAAAATGCGGTATCTTGACATAAATACAATAGCCTGCATATAAAGTTAACTAAATCTGGAAACAGAAAATATGTTACATTTTTTTTAATTTTAAGGTTTTGGATTTCAGTTGTGCGAGAAAACATGAGTTGTGTAATTACAACTCATAATTAAACTAAGATGCATGTAAATTTTTAATAATAGTAAAAAGGAAGAATGGTAATTTTGGCAAAGTAAAAAGCTGTAAGGTAAATGTGATTCTAAAAAATCCCAAAACCAGCCCAAATCAGAAAGAAAAAGGCAACTAATTAGCTGGCTCATTGTAAATACATCCATGTACAGTTTCAAAAAGAGACATGAATTGTTCCTGTTCAAGAGCCATACTACTCACTTGTTTTGATTTAGTTTTTATCTTCTTTCTTTCACTTGCAGTACACTGGAGAGAACTTTAATATATTTAGCAGAATAACTTTCACTTCTAAATAGATGCATAATACTGGATAAGTATTAAGGGTTATTATTAAGGAATACAATATTGGATATTATTATTGTATATTATATGTATCAAAGATTCCAATATTGGATAAATATTAGTTTAGAGGAAATTTGCAGAAAAAGGAGTAAAATAGGCACAGCTTTGGTGATAAGCCGAGGATGGAAAAATCATACTCAAGGTAAATTTGGCTTCTGTTTATTAATAATTACCTCCTTTTTATTGCTTTTGGTTTTCATGAATTTAGTCAGTTTAGATTCTGAATTCATTCACCATGAATTTAGAGAGACTACTTATAGATGTACATGAAGAGTCAAAAATCGATGTGTTAAACGTGTTAAAACTGCTTCCAGTGCATCTGTGTGAACCAGAGGTGCAACTTAATCAGTTAGTTCTTGCATAAATTTCAATAGAGTAGATCAAGAAATTGTATCAGGAGGGTAATTATAATTTATCATGTGTTTTAAATAACAGATGATGCTCCAATGCTCCCCAAATTCTTTCTAATTATAATTAGTGAAGACTACAGTGAAAAAAGGTTTGCATAGTTTTCAAAAAAATATGCTCACTTCTTAGCAAAAACCTTCATAAAGAGGGCAATGTTAAATAAGTGCTGCAGACCAAAATGCAAGCAGGAAGAAAATTTGAAATGCGATTATGGCAATTGCATTTCAAACTCCAGTGTGGATAAAACTACAGATCAGTATATAAGAAAGAAAAGAAAACATAACTTGAAGTTAAATTATGATTTTTGACATTAATATATCACTGAAATTATTTACTTTTCAGAGGCGCATTATCGAGCAGGACTTGATGTTAGCTCACAACACTTGCCATCCACATCTCTCACTTTAGCACTAAAATAAAACTGAGGGACATTTTTTTTGTGGCCCCTTTCCTCAGTGCTGCCATCAAAGCCCTCTCTTCTCTTACAGGGTAAGGGATGTCAGAACAATAATCTTCAGCAAAAGAATAGGTTGTCTTGCAGCATTGTTAAGGCTATAAGCTCAGCCCAGAGTACAGATTGCAACAGGCTTTGCAGAAGCCTTTGTAATGCAGCAATCCTTGCCAGCCAGTACAAGCGTTCATTTTTCAATAATAGTTTCCCTGACATTTGATATAATGCAAAGGGTGTAGAGCAGAGCATGCTACAGTGGTTAAACACAGAAAATTGTCCTCAAAATATATGCCATACTAAAGAATGCCTGTGAACCAATAACATAATTCAGATGCTGTGGATGTGCTGCAATGAATACACCATAGTGGGAAATGCAGCTGTCCACATCACAAACCCTGACAGACAAATGAATGTCCAATCAAAGCAGATTTTGCACCCTTGACCTTAAGGTGAACACCTATTTAAAATCAGGACATCCATGAATGAAAGAGGAGGAAAAGTTAGCACAGCCTGACAATGTTCACGTGTTTATTTAATGCAAAATTCACTGGAAAACAACATTAAAAACCTACCTTACTGCCAAAAATTACGTCATCTTCAAAAAGAAGTTAATTTGTCATTCTAGCAATTTGAGAAGTACCCCCTTTAGTTCCTTTGTTTAAGGTATAGAATTACTTTGAAACATTCTTTACTAAAGTACTATTATCAATGAAGGCAACAGGTTACTGCCACGTGACGCTGACTATGCTGGATGAACTCTCCTTTGGGAAATTTCTTTTACTTGTTAGACAGGTAGGATTTCTTCCTACCTGTTGTGCTCAGTATTTTGGGATCAAAAGGCATTCTAGACAAAGGAATTCAAACTGTCTTGGTTTTAGATAAAGTCAGCATGACTTTTGGGAAAAAACAGAGTATTAAATATAAAGCATATATTACTTTTTCTTAGCCCTCATAGTTATTTACTATGAGCTACAATAACTTTTACAGCAAATTAAGAAAGAGAAATGTACCATAAATAAATTGACTGTGAATGCATGCATAAATGTGTATTTTTGAAATGCTAGAGCAAATTTTATTTTTAGGGGATATACTGGAGACACACAGGTACAATACTTAATCCATATTGAAACTATCCATAAGGAAAAATTTGACCCCCATTTCCTTCTCTTTTCTGTGTGAAAAGGGAACCATTGATTTCTGCCAACTGACAAGCAGTCAAGTATATAAAACAAGTAGCAGACCAACCCATATAGTAATTCCTGTTAATTCTCTCCCCAGGGTTTTTTGTGGGATTTTTTGTTTGGTTGGAGTTTTTTTACTGCAAGAGAAACATTGACTTGAACATGTTTTAGTGGATTTTCCAAAATCATACCTTCTTAATAAAGTTTCCCTTCTCAGAATATTGAGATCAGATACCAGGAACGAAAAGCACATGAAAATTCATTAAAAGAAAAATCAAACATCTTGTGTTTCTCTGGAGCTGTTCTATCCACTGATATTCTGTAGGGGTTTTTGTTTGCTTGCTCTATATTTTTTATGTTAAATTTGTTCAGTAGAAGTGCTTAGTCTGGGTTTGTTGATAAGGAGATTGATTAAGTGCAATGAAAACCTAATTTGTTATTGTCATTTAACAGTAATAGGCCTCTATTTTTTCCTCCTCTCTTAAAAGGAGTAAACAATACAAACCAATAAACAAAGAACTGTCACCACACCCCCCCCTACCCCCACCCATTATGATGAACAGGATTAAACACAAGAGGAAAATGAAGACTGTGAAGCTGTCCTTGTTTTGGAAGGAAGTGCTGAAGTCCAGACTCCATCCGCTGCTAAACATTTTTACCACCACCAAACAGGGTAAGAAGTCCTTTCTAAAACTAAGTTGAAGGAGTTCTATCCTCTCATCATCTTCTTTCTAGAATCCCTAGTATTATACAAATTTTGGGTTGCACATTTGTGGCTTCCGCTATCCCCAGCATGAATATGCATTAGATGGAGCCACCTGGCCACTTCAGCAGCTTCTCCCTCTCTACTCTCCCTGCCACACATCAGCTGCAATATTCTGCTCAGGTTAGGAGCAGAAGATGTAGTCTCTGCTGATTGGCTCTTGCTAATGATTTGATCATCCTTGAAAGCTCTATCAAGAGAATGCCTAAAGTATTTTTGGTCCTCATATGTTTTTTGCTGAATAATCTGGGTATCTACAATAATTAATTTTACATCTGTCTTCTATAGACTGTTTTGGAATGGACATTTTTCATTAATGGGGTTTTCTTCATTCCTCCCTTAAGAATTGGGAGCCCTACCCTCACTTATAATAAAATAAATATGCTGCATCTCTTATGCAGAAAGTCTATTAAGAATTTTTTTTTCCACTGGCTAAATTTTGGTCACTGCAAAAGTGAAATGCATTGTAAATTGGAGATTTTTTTTTTTTTGCTTGTTTGTTTGGGGGTTTCTATGGTTAGAATTTAGTAGCAAAAAGGAGAGAGGAGAATTTATTTCAACAAAGATAATTTTATGAACATAATGTATCCATAAAAATGGCTGTCTTTGAGTGAAAACAATATTTTTAATTGTTTTCAACATTTTTCCCCAAATTCTTTGTCGTTCCCCTCTAAAAGACTTAGATTGAGGTTGGGATTCTGTAAAAGCCCAAATTTTCTAGACACTGAAAAATCTGTATACTTATTTCTTGTATTCTTCCACATGTAACTTATTTTCTCATTAAAAAAAGATAACTTTACTAATTCTAATTTTCAATCTTACCCTCTTTTACTGTACAGAAAGAAGAAAAAGAGGGCAAAAAAGACGTTCAAATATTTTCAAACATTTTGTTGTTTAGTTAGTTTGTTTGAGTGGTCTTTATAATTCATATAACTGTATTTTACTTTCTTTTCCATTCTTTTCCATTCTTTTCCATTCCATAATATACCTTTGGAAGATTTTTATGTCTGAATTAATAAAAATAGAACTATATCAAGATTAGTGTTGGTCCAGATTTACTCTAAAGCCAGACTGCAAAAATCTTTTAATACTTATTGGTACATAGGGTACTGCTCTTTAAAAAATAAAGTAAAAATTAGAGACCATGAACAAAAAATAATCCTTGCTTGAAACTGACAGATAGCCATACCAAAAGGTTGTTTTTTGTCATAAAAGTTCCAGTACTTTAAACTTAAAGTGTATGAACTAGTTACCAATCAATGTATTTACGTGACCATTACTCAGTGACCAATGTCAAATGTTTTTAATTAACTAGTTAGGCAAGCTTAAGAAAGCCTGCTGAGCAAAGATGTATAATGTCAAAGCACTCTTTTCTTTTGTCCCTTCTATTAGGCAGAGGAAGAATTACGAAAATCAATGGCAAAGGAAGAAGAAAACCAAACCCTTTACTTTAGAGCAGAGGTCAATCTGTTTATAAGGGAATTAGGTGGCAATAGTAAAATAGACAATTTGAAAAAAATGTTAAAAATTGACAGTTGAAGTCCTGATAAAATAAAAGATCCTCTCAGAAATTATTAAGATTTCATGTTATAGTAAAATCTATATTTCTTTTTCATCAAAGTTTAGGCAAATTAAAATCAGATAAAGCTGAGAAAAATGCAAAATCCCGTTTGAAATTCATGGAAGTTCTGCATTCAACATGTGACAGAACTGAAACACCCTCATCCCTGTTACAGAAATACTGTGGTCTCTCCAAAAGAAGTTGCTTTCCCCATCAGTAGCATCCTGTATGAAGTCCAGAAATATTCTTAATGCTTTGGCACCTTGAAAAGGATGGAGAAGCATATGTGCTTAGGATTATTTTCATCCACTGAATGCTTAAAACTAATATTGATTAAAGTGAACATACATTAACAAATGAGAAATTGAGAAGCATGCATTAATTCTGTCCTACTACACTTGCTTCTATTGCATCTCCTTTGTCACACAAGTTACACCTACTCAGCTACCAAAAGCCTCTGTAGAATTTAAATTTATCCACTGGCCACCTCCCTAGTATAAGATCCTAATTTCTAGGTTAAGGAGGTGTTTAGGTCAGTGTCATATGCTGATAGAGTGCCCTGAGGAGAGGTTAGTAACTCTAACTTGTCTTCCCAGGCTGCCTTTGAGTGCTGACCTCCCCAGGGCAGCAGGTCAGGGCGGTGCTGGAGGATCCCTGTGGTGGGGCAGGCACCCAGGGCACAGCCACTCCACTTAATGGCATTCACTGCCTCAGTCACGGACATGCCAGGGCACTTCTACAGCCCAAGCTGAACCTGTCCCTCTCCTCCTCTGCTGACACTGGGCCTGAAACACAACAAAAAGCAAAGAAAAGAAAGGAAAAGAGAAAGGGGAGCGGGAAGGGGGAGGGCAGGCAAGCTCTGCTTTACTGCTCATTCATTCCTCTGCATTCAATCACTCCAAGGCAGTAACTAGCTCAGCCCCAGGCTCCCTTTACATGCACAAAAGAAAAGCAATCCCATTCAGAAGGAGACCATGAGTTATTGATCTCATGCTGAATGTTATGTTCGGTTCAGCAGCACTGTCAGCTCCCTCACACGGAAAGCTTATGTTTCCCACCAACTCTGTTGAATGATATTCAGCTTTTTTGAAAATTAAGTGTTGGGGACTAGGGGTCAAGGGCAGAGGCATCTCAGCTTTCATCTTGGGACTTCAGGACACATTCTGGGTCATGATGAAGGGTAAGCCTGCCAGGAATTAATTGTAAAAATACTGTGGATCTTGTTCACCAGAGGACCAGGCAATTCGTGGTTGCTTCACTTTCTAATTCAGACATTAGAAAATGAGCCATAAAGCCATCATTTGTTAATGTACATTAGATTTATTTTACCCATTCAAATTAATGAACAAAGTTTTTTTGCTAAGACACTTTATAGTTCATTTATTTAGCTTAATATCCTCATTTGCAGAAATATGCAGAGATTTTGTTTTAATTAATGAAGACGTTAAAGCGAAAACATAAAATAAAAATTTATTTCTTATAACATGTTTCACTCTCGGCCTTTCTTTACATGAACTATAAATAGCACCATCCCAACACTCAGTAATCTAAATAACTACTTGAGAGAAAGCAAGAGGTATTTTTAAATTAGTTATTGTTACCGTGATGCAAACACAAAACATTCAGACCATATCAAGTCCATATTAATTTCTTGATTAAAAACTTTCAAAACAGAATATTTTACAATCATTCCTTTATTAGAATTCTGAGTGCCAGGAGTCTAATTGTGGCACAAAGATAATTTCTTACAATTAATTTTCTTTTTTGTTTGTTTGTTTGTTTTCACAAGCATTCTTTCTCAGAGCTCTTTCACTTATTTAGTCAGTTTGTTAGGCTGTAGTTTTGATCTGCTTGAAGGTAGGAAGGATCTACAGAAGGACCTGGACAGGCTGGACTCCATTCCAGTGGTATGAAGCTGAACAAGTCAGGTCCTGCACTTCAATAACAACAACACCAATACAGTGCTACAGCACAGTGCTACAGGCTGGGGGGAAAGCGGCTGAAAATCTGCCTGGAAGAAAAGGACCTGGTGCTGGTCAACAGTGGCTAAACAGCACGAGCCAGTGTGTGCCCGAGTAGCCAAGAAGGCCAAGGGCATCCTGGCCTGTATCAGTAACAGTGTGGCCAGCGAGGCCAGGGCAGTGACTGTGCCCCTGTACTTGGCACTTGTGGGCCACACGTCCCTGTGCTCAGGTTTTGGGCACCTCACCAGAATGATGCTCAGCTTCTGCAGTGTGTCCAGGGAAGGGCCATGGAGCTGGTGAAGGGTCTGGAAGCAAACCCTGTGAGGTGTGGCTGAGGGATCTGGGGGCGTTTAGCCCAGAGGAAAGACGGCTCAAGGGGGACTTTGTTGCTTCCTACAGCCACCTATAAGGAAGTTGTAGCCATTTAGGGGTCGGTCTCTTTTCACAACTGCCATACAACCGGATGAGGAAATTACTTCAAGTTACATTAAGGGAGGTTTTGATTGGATATTAGGAAAAAATTCTTTATGGAAAGGGTGGTGAAGCATTGGAACAGCTGTCCAGAGAAGTGGTGGTCACTGTCCCTACAAGAATTAAAAATATATACAGGTATGACATTTAGGGACCTAATTTAATGATGGCCTTTGCAACAGTTGGGCTCAGTGATCTTAAAAATCTTTTCCAACTTAAATGATTCTATGATTAAGCAAAAGACTGAGTAGGCATCTAGAAGAAGGAAGAGACAGATGAATATAGACACTTCAGAGAAACAAAATTAATTCACAAGAAAAGCAAAGTAAAAAAAACAATGAAAGTAGGAGTGCATATTTAATTGGAACCTCGAGCTGAGACATGGAAACCCCCTTCCAGTCTTACTGTCTTTACTTCAATGCAAATTCATTTTGCCTGAGTAATAAGTGCTGTCAGAATGCCATTCCACAATCATGTTCACATAGTCACACTCTTCTAAGACAAAATTTTATAAATGAGACTTATAAATCCATCAACTCAAACTTAAACATTAAAAGTAAAACGATATGCTTACTAATGTTTGCTGTAAATTTAGTCCTTTATTCTTCTCAAAACACCCTCAATCATACCAAAGATTTTATTCATTGAAAAGTATCTAAATCTGAATACATTCTGCTAATCAATTCAATTTTTGTGTTTATATTGCAGATTCCCTCTTTTCACTGGATATAACTGATTTACCATTCCATGCACTTGATTGGTCCTCTGAATTATTCAACATTCTTTTTTCCTGTGATTGGATAACTAAAACTTTCAAATCGAAAAACATATTTTGAAAAAAATTTCCTGATTAAAATATTTCTTAGAAATATCTAGAGTAATGACATGCATTCTAAATACAATCACTATGAGACTTTATATATAGACAAATAGGAAAAAAAAAGCTAGCAAATAACTAAACAGAGCAAATAAAATACCCTGAGTTCACTAATGAACATGATTATGAAGATTTCTAATAATTGGTTTAATGTTCTCTCAGCTGGAGTTTTCACTACTGTTTCTACATGATGGATCTAATATAAATATAGAGATACTTAAAATTGTCATCATTTGACATGGAAATGTTTTTGTGGTTTTGTTGGTTTTTTGTTTTTTTTGGGTTTTTTTTGTTGATGCTGTTGTTGTTGTTTTATCTCTCAGCTCTTAATTATAGATACATTACAGGAATATAATTTCTTGAAGGTAATTATTCTAAGTGAAAACTAGTAATTCTTTTAGCTCTACTTGTTTCTTCTCACACTGTGTGTTTTCTTCCACCCTTTTTTTCTAGTCTTTGTTGAAATTAAGATTCTCCTATGCCTTACTTGGATCCTCAGACTCTGATGAAAACAAATAGGAATTAAAATAGCATAATTAATTTATTGGCATTCATTGGAAACGGCTGTCCAAGGACTTTTTGAACATTATACCTCTACTTCTAGGTAAATACATTCCAAATACCACAAAAGCCTATTCTATTCTCTCTCAGTGATTTCCTGAGAGAAAGTTCAGGTGGAAGGAAAAACCAAATCCTGCATTGCACTCAGTATTCTGTAGTCACGCAGAAGAAGAGACACAAGCCAGACAGATGAGTGAGTCTGTAATCTACTACATGGATCTGTTGACATGCCCCATATTAGCTTTACAACCACCTTACACCAGAACTCCAGCAGCACTGTGTTAGCACTGGCAGCACTGAAGTAATACTATGGTAATACTGGTGGTATGCATAACATTCTTTATCCTGTTATAAATACAACCAAAATTACAATGAGAATTCTTCCTCATTTTTGGTCAGTTTGCCTCAAAATTTAAAACAAAAATTAAATATAAGCTTGTATAATTTATGTCTTTTTCTTCTATTCTCACAATTGTTTCTATGACAATAATGTAATGCTGTATCACATATTCCAGTTTACATGTTTTCCTTCCTTCCTTCAGTTGCAGCTGATTCACATATGATTCACATATGATTCAACCCATCTAGTTGCCTCATCATATTGTTTCCAATAAAACGTTGAAGAATATTTGAGAAAAGTTGTATGGTCATTAATGTGCCATCTATAAAAATGTGTCTGGGGAAATGTGATAAATTCCATCTTATCTCACTACACCACATAGGCTTTATTTTATAGAAATATTAGTCCACAAGTACTGTGAAGCCAGAGAAGATTTCAGCTTTTTGACAACAATTCCAAAATCCCTTACAAAATCAATTGTAGCCACCATCACTTTGCATAGAAATATGCTTTCCCAGATGTAGAATCAAGAGAAAATGCAAAAAGCTAACATCCCACCTACTACTACACATAACATTTTCATGTGTTTCTGTTTCTTATTTTTGAGTACCAGTATCTGTCCTTAGGTTATCTGACAATACATGACATTTCCAGTTAGAGCATGTAACCTTACAATAAAACTGAGAAACTATTGTCAAAAGAGATTGTGCAGATGAAAGACTATTCCCTAAATCAGACTTATAGCACATATAAATAGGAAGAAGTTAGAATTCAATTTGAAATACAGTGTAGTCTAAAAGCTAATTTAAAATGAGTAGAAGAAATTATTCTCTTAAAAATCAATCCCCACAAAAATATTAAGAATAAAAGTAAAGCAGTAGTTACCTAGATTACAATTTAAGCAGGGGGAAAGAATATTTTTTTATATTAATTTTGTTTCTAACCCCCTTATGATTCTGAGGTTTAACTCAAATCTGAACAAAATTCACAGAGTTTCCTCTAATTATGATTCCATCTATGAAATATGCCTTTTTTCTTCTCCCCAGTTCATAGCTCCCATTGTGTATTTTACAGCTTCTCGCTGCTTTGCTCTGTATTTGAATTTTTCCTAGTATAAAGACAAACTGTTTGAGTTGCCTTTCAGCTACTACCCCCTTTAACCTCAGACCATGACCTCTTGTTTTGCAGCTAGTTACTATCTCTGCTGCTTGCTGATATCAATTTGTTTCCGCTTCATTCGGGATCAGTCGTCTGGGCTCTTGATCCCTTACATGCCCTCACTGGCAAACATCTTTCAGTACCCAGTAAAGAGAAGAAACTCCCAAAATTAAATGAAACAAAGCTTCAGCAGGTAACAAAAACATGATGTCAATCCGCCCACCTCTTGAGGGGTGATTTAAGAACAGATAATGTTTATTCACAGATTGTCTGTTAATAGATTAATAACAGATCACTGGGGTCAGATGACAGAGTTTTTGCATTTCAAGAGACAAGTTTCAGCTGAGGGGAAGAAGTGTCAAATAGAATGTGCCACCACAGCATATCTGATTGCAGTAGGAATATGGCAAAAGCAAGAAGTAGAATTTTAAGCCTAATCTGTCACTACGTTGAAATGGTAGGAAATTCTCCTCTCTTTTCAAAGCAAATACATGTGAACTGAAATAAACTGTAGAGAAATGCTTTGAAGAAAGGAGAGAGTGTATTGAATTGCTTATTTCCTGTCTTTCTTGAATTGCTTATTTCCTATTTTTTGTGTTCCCTATAGGGGGAACTTAAATGATCAGCCTTAAAAAAAGAATAAAATTAATTATAAAATGATATGGATTTTTGTGATATAATTTTAATTATTTAAATGAAACTAAGTTTATGCTCCCCCTAAGTGGTATGATTCACTGCCTCATGGTTTGAGAAAAGTCAACAGAAAACTAAATGAGATACTTGTTTTATTTAATATTATTGTCATAAACTTGAAATATTTTTACCCAATGATGTAACAGGATTGACACTATCTTTTGTTTAACTAATAATTGCTATGCAATGGCACTTAAATATTGAGTAACAAGCTACATATTTGTAAGAAAAATAAAAGAAGTAGAAAATGATTGTTTGCTGACATAGTTTTATAAAATTAATTGAATTATTATTTACTAGGAATATTTGCTCAGTTTCAATGACAGTGCTGCCTTGTCAGAATTCAGCAAGGGGAAATTATGTAGACTAATAAGATTTGACATACCTCATTGAATTCCCAATCCTCCTACTTCTTCCCTAGTCATCAAGATTAGACAGGATCTTTCTAATCACTAGATGATACACTCTCTCAAGTCACTGGAATGCTACCTGATATACTCTTTTATTATTTGCTGCAGTATTTCAACTGTCATGGAAACAAGAATTAACACATATTAAAAAAATTGCATTTGTGCCATGCTACAATCAATGGAATACATCCCTACAGCTTAATGACTACCACACACTGTGTGTAAAGAAACAACAGAATTATTTCAATTACAAAATATCTTCTTTTAAAATTATGTTTAGGGATTTTATAACTTTCTGAACTATTTTGTATTAATCAGATATTTTCAGAAATCTAATCACAGTAAGATTTACATACCCAGTTAGGAGGAATTTTGTATTAATAATCTCAATTCCTGAGAATGTAACTTCACAGATAATATTTTCTTAAGAAACTTTCTGATATGATAAACAGATATCCTTGTACAGTTCTTCATTCTTCCCTATCTTCCAGTCACATATATATCCTTATCTAATGGGCACCCATAATCTATTAATCCATGAATTAAAATCCCATGAAAATTCTGTAATATTTTCCTGGGTAGATTTATGCTGACCATTTTGCTCGGGTTAAGGAAAAAGTTTAAAGGAAGAGATATTCTTCTTCATGGAGAAATGTTCTGCATCAGTAGCAATCAAGGCAAAGGAATGAGCTCTTAACCCTTTTAATTTCTGAATACAGATGGAGCAAAAAACTCCCATCTGCATAGCCATACAGAATATCATATTCAAGAATAAAATACAGTTTAACTATAACCTGCATGTCATACTGCAGTAAGACACGTGACTGGAACTTTTGACTGAATATGCAAGCTCAGAAATATTTGGGGAGCCACCTTTCACTCTACTTCAGGTGCCAAATTCCTGTTTCCATTAAAAAAGGAGAGTTGGCCCAGTTTTTAGCTACTGCACAAAATCCCTTTCCTCCAGTTCTTATGCCAAAACACTGCTAGCAAAGAAAGGCACTCTTGTATAATGGAATATAAAAATGTTTCTGAAATCCACATTAATTATTTCCACTACTACCTTCTTTCACAAATTTAGCAAATATATATGTGTATTTTAAAGAAGTAAAGCAAATTAGTCATATCCCTTATATGACATTGTTTTAAATGGCTCATAATACTGTCTTATGTGCTCCATTCACACTATTCTTCCATTGTGTGCTTTTCATGTCATTTTTTGAATCTTTCATAGATTCTTTCTTAAACTTTTAAAGAGAAACATATTTTGCCACCTCTGTTGCTTCATTAACCTTGGTGAGTTATCAGAAATATCTGACACTGACTTTTCTATTTTCCCAAACATGTCACAGAACAATTTATCTGAGCCTGGTGCTTTATCATCCTTTAATCATTCTAATTTTGCAAACACTTTATATGATCTGGGGCTCATAAAACCGTTGTTGTATTTCACTTTCACAGAAAATTTATTCCAGACTTTAGGTTATGGCCTACAGCTGCACTCATAAATATCAAGGCAAAGAATTCATTCATGCTAAATTACCTTCCAGAGATATGCAGAGTTATTCATACCACTCAGAAGAACACCAAAATTCATATTTCTGTCAAATTCCAAAAAAATAGAATACATGAGGTTGCCAGTTAAAACTTCTTTACCAATATGTTTTGAAAGAGTGGAAAACAGTCAAATTCTATACAGGGCTGTAGCTGAAAACACATTCAGACAATTCAATTAATGACTGTCAGACTTCAAATCTCTATCCAGATATACAAATTTTAACTGAAGTCTAAATAGGAGCATTATAAATAAACTCAAGCAGTTGTGGGAAAGTTAAAGCAGGAAACACTGTGTCCTTATTTTAAGTACTTATTTTTCATCCTCAGTTTCCTGTCTTTCAGAAGAATGTGTTCTGCTTGTCATTGAAACTTCTCATATCAAGGATAGCAAGTCCCATTAATCTGACCATGACCATGTCCCATAATCACAAAAATCTTCATTAGTTTGAGTCACTTAAAGTAAAGACATCTTCATCAATTGTCTTGTGCCAGTTTCATTTTTCCCTGTATACTCTTGTTAACCTTTTGACAAGAAGCAACTATGAATTTGCATCTCCAATTAATACCTATGGCAAAATTACTTCTCCCTGTTTTCAGATAAACACTGCATCTATATAAACATGTGACATCATAATTCATATTTAGTTCTAAAGTTGCAAGAAAAAAAAAGTTTTTAAAAAAAATATTCAACACTTTCAGAAGATTAAATTACCATTTGAATACATACTCAGAATGTATTTTCTTTGGTTTGGCCTTACTGAGAACAGGCCAGAAAAGTATCTCAATGGAATTGAAAAGTATGAATTGTCAATTTGATTTTCTTGCAAGCTCTAAGTTATGAATCAGAAGAAAATAAAAACAAAACCCAAAATGAAACATTCAAAATGTTTTTAAAAATTAATAAACCCTGAGTGGTAATAAAAAGCCGTGTAACCTTCTGGGAAGCCTTCATTGCACAGATGTTAAAACAAACAGACCTGTGTTCATTGGAATTTTATCTCCAGTAGCTAATAGCAACTAACCCCTACAGAATGAACATATTTCTTAATAACATTTATGATTAATTCTATCCTAACAGAGTACAATTTCTTTTTACTATTACTCTTTTGAAATTATTGAAAAATGTATAAAGAGTAGAAAAATCTGGGGATTAATTCACATAAGATTATTTTCCAATTTAAAATTAAAGTATCAACACTTCATCAAATGTCTGGGTTATAATCACTATGTTTATACATTAATGAATCCATCAGAAAGGATGTGGTTATATATAATATTAAATAACAGAGTTGTAGCTTATCATTATTATTTAGGGATCATGCAGTGCAAATACCTTTAAATCCAGTACTGTAATTTGCCATATCTGAAGGTGAGGGTAAACTTGCTCAGCAGTAGAGCCTGCTTACCCTGTGCTGTTCCAGTGTGTAGTTCCTTATTTCATTCTCTTCTCTCACAGAGCATGAGCAGCAGTAGCAATAAAACTCTGCATGTGTATGCCAGTAGAAGGCTTTTATTGCTGTTTCTGCTCTTGTTTCCCATGAGAGGTAGAAAAAAATATATAAAAGGGTATGGAAAATCTTGGTTTTTAACAGGGATTTCTGCTTCAGAAGTGAGACAAGGGTTACACTACATTTAAGGAACTTACCTTGGTTTGTTTCTGCTTCCCTAGCTTGAACTCCCCTAATTTTTAACAAGCAGATCTGTAGTAATATTCCAAATACTATGAGCTTCTTTCTTTCATAATTCTTAGGCCATCAGGGACTCCCAGGAATGCCTGCTTCCATGCTGACAGTAAGTCCACCTGCTGGAGATCTTCATCTGCTGAGGTTCTGCCACCTAGTTCTCCTGTGCCTGCAATCCCCTTGGGTAAAATGGCACATCTTTCCCAAAATCTGTTTTCTTCCTCTCCTCACAGGTAAAGAGCAAAGCACTAATTCAAATATATTCATCAAATATGTTTTCAGAGAAATTTCCTATGTAGGACATGAAATAGATTATATATGGTTGTATGAGATTCAAATCTGCAAGACTTTCATGGAAGAGAATGTGTCAGTAAAGAAACAACAAAACCAAATTGTGTCTTAGAATTTTAGATGAATGAATTTTAGTCAACCATAAATACGTTTCTTACAGCAAATAGACTAAACTATTTTGTGCTGAAAGTAATTATCTGCAGTATTTTAAACAAAAAATAGGGCAGTGGTTTTCATGGGTTTGATTTGGTGTGGGTTTTGTTTGGTTGGTTTTTTTACAGATACTGATGTTACCGTTAATTAATTTAGTTAATTACCTCTAGTTTATTCCTAAATAATTGTGCCTTCTCTATTCCCTGTAGTAAATTAAGAGTTAAAATTATCTATCTTACAAGTTCTAAAAGTCAGCTTTTATCCCTCCCAACTATATCTCACCTCTCCCTATACAGTGCTCGAGATGTTAGATGATGAAGTGCCTGATGGGGTAAGACTAAATCATAGTTTAATTGGTATGAATGCTGTTTGTGCAGCAACTCTACCTTTCCTTTTTTATTTTTTTTTTTTTTATGTCAAAGTTGTGCAAAATTAAAATGGGATGTTGCAGTTAACTGGGGAAAATATTTCTTATTTCTTTTTTATTGCCTCAAATTGCTGCAGATCATGTCCTGACATCTATTTGGCAAGATATTCAGATAAAGTCTGAGTGGTTCACCAGGAGCATGGCTAATAAGTAATTTCATACAGTATCCATCCAGCTAAAAGAACAGCCTTCTACTTCTTCACACTTCATCGAAATATTTTTGTTAACCTGGAGAAGAAAAAAAACTCATGAAAGGATTTTCATGATTCTGGGTCACCCAATGGTGCACTGAACTATTTAAATGTGGGAACTGCTGATCATTAAAATAAAAGTAAGTAGATATGTTTTAATGTGCTTTATCTTGAAGGTAAAACCATCATACCTGAATGTATGTATAAGACAACATGAAATAAAATTGAAAGAATTTCTGCTATTACCCTTGAAACTATTTAAGAAATAGTTGGACAGTCTCTGACAAGTTGGGAGAAAGGGGAAAAAGCATTATTTTGTCACAGCCTTCATTTCAGTAAAGAAAAAAATAAATCAGTCACAAGAAGCTTTTGTTTGGTCTTTGATCTAAAACTTCCATATCTATTCATGCATGAGAAAAGTCTGTAAAACTGTTCAGTTTAGGAAAAAATCCCTTCATCTAACCTGATAAACTTTCAGTAGTACTTTCTCTTCTACAATACGCAATCCTGGTGCACAATGTCAAGAGGAAAGGAAGGATTTAGTAACCAGAATTTCAATAGCTTGCTTTGTGTACCACAGCTTACAGAACATCCCAGTACAAATCATCGGGGAATTGAAATAATCACCAGTGAAAAGGACCCTATTTCCCATCTCATTTCCATCAGCAGCTATTCAAGGACAACTAATAATGTGAAATTATATCATGAACTTTGCAATAGCCCAGAGACTAACCATCCTAAAGTACTATCTTTCAGAAATTATAGATCATGACAGTCACTGATGGTCTGAGCACCCATTTAGTCTCAAGGGCGGGGCTGAATGCTGTGGTATGGTGTGGCTTCCTGGTGATGCTGCAATCTCAAACAAGCACTGCTGCTTTTCAGTCAAAAAATGTGGGTTAACTGCACCAAATAGACAGGCTAATGCCTGTGGGAGGAAAGCTTTCACTTCCCGACAAATCCAGTGCCGGACTTTTTGCTGTGCAGTAACTTCCTAGGGCAATAAAAATTCCACGTGATCCGATGAGTAACTGAGGGGTGTATTTACACACATTAAAAATAGTTAAGGCAAAACTGCCTGCTGGCTGTCCTTAGAGGCTAGACACAGTAAACTAATTTCTAGCAGCACTCTGTAGGGAGAATATTCAGACAGATAATATAAATGGCTTGGTTTTAAAAATATTAGGTTTTTTACTTGCGGCTAGGAGAAGAGATGTGACTGAATTATGAAAAAAATAGTTTAGTAGTAAGTGTCTTCTGAAATAGGTATCAGATGTTAGATTTCACGATATAGTATTGTCTACTTTTTGTCTGCAACATTAGTTTCACTAGAAGATTAAAAGGTCTAACAAGCCATGAGTCTCCACCCAGGATAATAAGGGCTCTTAATAATATTAATATGGTGTGCAAGGGACATAAAATCTGAAACAATTTTTTCCAATACACATGTGCCAAAGACTAACTCTCTGAAAAACATAAACTGTACAAATTAGAGTTTACATACTGTTTATTAATAATTCAAATATGAAGATGTTGCTTTTTCTTCGTAATCCATTGACTACAGAACTGGAAGGAGGGGACAGATAGTTTGTTGTAACATTTCAGCTAAGTCTCTGTATATGGAGGCAAATGAAGTGAAAGAAATAGATGAGAGTTAAAGACTGTGTAACAATTTTGCTAAGCTTTTTTTAAATGTCTATATTGAAGTAGAATTAAAAAAAGGAGGGGATGGATTAAATTTACTTCTGTGTAAGATCAAGTCTGTGTTTTTCTTTTAATTTGTTCAGTGGCTTGAAATCTGCAATGTTTAAAATAATTTAATTTTTTCTCCTTGTCCCAAAACAAAAAATTTAAAAGGCCCAACATAAATGCCCCTAAAATAATTTATGTAATTTAAATTCTTAAATATTTAGAGATAAATGAAAGTAACAATGCTATATTTCAGATTATATGTAACCTAGGTGCAAGACAAAATCTTTTTAAAAAGAAAAAATAGAGGACAAAAACATTTCATCTTTTTACTTATTAAAATCTGATAGCTATTTATCAAAAATTAATAGTTCCATGAAGTATTTTTAGTATGAAAACATTATTAAGATGAAGCATTTTAGCTCATTTTTTCATTGAGACTTCATTGCTTACAGAGCCTGCAAATTTTATACATCATATAAAATGCCTCAATAGATTTGCTGGCTACGGGTCCAGTGTTTGAGTTGGGGATAGAAAAAAAATCAGAAAATATTAACAAGTTTTGTGGCAGTATTTATTTATTTTTGATGCTTACAGATTTTTTAAAGTCTCTTAGTAAAATTTTCCCTTCTCAAAATTCACAGACTCTTCCTCTTAATTGGAACTACTGCCAGCATCTGTTAGCCCTGGGCACAGGAATGAAATTAGTCTTCAAATAGCAAAATCTTTGTCAGGTTCACTAAACAAAAAAGGAACAGAGTCAAAGTAACTGCCTCTTTTTAATTTTTCATCATGGCTGTGGCTGAGTAAGGAGAAAAATGGACTTTAAGGAATTTGAGCAAAAGAGAACTAGAGGAAATGAGAATTTAGGGGCAAAATGACACATTATTAACAGTAGAGATTAAGGAAGTAGAATGAAAAATGATAAGAGACAGAACAAAGGAAAACCTCTATTCGAGAAGAAAAATAAACAACTGGTGGGACAGAAGCCTGTGGGAGAAACTGAAGTACTGAAGCAGTAACAAATCTAAAGAGTAAGTGATGCTCAGTGAGATGGCTGTGAAGTGTACTGGGTACTTACCCCATGATACCATGACCTTTCAGCTCAACTAATATCATTCCATCTGCAGTCATAAAAATCATAAGCCCCCACCATCCACACATCCAATAAAAGACAGAGGAAATAAATAAATTCCACAACTAAATAGTAAATTTTAATTTCTACAACTTTAATCCTGAATTTTGGTTGTATGTTTAAACTATGTTTGAAGCAGTGCAATAATGTAGAATTGTGATCATGCTCCAGCCCAAATTTCTTTTTTTAATTAGTCAAACAAAATTGTTAGGTGAGAACCCATAATCCTTTCTTCATTCATTTCTTACTCTTCTATTGTAAGATTTCTCTCATCAATTTTCTATTTATTTATTTTAGTCCAATATTCAGGTACAGAATAAACTGAAGCAAGGATTCAAAACGAAGTTTGCAATGTAGCACAGAAATATATGCAAAGTATTCAGTAGCAAATGCAATTTGTAAGGGGTATGGAGGGTATCACAGTACATAATAATGCAAATAAATCATTGAAGAAGTAGCATTTTCATTGTGTTATATAGCTCTAATTATTAGAAATATGAAACCTAACAGTTTCTAAATTCTCAATACAAACTGCAGTTATCACTGCAATACAGAGCAATAAAGATAACAGGAGTTTTCTTCTCCAAAATAACATTCCTCTCATAATTCACACTGTCCAGTAGCATGATAAGAATACATATAAAGCATATAATACATATAAAGCATATAAAGCATATATAAAGACACTTAAAGGTACAATACTGTTTTATGAACAAATCACCTATATGGAAATCTCACTAGAACCTCTTCTTACATTAATACTTTTTACAGATCCAGACCAAACATCTTTTAGTCACATGAGTAATCCTGTGGAGATTTACAAGATCACCTGCTATTGTACATGATTGCAGAACCAGGACTTATTTTTATATTGTCAAAAAGAAAAAAAAAAAAATGGAACCCAAAAAAACACTATAAACCCTGTAGAAATCTGAGTATATATTGAAACTATCCTAAAAATATAATAGTAAGAAAATAATTTTAGGACATTTCACCTTATAATTGTATCTATCACATATGTATGCATGTATGCACCTGTCTCTTCTCATGACTCTCTTACAGCTGTGTTGCTAAGGACTGTATTCAGCTACCAGTGTTTGTTCTGGTCATGTTCTTAGTTGTTAGAATAAGATTCTGTATTTTTGAAACCTATTCTATCAGATTAGAATTCCCCTCAAAATAGTGGAGAAGTATCTTCAAAAAGTGTCTCAGAATAAATCCATTTCAATTAAAAAATTATTAAAAATTGTACAAAATTAAGCTATTCTCAAAGCAGTTTTTGTATTTTAATGAAAACTGAAACTGGCACAATATTTTTGTAATCCTAAGAAAAATATGACAATGAAAATAATAAAGAAAAAGCACATGAAAAAGACAAATTTAAGATTTTAAGCCACTATTAGTAAGGTTCTAACCTTTTGAGTTTTTTTTTAGTTGGGACAAGTTAGGAGGTACGGTGGTATTTTTTAAAATCTATTTTTCTCCTTTAAAATTGTAGTTTATCTGCCACAGCTCTTAACAGCATTTTATTAGCTAATTACTGCTTTAATGCATTCAGACGTCTTTCTATAAACATAATGCTTCATAGGGACTGTTACTTTGGTAGACTTATACATCAACTATTTTGGCCATATCTGAGCAGTTAGAAGTTAATTGAAAGCACCATGAATCTAAGGAACATGACCATGCCTTAGCAAACACAGAGAATAAGCTCAGTCTTTGTGTTTGGTGAGTCAAAGGCTGTCTTTCTGAGTCAAAGAAATGAAGTAACACAGATCTGTGCAGCATTTGTGTAAGCCTCGAATACAGCACTGATCATGTCAAGCTGATTCTTCAGAGCTTTGAGAAACATCATCCATTTTCAAGCACAGGAAAAGTGGAATTGAAATAATCTAACTTTTTTTCCCTTCACATAACACAGGAAAGTTAAGATAGAGGTTACTTTTGCTGTCAAAAACTCAAACCCAAAACAAATGACCATGAAAGTTAAGACTTGTGGCTAGACCAAAGAACAAACACTGATACCACAAGTATCTACACAATCCCAGCCTTACAAGCACTCAGAGGTGAATATGACACACAGCTTTTTTCCAGGCTTCTGCCATAGCAACTGTAAGTCACAAGGATATTTGGGAAAATATGACTAGGCTGCTGACTCATCCCTGGCCTTAGATTGCTCTGTGAAGCAAGATGTGAGGAAATACTGAACATAAATTGGTGGATGGTCACATGGCATAGTGGAACTTGGCAGTTTAGGCTTGTGGTTGGACACGATCTTAAAGTTCTTTTCCAGCCTAAAGAATTCTGGGATCCTAAAAAGCACCCAGAAGTAGTTGTTAGCATCACGAGGAAAAGCTGAATATCATGAGTGGGTAAGGGGGAGTTACTTGGAAAGTGACTCAACTTTGTATGAAGTTGAGGGGGAACACTGGGAAACCTTCTGGAGAGCAAAATTTTTTAAGTCTAGTAACTTAGGCAACCATACCAGTAATAACATACAAGGATTAGATCGCCAACATAACAGTATCAAAAATATTTAAATTTTACAGATAGGAAAATTGGGAAGATCCACAATTTCAGACTCAATATAAAAGAGGTACAGCTGGGAGAGACCTTCAAAGATCAAATTGTTATGCCCCTTCTGCCATGTGCAGAGACACCTTTCACTTGATCAAGTTGCCCAAAGCTTCATGCAACCTTATCTGAAACAGTGCCGGAGATGAAGCATCCATAGCTTCTCTGGGCAACTTGTTCCTATGTCTCACCACCCTAACCATAAAGAATTTCTTCCTTATACCTAATTTTAACCCATCATCTTTAAGTTTAAAACCATTAATCCTTTTTCTATCGCTATAGGGCCTGGAAAAGCATCTCTCTCCATCTTTCCTAAACCCCCTTTTTACACATTGAAAGGCAAAAATGAGGTCTTCCAGAGCCTTCTCTTCTCCAGGTTTAACCCTGACTCTCATCCTTTTTACCTAACCTTCTATCATTAGCATTCTGATCAGCCTTCTGATCATTTTCATGGCCCTCCTTGGAGCTCACTATAACAAGCCCAGGACTTTCTAGCACTGCGGACCCCAGAGATGGTTGCAGTACTCCAGGTGGAGGCTCAGCAGAGCAGACAAGAGCAACAGAATTACTTCACTTGATCTTCTGGACACACTTCTTTTTTATGTAACCCAAAACAAGGCTGACTTTCTGGGCTGCAAGCACATTTGTTTCTTTCAGCATATTGTATGTTTCAAACTTCTGCATCTTCCTAAGAGATGATATGATAATTTTTCACTATTGGCAGTCTCCTGCAGAGTAGGCAATTGGCTCTCTAGAAGGGATACCAGTGGGATGGTGAGGAATTAAATCTTATCTGTGCCAATAACTGTAGGTGCAGATATTAGATCCAGTAAAGGCATGCAAACCTTTTTGGAAAGACAATCATAAACAAGCAAACAAATAAATGACACAGGATATAGGACTGAAAGATATTTCCTAAATATTAGTTCAGAACATCCACAAATTACTGATTAGATTGGTTTAAATCTTGAATTAGTTATCTACTATTAATTTAGCAAAGTTGAGTGAAATGGATCTGAATCTTAACTTTCTTTTTTTTGCATTTAAATTCAAATTTATGCTAATACTGAGGATGTCATATATAAGAAAGCAGCAGTACTTGCAGCCTAAGCACTAAACAAAATATTTTCTGCTAGTTCCTGATAAAGCAATTTGCATTAAAACCTGAAAGTAAAACTAAGCACGTAGTAGTCATGAAGGCTGGAGAAAGAAGTTGCAAATAAGCGTGAGCAAATTTCATGCTTAACTTACTAATACATCAATTGCAACATCAACTAATAATCTTATAGAGACTTAGAGAACAGCTAGACTAGTTTTGCATTCACAAAATTATGTAGAGCAGATTAAATGGTACTACTGTTGTTCACATAGACCTTAAAAATGCTCAAAAAATGACGCTCAAAGAAATATGGAAAATCAGGAAGTCTGAGACAAAAAATCCCAAAAAAGAACAAAAGTAGACAATCTCTTGCAAATGTGTACCCATAATGTGGAACATATGTGATAGAGTGTCCTAAGAGACTTACAGAATCAAGTAAGCCTTATGAAAATTCTAGGAAGTAGTCCAAGCTAGAGTAGAGCAAGACTCCAAATGTTTTTTCTGGATCTGTGTGGGATGAATCTATGTTAAGATACAAACCCAAACAGCAGCCAAAGGTGTCTAGACACTAATTGCTTCCTAAATGCTTGTTTATAAATAAATTTATAAATCAAAAAAATAAAAACAAAACTAATCAACAATAATAGATAGAAGAAAATAATAAACAATGCCCTAAAGACTATCTTACAATTTCCTGTCTCTGCATAAAATATTTAAATACTTTCTAAGTTGTTGAAGAAGAAAGCAACTCTACTATGTTTGCCTTATTTCTTAAGGAAAGGAGAACTGTTTGGTCATCCTCTATATCCCTGGGCACTGAATACACCCTCAGCAAGTTTTCTGGCAACCCCAAGGGGTGTGGTGCAATTCACGCTCTGGAAGGAATGAATGTCACGCAGAGGGACCTTGAGAGGTGGGTTTGTGCAAACCACAGGAAGTCCAACAAAGCCAAATGCAAGATCCTTTACCTGTGTCAGGCCAATCCCAAACACAAATACGGGCTGGGAGAAGAATGGATTGAGCCCTGGGGAGAAAGACATGTTGGTGTTGGTGGACAGAGAGATCAACACAAGACAGAAATGTATGTTTGCAGCCCAGAAAGCCAACTTTGTCTGCATCCAGAGCATGACCAACAGTCTGAGGGAAGTCTCAGCTCCTCTACTCTACTCTCATGAAGCCCTGCCTGGAGGACTGTGTCCAGCTGTGTGGCCCCCAGGAGAAGGACATGGACCTATTGGAATGAGTCCAGAGAGGCTGAGCAGGAAGGAAGCCTGAGGAGGCTTGACTAGGAAGTCAAGCTGAGAGAGCTGGGCTTGTCCTCCCTGGAAAAGAGCGAGCTCTGTGGAGATCTTTTAGCAGCTCTCAGTAACTAAAAATGAGGCCTGAAAGCCAGAAGGAATGGTGCTTTTTATAAGGGCATGCAGTGATAGGAGAAGGGGAAATGGCTTTAAACTGAAAAATGGTGGGTTTAGTTTAGATATTAGGAAGAAGTTCTGTACTGTGAGGGTGCTGAGGCACTGAAACGAGTTGCCTAGAGATATTGTGGATGCACCAATCCCCAACCTTGAACAGAACAAGCTGGATGGGGCTTTGAGCAACCTTGTCCAGTGGAAAGCATCCCTAGAACTTGGAAAATAATCATGCTTGGCAGAGATTTTTCCCAAAGAGACCTTACTGCAGTTTGGGGAGTTTTAATTAATGCAGTCTTTCTAAGCTTTTAATTTGCTTTTTTTCTTGTTCTTTTTTTTTTCCTCTTATATATGCTATCACAGATAAAACATGGTGAGAAATTATGATATTTAAAATTAGAAGATAATAATGGAATTTTTATAAATAAATATGTTGTTGCAAGTATGCATTTCTAAATTTCTTTGAACCTTTGGAAGCCCAACATACTATTTCAAATATTTTCTATAATTTCTTATAATCTTGAGACACCAGATAAATCAATTATATGTGATAAAGAGTGAACTGTAATACTAGATTTATTTGTTTAACATTCAGTCACATACTTTTGTTGCTCTATTTTATGTAGTTTTTTTTTCATGTTAGGGTCTGAAACAATTCTCACTGAAAGAGAAAATAAGTGATTTATACTTTTTGTTGTTGTTGTTGTTGTTGCTTTGGGGGTTTGGTTTAGTTTGTTTTGAACAGACTCAAAGGTTAGACCAACAAGTGAAAAAGAAAGGAGGAGCTCTTTACCCACAATGAGGTCGCCAGTATGTCTGACCATTATGGTGGATGATGACCACAAAACTAATCTGCTTGGATAAAGTATGCAGAGAAGGAAAATCCTGAGTTGACAGAAGACATTAAATCTACATATTCTATGATAATGAAAATTTGGTTATAATCTACACATTCTGTGATAATGAAAATTTGGTTTTCATAAAACCAAAATGAACCTCAGTTTTGGTTCAGAGCCATCTTCCTGTCTTAGGGTTGAATATGGGTTCTACAAAAAGCTGGCTTTTGAATGTTCATGCTTATAAAGTATGGTGAAAAATGGAAAAGAGGGAGAGCAGTACCTGGGAACCTGTAACTGAGCCTGAACAGAAAATAACTTTGTGCATGAAGAGTATGATTTAAGAGTATTTCATGCTCATTCCTGAAGACTTACAATCTGAATCAGCCAAAAGCTAGTGAGTGCACATTGTCTTTCTAAAATCTGTTGAACCTCCTTGTTCAAAGTTCCTCTAAAAAACTTTTTGTTGTGTTTTAGCTAATTATCTAATAAATTATTACAACAAGGGAGCTCATTAAATTCAGAGTAAGGAAGAAGGAAAAGGTGTTGCTAGAACTTAATTAGCAAGATACAAAGATAACAATTAACACCTATAGCTCAAGAAAAGGAAAAAGTTTTTCATGCAGCATACTAAAAAAATACATTCACAGCTGGTTACACATATTTAAGTGGCATGCAACTAATTTTGGTGCTAGTGTTGATACTAAGTAAAAAAGATCATGTGAAGGAAAAAAACAACTTCCCCAGGGTAGCAACCAAGATTCTTTTTTATTGGTATGAATACCAACTATTTAGCTATTCAAATTAATGAGAGTGTAATTAGGAAAAAATTGTGCTGTAGAAATGGCTAAGAATGATATCATCTCTTTTCTACCAGATGTACCACACTAATACATGCCAATAATAATTTAAATATACAGTTTGCAATTAACACCTCTGACAAGCTAGAAAACAATTATTTTCTTCTAAGATAATAAACTGGCTGCTAGGAGTAAGATCCTTCTTAAATATAGATCCTTCTTTTCTTACTCTTGTTTTGAGTGATTTTATCATAATATCTAAAAGTCATTGAATTTTAAGTAACAGAGGGAACCATCTAGCTCTATAGATTCAAAGTATGAAGAACCATAACCTATAAAGGAAATGGTTATTATTTTTCACATGCTTTCCAATCTGTTAGATCTGTTTCTGAAATGAATAAAGTGACTTAAATGTGTCCATATTAGAGTTCAAACTAAAGCAAGAAAATTTTAGGATGTACAACAACCAGCAAAGAGGTAGCCAGCAAGCAAAACTGTCTTCAGGGTGCAAATGAAATTCAGTGTTAGTACAGAGCTGTAGCATTGGTGCCTGCAGGATGTTTTATTATATCCATTAAGGATTTGAAACAAACCCATCCCTGAAGGAAGGAAGAAAGAATCAAACACATTTTTTGAACACTGCAAAAAGCTTGCTTTTCAGGTGTGCACATTTGAAAAATAAATAGTAATTTTCTATGGAAGAAGGAGGGCAATCTCTATTCCTTCTGTTGAAATGGAAAACAAGTAACACCAGACTTAAAATCCATAAAATGGAAAGAGGAATCTAGACTGTCTGAACTAATAACTGTCTTGCTTAGGAACTAGAAGCTTAGTATGCTTTGTCATCCAAGATCTGTCGGAATAAATAGCAAAAGCAGAGACGATGTTCCAAAGTGAGTGTCTAAGAACTGGGATATACAAAGTACAGAGGCTAAGAGGCCACATTTTCTTGCTCATTTGTGAACTCAAACAGTGGATGCATTATTTTCTTAGTGTGTTGCAGGGTTTCTTTGAAGGGTTTCTTTTCAGTGCAAATTTAGTTTGCACTTGAAATCTTACAATACACACTTGAGCTGTGCTGCTGTTTTCCTCAAAGCAGTTTCCCTCCTGGTGAAGCAGAAGCAAAGACATCCAACAGGGAGCCATCTGGAGATCTCTCCTTGCAAATTGAAAGCAAGATCCTCCAGCAGTTAGCACTCTATATATGTGCAATTTATGCTGAGAACCCACAGCTGTCATTAACTTCATTGACTTAACTGTGAAAACAAAATATGGATGTGTACTCCAAAAACCACAAAGAACCATACAAAAATAAGTTATGGTCCTTCCTTTTACATGCAATAATAGTCCATTATGTAGAGGCATCTGACACCAGATCAGCTCTGACATACTAAGAAATAGGCAATTTTGGGTATGTACTACCCAATAGATTTCTAGTACTAGAGACCCAAAAATTAGTTTTAACTTAATTTAACATATTGCTTCTTTCTCTTTAACCAAGACAAAATACTATTTAATCAAATTTTTTTAATTATGCAGTCTTAAATTTGACTTAGAAAGTTTATTATAGTTTATTTCTACTATTTGAGCCCAGGCATAGGGTTCATATGCTTGACTGTTGCCTTCTGATATTTCTGAGGGTTTGCTATATCCTGTTGGCATTCTAATGGCTTCTTCAGAAGAGCATGAGTATTGTGTCATATTGGCAATTCCTGCCAATATTCCTGGGCAACCTAAACTAACACCAAGTGTGACGATTCAAGCATGTTAATTCCATATTAGTGTTCTTGACTTGGAGAGATGAGAGAGGAGTCTCAGCCCTATGAAAAATTTTATAGAAAACTTAATTCATAAGGACTAGCCTGGCATTCTCAGATAACACAAAACTTAGTTACTTTCTTTTTAAATTAAAGAAAAGGAGCCGTTTATTTTAAAAGACCAGCCCCATATTTAAAATCTCATAAAGCCCAGAGAATTTAAAATTCACATTTTCCACCTCTCAGAAGAATGTTGTTTGCATCAAGCATCTACACCATGCTCTTGTCTGCGTCATCTGGTTGTCTCCCTCTGTTTTCCTAAAAAAATTATTTAAGTTTGTAATAAAAATGCAAAGCAAAGGGGTGGAAACATCTTTTCCCTTGTATATCTGAGCAATTAGAAGAAAACAAAAAATAAAACTTATGAAAGGAGTATACCTTTCACCACCCAGAATTGTTATAATACGATTTAATAGCACAATGATGAAAAATTTAGTGAGGAACTTAGCAAACAGCAAATTATAATTCTGACAATACAAATAAAAGATTAATTTTGCTTTCTGCTAAAGTTGTGACTGTTTATTTGAGTTTCTCTGAGATTTGGTGTTGAAGAATACATCTAATGAAGATTGCTCGGTTTGCAAGCTAGAGATGCAGACTGAGCTCTGGATAGGAGCCGGATAGACAAGAGGCTGTGAACTGAAAATCCTTTGGTTTAGAAAGTTCATGAAGACCAGAGGCGCCAGCAGCTGGAGTGGACACTGAGAGGCACCTCTGGAGCAAAAGACTTGGGAAGAAGAGCAAGACTTGTGCACAGACAAACTGTGAGAATATAAAACCCCAGGTCTTCTTTTGTCTTCCCTAGCTTGGGCTGTCTGTGTTTATGCACCATGAATAAATGTCTCTATGGAATGAGACATCTCAGACTCTGCTATGGCAAACCTGGGCTCAAAATGGTGAGGAAACCTGGTCTGACTGTGTGAGAGTGTGACGTGGGGGAGGACTGCCATCACTCCCTGAAGCTGCTTGTTTTGAAGGGGCCTCGATCCCAGCAGCAGAAGTTTCTGGCCTTGGGAGTGTGACTACAAGAGAATGTCATGAATGGCCAGACTGGGAAGTTTCCTTAACATGAGTGTGTCTCAAAGAGACAGACATGAAGGAGACTATTCAAAATGGAATTGCAACCAATTAAGCAATTCCAGCTGTTCTGGATAGTCAGCATATATAATTCTCTCACAGTGGGTATTCTTTCAGCTCTAGGTCATGATGAAAAGTTTCATGATTCAGTGACTCTTGATTTTTCAGAATAAGCTAAGTTAATTGCAGATCATATGCTCTTATAAAATGACAAAGGACAGAATATATCTTTATTGTGCAGGAAATGATGTCAACTTTCTGGCTGGGGTAGTAGTTAAAAGACTAGAAATGAACAAATATCTCTTTTAAATAAAACCAAATCAAGACCTTCTCTTTATGCATGCACTTTGAATGGCAATTACTTCAGCAGTTATTAAGATATTTCAGTAAAAAGTCTGAAAAGAATAAAAGAAATAATATATTCCTAACTTGACCTAAAGGTTTTGAATGTTATTCAATGTCTTCATTTTGAATAACAAAAGCAGATTAAGCAGAGCTAATTCTAAGAAGGCAACTAAATTTTTGAAAGACCGAAAGTGAATTTAGAACTTTTTATCCCAACAATATTCTCTACCTATTGTCACACCCTCTTCTTACTGTTCCTTGGTAAACCAAACAAAATCTCCTGCAATCTACCTTCTTGACAAACTCCAGCGCAGATATATCTTTATCTTATTCCTGTCTTCTACCAATTTTTCCAGTTGTTGGTTTGGGTTTTTTTGTTTTGTTTTGTTTTTTTTTAATATGCAGTTGACTTGAAATTGATCTCAACAATGTCAATTCAATGGCTGTTGCATGCTTTCTTACATAAACCCCAATGAAATTTATTAAGCTGTAGAGATCTTGACCACTGCTTCTGCAGCATCAGCAGTTCAGGTAGTGAGTTGCATTCATGCCTATTCTCAGAGACAAATTTTGTTTTGTTTGTTAAATAGTAGTTTCAAGTTTTCCGCTCCCAAAGAGATCAAGCCACTCTATCCGTTAGCTAGCAAAATATAGACCAGGTGATTGCTTACTAAACATGACTCTCTTTTTGTCTAGGTAAATGACTTCTTTCTGATTTCTCTTCTTGGGTCTACAAGTTTTCTTGAGCATATACAGCTATTTTTTGCCCTAAAATAGAAGACTTCACAAAATATTGTTCCCTTATTCATCAGATATTATATGGGACACAGAAAAAAGGGAAAGTCTGTAACCCAAAAGAATGCTTCAACTGAAATTACTGGTGAAATTTATTTCGCTAAGAGACATGTAAACCTTACTAAAATATAAATTACCTTGTCTGACAGTTGCAAGCACCTTAAGTAGTTTTCAGGGTTCATTTCTTCTCGACATAGTTAACTGTAAAATTGAAGAATTTTCCACTGCTTGTGGTCTAGACAATATTTTTTTTACAAAGATATGGTCCTGACTTGAGATCAGACCTCAGACTCAGGAGATTCAAGGTCAGGACCTGATATTAGTCAAAATTCCATTTTTAGTATTGGAATAAGTTTCATTGTAAATGGTTTTTTTTTTGTCCCTAAGCAGATTTTGTTTTCTTTCAGCATCTTTATGCGATTGTTGGTAATCAGAGTATTTTGAAACTATTCTACTTTTTATAGTCCTTTTAAGTGAGTTAAAGAAAAGGACAAAATTCTACTCTCAAAGAAATTTCTAAGACATTGTTGTTAAGGGCTTCAAAACCTATAATCGAAACAGTAATATTAGCAATATATTCTCACCAGCATTACATAAACAGTACACAGATGTTTGCTAAAAATAAAACTTAATAATAATGTGGAGTACCTATGCAGTGTCTTGAAATAACCCAAAAGAAATGCTAAAGCTAATTAATAATTTTTTAAAAAGGTTGGTTTGTTGTTTTTTTTTTTAATTTTTCTACTTCTTCCTCCCTAACCAGGAATTTTGGAATACAGTGTTATTTCTACCTAACATAATGAAAATAAACTTTGGACAATATTTCGGGCTTTTTAAATATAGTTTGACATAGTGTAGACATACTTTATCTCAGTGCATGTATGTAAGACCACACTTTCTCCTTTGATCTTTCAGCACTTAAATGGTTACATGGTCTATACTGTATCATGTCTCTCCTGAAAATCTCTAAAGCATGGAAAGAAAAAAAAAATCATATATTTAAAGCAAAAGATCCAAATTCTTTTCTCTTATCAGAAAACCAAAACCCAGTTGCGTCTTGCTAGCAACGTTCACTCTTTCAGTTTCCAGACGCATTTTTTCCTTAGCTCATGCTCAGATAAGAAATTGTGCAAGAACCCCTATTGTGCCATAGAGTCTCAAAACTTTCTATCTCTATCAGAATCAGCTGCTTTCATGCTATAATCCCAGCACATATATATATTATCTGCTCTTGAGTTTCAGTTGGCTCAATTCATGATCTGCAAGTATACAGATGTTCATCCCTGCTGGATGACAGTGGTGCCTCCTAACTTCAAGGGAGCTGCTGAAAAGACTATAAGGATATGGTTGTCTTCTGAGTAACTTTAGATACTCTGTCTAATTCTCCCAGTCTTTTCGTATATGAGACACAGAAGATACAAATAAATCCCATTTCCTTCCTACTTCAACCTCTTTTTTGGAAGTGGGTTATAGTCAGTATATCTGTAATTAAAAAAAGAAAAATAAAACATACAACTAGAATACCCATTTTCTTCTTTTCAGCTTTCTTCTCCCTGAGGCTGTAAGCTCTTCTTCAACTCTTGAATTATTTTAAATAATGTTTTGGGAAGATTGCAAAATACAGTTCCTATAAAACTAACCTAGCCTGACTAATTTGCTAAAAAAACACAAGTTTCCACTCTCTATTTATACATCATTATCATTGAAATGAAGCCAAAAAGTGATAGTGGTTACTTAGCTGCTCAAAATAAATTACTTAAATTCTAGCCATAAATTTTCAGCCGTATAACTGAGGTTAATGTGATAGGAAATACAGCAACTGGGATCCATCAATGCCTAAATTGCTTTTGTAGACAAAGGGAGAATATTTGTTCTTAATGTTCCAATGCTCTAAATTTTACAATGTTGCCAGACCTACTCTGCATTCTGATGAAGTTTTAAAATCTGACTTTTACCATATTGGAGTGAATCTATAGGAGACATTATAGAAAACTCTTGGGTGGTCTAAACTTACATACAGGTCAGTGGACATTATCTCTATTTAAAAGACTTTGATTAAGAATTTAAGTGTTACCAAATATAAAAATAATCTCCTGATTGATATTCAATTTTCCTGTTTAAAAATCTGGCAAATTTACATGTAAATATGTTGTCTTTAAAAGAACATTAGAGATAGATCTTTTTTTTCTTCTCTTACTCTTCTGTGGCTATATTATTTATGAGCTACAAAACAAGAGGATGAGGAAGAAACTGAATGTAAAACAATGAGCTCTATTACAGTCTTATTGCTTGGATTTTATACTTAAATAAATTCATTAAGAACTTTCAGTGGTTGGAAGGAGAGTGGATTTTATTATTTTTGAATGGCTTAGCATCCAAGTGATAGCAACAAGGGAAAGAAAATCTGAGTCTTCACTATTGCTAAACATAGTATTCCTTACACTGAATGTGGATTTTAAAATTGGTAAAAGGATGATTGGCTGATTCAAACTACACAAACACTGCTGTATATTGCCCCTGTCACATCTAATATAACTGTCATACATTTCTTACTCAATGAGAAATGCAAAGTTTGGAATAATCTCTTGCAGTATTACAGATAGGGATGAACAGCTCGGGGGAAAGAGGCTGGTGGTCTTGCTAGACTGCAAAACTGGACGTAAGCCGGTAGTGATCTCTGTCACAAAATTTCAAGGCAGTAATAGATCACACCTAGAGTGCTGTGTCCATCTAGTTTTGGAAGGACAGGACAAAGTTCAGTGAGGTCTTCAAAGACCACCAAGTTTGAGGCTGAAGTGAATGCGTGGGTCTTGAATGATTAAAACATCATCTCCTAGATTTACTTACCATGTTACCACACTCCAACACCACTTAGGTTTCTAAAGACTTCAGAATAATTTGTTTTCTCTAAACCAATTTGTCTCTTGTCAAACTGAGATTGCAGTTTTACAACCACCTGGGGAATAAGTGATCCCATTCCATAAATAACAGAGTCATCTGCATAATCTGTACTAAGATGTCCCTGTAGATTTAGATATTGTATATGAATAGAAAGATATAGACTCAGTTGAGATATTTATGCAAGAGAGACTGCAGTTGATATGTTTAACATTTTCTAACACAAATCTTTTCATAATAACACATAGAAAAATCTATATAAGTATTGCAGATGTTAAACTGGGGAAGTAAAAGAAAATACAATTAAAAGGATATTTAAACAATGGAAATTTATTCTTGATAACAAGATGTCTGAAGTCAGGAATATGAAAATATTTGTTGTTGGCAAGACATATGATAGCTATGGAATAGTAGAATGGCCTGGATTAAAGGGACCTCACCAGGTCGTCTGGTTCCAAGCCCCCTGTTGTGGGCAGGGACATCTTTTGCTAGGCTAGGTTACTCAAAGCTCCATTCAACTTGTTCTTTAACACTTCCAGGGATGAGATATCCACAGCTTTTCTCTGGGCAGTATCTTCTAGTCCCTTACCACCCTCTCAGGAATATGAATAACATGACTAATGCAATTTTCTAAGAAAATAAGTGGAGTATATATATATATAGTATATGTATAGTGTGGCATATGTATGAAATTCCAGATTTGGTCCTTTGATTCTTTTAAAGGACTAAGGTATTTGGATTTTGTGTTTCTGTTTTTAAACTATATGTGCTGTTTTTTGCTGGGATAGAGTTAATTTTCTCACATTAACTGGTATTAACCAAAAACTAGGTTTTGTTTTTTTGCTGAACACAGTGTTGATAATATAGAAATGGTTTTGTTATTGCTAAGCAGGGCTTACACAGTCAAGGCCTTTTCTGCTTTTCCTACTGCTGTACTGACAAGAAGGGTGGGGGTGATTGGGAGGCTGGGAGGAGACACAGCTGGAACAAACTAAGCAAAGGGATATTCCAGACCCTTTGACATCATGCTCAGTGTGTAAAGTTAGGAGTGCTGTGGATTTGTACAATCCAGCTGGAACAGCAGATCCCTCACAAGTTCAAGGTCAACTGGGAGCTGATCATTCTCACAGTCATGGTCCTCCAGCTCAGGGCACTGAGACCCCCTTGATCTGTCATGCATGCTGAAGATGCAGCCACAGAATGCAATTAATACCTCTGCCTTGTCCACGTCCCTGTTTGTGAGTTGACCATCCTCATCCTTTAAAGGGCCTATATTAGTCTTATTCTGCCTATTGCCATTAATATATTTCAAAGAAACCTCTTTTTATTGTCCCCCACAGTGGACAGGTGGCCAACGCCAACTCCAGTTGAGCTGTGGCTCACAGATTTTTCATTGCAGTGGCAAGCAGCATCTCTGTGGTCTTTCCATGTCACCCAGACTTACTTCCACTGGGCATATACCTCCCTTTTTGCTTTGTTTTCAAGAGGAGATTCCTGTTTAGCTAAGACATCTTTCTGCCTCACCTGCTTTATTCCTGACATTTGGGAATTGCCTGGTCCTGTGCCCTTAGGAGATGAAGTCTAAAAAGCAATCAGCACTGATGGACCTCAGCATCTGCAAAAACATTTTCTCAGGGGACCTTACTTACTAATTCCCTGACCAGTCTGAAGTCACATCTTCTCTTATCCAGAGCTGAGGTTTTGCTGACACTTTTCCTTCTATAAACTCTATTTCTTTGTGGTTATTGTAACCAAGACGGCTGCCAATCTTCACTTGGCTCGTGAGATCCTCTCTGGTGACAAGCAGTGGACAAGGAGGGCATCTTTCCAAGTTGTCACCCTTAGGACCTGTTCCACAGAAGTTAATGAGAGTTTCTTCAAATGCATCAGTGAGTTCAGACTATAACAAATCAAAAGTTACTCTATCCTTAAAGGTAGGCTAGGTTACTTAATCATTCTGAAATCATCTAATATTCTCACACTTTGAAAGTTTAAAAGCAACAAAATAAGAAATGAGTAAAAAATATTAAGCAATAGAATGTAAAATAGAATTATTTTAACAGATTTAATAAGAACAAATTTGAATCATTTCAGAAATACTATGCAAAATACATTTGCATGGGATAAGAGAACAGTGTGGCTGGGAAAAGCAGGGGCAGAGAAGTGTAAGACAACTCAGTTTTGTCAGAAAAAGGAAAAGAGTGTGGAAGAGAATTTAATATGGTATTTTTTTTTAATACAGTGAGTTTACTCTGTTTTCCCAAAGAAGGAGAAAGTAGCTAAACACTGACCCTGGTAGTTTGGGGTATTTTCAGTTTTCATTTCAATCTCAGCTAGAGCCAGAGTACATCTGGATTTCCTCAGACACGTCCTCCCTTTTCTGTCAAGAAATTTTCTCTGTCTGGGAACTGGAGAAGTTTGTGCCCCCAGCTGGAATGTCCAAAATTTCCAGACATATTCACTATGCATGTAAAGATTAACTTTGCAGCACAGGCACAGTGAGCTTGCTGCTTCTGGGAAACATCAGTACACGGTGTGCATGTGATATTGTGGGTCTGCACACACGCAACAAGCCTAGTGTGCTTTGAACACACTGTATCTGTGATAGTACCTGTGGCAAACAGGAGTTTCTATCTATCCAGGATTTCTAAGCCAGAAATTGAATAATTTTGAATAATTTTTAAATTTTTTCTCCTGCTTCCTTGGCAAAGCTAACTTTGCCATAAGAATGGATGGCACTGAAAAATCTGAATTAATTAATCACAAAAGTTGAAGAGATAAGATCATGATAACCCTAATGAATGGAAACTGCAGGGACAAGCATCAGAAACAGCTAGCTGTGATTTATGGACTTGGCTCTAACCAAAAGTTGAACATGAAGTAAAAGCTGTTTAATGTCTATGGTATCACTTTGCTGCTAGTAAGGACATCAGTCTAAATGGATAAATGAGCTTTTTTTTTTTTTTTTTGCTTCTCTGGCCACCAGACAAGTAATAGAGGTTTCTGAAGAACAGCTGTTGCATCCTCCTTAGGACAATCAGTACATCCTGGTTTCCAAGAGTGAATTACATGTGGTATACAGTTGTACTGAAGATCTGCAGAGAAAATGCCACTTCCTTTAGCTGACCAAGATACTTCTCTCCTAAAAATATACTTCAGCTTCTTTTACCATTAGCACTTAAGAAATACAGGGGAAAAAACTCACTTTACGCTGTCAGGCAAACTGTGCTTGAGTTGAATCAGACTCTGTACGCAACTATTCTATTTATGTGAAATAGAACTAAGCAGATCTGCCCCACAAATTAATATGAACAAAATTAATTGTTCAAAGGCAATCTTTATATGTATTCTGAAGGAACTCAAAAACTGAATTGAAGCACAAAGATACCAGCACTTAAGAGACAATTTTTCATCAGAAATTTCATAAATTCATATTGGGAAGATGCCAGTTCCTACTGGTTTATATCCATTTAAAGTCTTTGGTTAAAGTGATAAAGTGGACCAGTCATATCTCTCTGATAACATTTTGCCTGCAGGATGCTACTGATAAATGGCAGATTTACCATTAACATAATATGACAATGCCAAATTAATTCTAATTATCTTGATTGTGGAGCACTTAAATGAAAAGGAAGACATTAAAAGTAACTAATTGCTTAAAAGGCTACTTCTGAGAACAAAATATGAAGGATAAAAAAAAACAAAAACAGTGCAAAACAATGGGCTTGAACTATCTAAAATCTTGTAAGTTAATTTATTTCTTATGAACCTGCTTGGAAAGTAGTATGACTCTTCAGAAAGCTTGAAAAATTTAAAACACCATCTTGCTAATTACATATTTTTTCATCATTCATCAAACTTATGGACATTATTATTAAATTAACTGATACATTATCTGTAGGTTCTCAGACCTAATGTTCACAGTTCATAATGCAGCTTATTGATCATAAAGGAATAGATTAAAATAATACATAGCAGAAATTCACTAATAATAACTATGAAAAATACACTTCCTGCAAGGCATTAAGATCTCATTGTTCAGCAAAATCTCACAAGGAAAATATATAACAATTTATATGACAAAAAATATTTTAAAGCAATTTATTTTGTAATTATCTCCAGATATTAAACCACAGATTGCCTAAATCCATTACTATGTTATTTTCATGTCAGTATCTGATCATGTTATCTCTTTTTACTTACTTCTAATCTCTATTTCTTCAAAAAGTAGAAGCTGTCATTTACAACCAATCAATCATCTTCTTAAAAAAAGAAAGAAAAAATGAATCTTGGGAATTCTTTTCTCTCTGTACAAGTAAAAAATTTAAAATTATATGCTTATTTAGTGTTATAGGAGGAGGTGCAGAATGTCTAGAAAAGTAGCATACTACACTCTCTCAGTCTGCACAGAAAAACAGTAACCACCACTTTCAAAGTAAAATGCAGCTGTTCTCCAGCAGCCAGCCTATTAGCTGTGTGCCTGGGCCCCCTCTCCAGCCCTGGGTATCTCACACTGCAGCCTGATTCAGTAATGTATTGCTAAGAGCAGGCTAGCAAGAATGAGTGTCACGAGGGTTGCTACAGCAGCTAAAGGAATTGCATGTGGTTATTAAAAATGTTGACATTCTACTCACACTTTAAACAGTTTGTTAAATTGGAAAGGAGCTGCAAAATCCCAGTTTAGTTTTGAGGCGATTTCATTAAGGTGGGGGGGTTTTTGTGTGACTTTTTTTTTTTCTCTCCACAACAGCTTTCTTAAATGGATGAAACCTGTTTTGAGCAGTTCAAGTGCCTCAGCCAAGATCAGGGACACTCCTCACCTTCACCTGTTGAAAACACAGTTTTAGTGCCTGAGAATTTAGAAAGTTCTCACTGTAAAAAACAAGTGACAGACAGCCTTAGTATAATCTTGTTGAAATGCTTCTGCCCTTCTGCAAGTGCCATTTCCATCTCATTGGAAATCTGTGTGACTTTTCACCCTGAATTTCTCTGTCAACTCACATGGGAGTTCAGAGGCTTCTGACAGTCTCTGAAGGAAACAGGAATACGTCTCACATGAAACTGAGAGACTCACTGTTATATGGAATTGTTCTGTAACTCCTGAGCCTTTGAAAACAGATCTGGAATTAAGTGCCTAAATTTCCTCAGTAATCCAGAGGGAAAGCCATGCATCTCTGAAGAGCAATCAAAAAACTCTTCCTTGAGCATAGATCCTGCCAAGAAGAAAAAGCTAACACAAGTTTAGAGGAATGCAACACCTTCTCCAAGCTGAGTCAACTGAACCAGGATGGTAATTCCTATCGAATTAGTCACAATTTTCTGTCACCTCCAATGTGAAACTAGGAATCACCTCTGTGGGAGATTGGCGTGCGCAAAATATCGCAATGTCACGGGCAGGCAGGGACCCTCCCCCTTGACCGTTACTTTGTACCGTTGACCCCTGCTATAAAATCCCCTACACAACGGTTAATAAATGCCTTTTACTGCCGACCATATTGGTGTACGCGAGTAACTGGACTGAGTAGCAAAGGGGTTGCTGCCGTGCCATTCCCGACCCAGGACGCCACGCCTCAAGTGGGAGGCAACACACCTCCTGGGAACGGACATCTGTAATTAATCTGTTTACCCATGAAAAGTGAGCTGAAGTGTGGATAAGGACAACTTTCCATTTTACTAACCACTTTCTGATTGCAATCATCTGTTCGTAGTGCTCTGAGCTCCCCTCTCCTAGGGATTTAGCTCCCCATGTACCAAAGCACTGAGAACAGCCCTGGTGTGGACTAACTGTATAAACTGTGCTCACAGTGTTATGAGAAAGGCTTTACAGAGATGAGAAAGGACAGCATTAGAGATGAGAGTGCCTAAGTGAGATCACCCATGGCTCAAGATTCAGAAGGGAAAATATCAGCATGGAAAGGGATGAGACCTGACAGGCAAAGACAGTGCAGGCAAAGGTGATGAGATCCCAGGCAGGAGATGCTGATGCCATTGGTGGCACTACAGAGGCCCCAGGTAGTTCTCTGTCTCTGTGAGTCCCCTGTGGAAGCCACAGGGCTGACAGCTCTTTGGGTGCCTTGCCTACTGAAGCGAAGAGCACACAAGTGCTTACTCAAATATGTGGCAATTTTTATGTATCTTTTGTGGATGCTAGGCAGTGAATAACTATTCTATATCTTTTGGTTTTGTGTATTCCTCTTTTAGAGTCAATTATTCTCTGCTTAAACACACCCAAACATAACTAACCTAAAAATGGGCAAAACACACAAAAGACCATTCTTAAGATCCACGGATTAATTTTTCTGCTTTTGTAGGCTGTGTTTAACCCCAGCAGGGAAATTAAATTTCAAATAAGCTACTCTACTTCACCCACACCTTTTGGCAAGGAAGAGACAATAAATGAGATATGAAAATTGAAATAGTTTCCTAAAAGCACAGGAACAACAGCAATATTAATAGCAAGAGCATACAAAAGAGAATGTTTTTTCCCCACAAAAAGGTATTCACCACTGGGAAAAAAGAAAGGCTTCCCAAAGATAGCACCTGTGCCACAAGATATTCAGCAAACAAAGGCAATAGGGTGAGGAGAGCTCCTGCAGCTTAATGTTACCACTATTAGCCTGAAATGATGGAAAACAGGGACAAACACACTCTGGAAGATAGTTTGTCCAAATAGGGATTGTGCTGGTTGAGCTCAGTTCTCTGCAGTTTTTTGTCATGCCACCTCCAACACTCCAACTGCTGTGCATGTGTGGGGAAAAATCTCTCTGCTGGGGTCTCTTTTTAGAAATAGCCATTCATTTAAAAACAACCAAAGGCTGATTTATGAGTTTGATGCTGTTTTGGTATAAGCTCAGCTGGAAACTTAGCACCATGCAGCCCCTCAGCCACAGCTTTTCTCCCCATCATCCCCAGTGGAATGGGGAGCAGAATCAAAAATTAAAACCTGTAGGGCGACATATGAACAGTTTCATAATTGAAACAAAGTAAAATAGAATAATAGTAATCATATTAATAATAATATTAATAATAATAATAATAATAAAGAAGAAAAAGAAGAA
>LTAT01000001.1:36812541-36849250 GCA_003286495.1 Chlorodrepanis virens | reverse complement strand
AAGAAGAAGGAGAAGAAGGAGAAAGAGGAGAAGAAGAAGGAGGAGGAGGAGGAGGAGAAGGAGAAGGAGAAGAATAACAACAGTAAAAAGGGGGGGAAAAGGCCAAATCATCAAGTGGAGCATGATACAATTGATCACCACCTGCTGGCTAATACCAGACCTCATCCCTGAACCCGAATCTGTTCCCCTGCCAAGTAGCTTCCCAGTTCGTATAATGGACATGGTGTTCCATGGTGTGGAAAATCCTTTTAGCAAGTTTGGGTCATCTGTCCCCACTGTGGTGTCTCCCAGTAGTTTTGTTTGTTGTTTGTTTGGGGTTTTTGTTTTAATTTGGGGGTTTTTGTGTTTGTTTTGTTTTGTTGTTGTTGTTGGGATTTTTTTTTCTTTGTGTTTTTCTTTTTTGTACCTCCTGACTGGCAGAGCAAGAGTACAAAAAATGTTCTTGACATAGGATAAACACTACTTAGACCAAAACATGAGTGTTATCAATACTTTTCTCATACTGAATCCAAGACAGAGCATTGTACCAGCTACTGAGAAGAAGTTAACTCTACCCCAGTCTAGGCCACAACAGATGCCTGTCAGCTAGGCAGGAGGGAACATCTGGGCCACTTGTGGCAAAGATGCTTGATCTCCCTTCACCTCAGCATACAGTAATGGAATATGAGCTGTATTGTATGATGCATAAAGGAACTTAATTACACTTTTAAAAGGCAAGAGTTTATGACCCAAGCACAAATCATTGTACTGCTTTCAGAACTGAACTTACGTCTCCCTTGTAGCCTGCTTCTGTAGACAAGAGCATGCAAACCTGGTAGCTAGCATTCTAAGTTTCTCCAGAAAAAAAAAGATAACCCCTTCTCATAGGCAGCATGAGGGCAAAAGTCATTTAATTAAGTCCAGAATTAACATTTTAATCTTGGCACTTAGCCACTGAAACAGAGCCTCAAATATTGAGAAATATAGTCTTCATTCCCTTAAAACCTCATTCCTGAAATTTCACTTCCAGAAATCTATTCCAAGATCATCAGATCACATCATGACTATTGGAGGATATGGAGTCTCTCTCACCTAGGTATTTGCTCAATTTACTACAAAAACTACACTTTTTGTAGAAATGCTTCTAATTAAATATTTTCAACTTGCATCTTTCACCTGGAGCTGTGCTGATATACACTCAAGGATATGTTTTAAGTCCCCCAATAGAGAAAAGAGAAACCAAAAACAAAACAAAAGAAAGAGGAACAGTGGAGGAAAGAATTGGAATAGTACATTTACTATAATTCATCCTGTAATTATCCTAATTTTGGAATCAATCAGGATTTGAAGTCAGGGCTTCCCTTCCTCTACCTAAAAACGTTGAAATTACTTTTATTTAATCCTATTCTAGCTGACTGTTATCCAGGGTTAGGATTGTTATACTTTTAACAAGTAGTTTGATATAGTAGAACCTGTAGAAAATGTGGGTGTCTCACAGAAAAATCAAATCTACAAAGGTTCATTTGAACTGCATTTCAGCATGGCAGTGTTTTTATCAGGTTAATAGAGAAGTTGGCAGTCAATTATGTGATAAAATTACCTCTACATTGTAGCAGAATTCAATCATTTCGACAGCTGAGAAATCAGGAATGAGAAAAATACACAACTTGAGTAAAAAAGCAAAATCACTACTGTTACTCTGCTTACAGTTCACTACAGATTTGATGTTAGAATAGCTGCAGAAAAAGATATCAAGCAGGTAATGAGCTTTCTGAGTACAAATCACATGAGACAATCTATAAAGCATTAGTATGAAATAACACACTATTTATGATCAGATATTTACACTGTGCAGCTATAATCACTAGTGAGCAGAAAGCATGACTACTTGTCTCAGGTCATTGCGTACATAAAAAGGAAGCCATTCTATCAAGACCATTATGGAAATAGACTGCAACTTTTTTTATTTTCCTTTGCATTTCATAACTGAGAAATCCTCTCAAGAACTGTTTCAGATTCCTCAGAAATGTGTTTCTGATCTTTCTTTCTTCACTATAACCACCCCCAACCAATAGTTTTCTTGGTGAAGCCTAATTCTCTTTCTCAGATCACGCCATCCTGTATGGATTTTGAAAGAAAGCTGATCAATTTATTATATTTGCATGATGGATAAGGAAATTACTCATCTGTCTGTCTGTCTCAGAGTTCATCTACCATATGCACACAAATATACCACTTGAAAACCAACTGGCATGCCTAGTTTAGGTAACCTTAGCATTTACTTTTTGTAAACCTGATTTTAACCAAATCTGTCTTTTCAAAAATTTCTACTTGGCTCCCCTTGGTGTTCTCCATGGCCAATGCCAGCTTTCTTTGGAAACCTGAGAAACAGCAATTTAACAGCAAGACTCATTGCATCGGAGGCAGTGTAGGTGGATGCTGGTGAGCCAGGTAATAATTTGGATTCTTGGGCAGCTTGTACACAATCTGTCTTCCTTCCCTTTTTATATTCAGGACTGTGGAGAAATAAATTACTTTTCTGCTTTTGGTCAGAATATACTCCAGAAACAACCTTTTACCAAAGGTTTTTCTAAATTAATTGTATGTGTCCAGAAAGAAGTAAATTAATATCTCCCATGGGAAGCCATTTTGAGAACTGATGAATATTTAAAGAAACAGATCCAATTCATTCTCAGCAATAGCCTGGACAGCCAAACAAGCATTCATCCTGTCCCTCTGAGCCATCTAAGAGTTAGGTGTCTTCCCCAAATCACTTAGATTCTCCCTATGGAGCATAAGGAGAACTAGGTACCTTCAGAGAGTAAAAGGACTCTGTATTTTTGTTGATGGGGTAGTTTAAGCACAATATTATAATTAGTATTGTAAGACTGTTTTTCAGTTGGAGGCCACCTCTCCTTCTGCACAACTTTACTTCTAAATTAGATAAATACTTCTTTCATTTTATTAATACATTTTAAGTCATAAAAAATGAGCATTTGCTGCTTAGAATGACTGTCCACATTCACCAAAAAGAATACTTTCATTCAAACTTGTATTTCTGATGAAATCAATAGCTTTAAAGAAAAAAAGAAGCATTCATTTTGAATTTCAGTAGTTAGACATAAAAGTACATGTCTTTCATTTACTGTAAGAGCTCTAGATGCATCAAGGGAAAGAAAGACTCTCTGGTTCTGTCATATAAAATGAATTTCTATGCCTTTCCTCTGAAAGCTGTATTTGAAAACACAAAAAATAGACCAGCACCATCAAAGTCTTTTCAAGGGTTCTTTTTTTCCATATTTTTCTCCTGAAAGAATGCATATTATAAAATCCTTGCCCCAGTTGCTTTAATTCACATCATACTCAAATCATAAACCCAGAACAGGGATCAAGAGCTTAATTTGTATCAAGATACAAAATGCTAAGCCCAGTTGAGATAGCAAAATATTTTATTAGAACTAAAAAAACTTGAGAAGAACGGATCACTGTGGTGGGAGTTGATTTCATTTCATCTCATCTCTGTGCTAAACATCAGCTGCTTTATTAAAGTAAAGAAATGCCAAACAGTATGCACATAATCTGCATATAACATGTAGATTATAAATTTTGTGCTTTTTGTGGGGTTTTTTTTTGAGGTTGCTTGTTGGTTTCTTTTGGGTGTTTTGGTTGGTTGGAGTTTCCTTTGTTTTGTTTTTATCTTTTTTTTTTTTTCTTTTTTTTTCCTTGGTTGGTTCATTCGGTTTTTGGGTTTTGTTTTGTTTGTTTGGGAGTTTTTTTTGTGTGACAATGTTCAAGGCCAGGTTGGATGGAGCTCTGAGCAACCTGATCTAGTGGAGATGTCCCTTTCAACAGCAGAGGGGCTGGAGCTAGATGATTTTTAGGGTTCCTTCCAACCTAAACTTTTCTGTGAATATATGATCTGTCATGTTGCTTGAAATTATCATGTCACTGCTACTTTCTCACTTAAGCAACAAATAATATCAAAACACAAGACACTTGAAGAAGGGTCAGCCCATTTCTTAAAGTGTTTATTTAAATCTTTGGAGAAATTAATGTTGGAATATATTTATAATGTTGAATAATGTTTTTTTTCAGCAGAAAGAAAAGAAATTTTAAAAATTTAAATGTTCATCTTTTAAACAGCTTAGACCAGCTTTCCGATCTTTTATGTTCCTTTTCCTCTTCTCATTTCCTTGTGTTACACCCTTTCCAAAGCAGTCAAAGGATGCTGAGGAGGGAAGAGGGAGAGGGAGAGGAGAGAGTTCTAAAAAAGAAAATGAGCAAGAAAAATCACAGCTTTTTGAGGAGCCTCCATATACCCTTTATAGCTCTACCCTTAATATTTCAATACTGAAGTAATTACTGTAATTAGGGTAAGTGTTTCCTACCAGTACTAACATCTCTGGCCCAAAAATACTGCACTGGTTTTGACTGGGATAGATTTAATGTTTTTCCTAGTAGTCGATGCAGTGGTGTGCCTTGGATTTAGGATGAGAATAATGTTGATAACACACTGATGTTTCAGATGTTGCTGAGCACTGCTTATGCTAGGTCAAGGACTTTTCAGTTTCTAATGCCCTGACAGCAAGCAGGCTTGGGTTGCACAAGAAGCTGGGAGGGGACAGAGACAGAACAACTGACCCCAGCTGACAAAAAGGATATCCAATGCCTTATGCACCATGCTCAGCATATAAACAAGGCAGAAAACTGGCCCTGGGAACACTGCTTGAGAACTGTCTGGGCATCAGTCTGATGGTGGTGAGCAATTACTTTCATTTGCACCAGCTGCTTCTCCTGTGTCTTACTTCTCTCTCTCTTTGTAACTTTCATTATTATTACTACCACTACTAAGTTTTAGTTACAAACTCATCCTCATCTCAATAACAGTAAGTTTTCTTACTTTTACCTTTTGATTCTCTCCCTCATCCTATCAGGTAAACAGGGAGCAAGCAGAGAGTTCTGTGTTGCTTGCCTGCTACCTTGGATTAATCAGTGCACATCTCTAACAAGGGTCTTAGTATCCCAAATCCTGGCCACCACAGCCACATTCTATTCTAGAGTGGTCAATTTACAAGCCAGGACAGTTTTACTGTTTGAAAGCTGTTGAACAATAGCTTGAGGTTATTAGTTTGAATAGTTCTGAACATGTTTACCCCTGCAAAATGAGCTGTTATCTGTTGATCATTTCCTATCCCTGACAAAGATGGGGCTGAATAACCAGAATTCAATATCCCTGCATTCAAATCCCACCTATCATTAGCTCAGCTTGTGAAAACAAGTTTTACAGCTCTTTCTAACAGTGCTGAAGGGAGAAAGGGCAAAGTGCTAATCCTTCCTTCTCTCTCTGATAGGAGAACTGAGTATTTGAAATACTGTAAACCTAGATACATTTACAAAATTATGTATTTTTATTATTTAGGTAATTCAGAATTATAAAGTTTGCCTGAGCTTTGCAGATATGTATAAAACATATTGCCAGAGGCAGGAATCACTTCTGCAGTATCACCATATCACTGGTTCACTGCTTCACTGCACATAAACCTTATTTCCAATTAGTCTGAGCTCCCTGAGAATCAATTGGAGACTGTATAAACATTCTAAACACATACTGTGCATGCCACTTCAAATTTACCACTAACACTTTACTATATTTCTGTCAATTATTCACAGGAAATAGGCCATATTGCACCAAAGTCATGGTTTAATAGTGTTTCATTTTTTTCTCCAACCATCAAGCTCAAGGAAGAACCTACAGATAAACTATTTGTTGTATTTTCTATTTCCTTTTGAACAATTGGAGCTCACACGAAAAAAAAAGTAATATTAGAAATCTGATTGTCAAGGAAATAAATTTAACACATCTTTGCATACTCAGGAGCATTGACATGCAAATAACATTCTTCAAGCCTCATTCACACAGACAGAAATGGCAGGCCAAAAGTTTACTAAGGCTAACCAGCTGTTTTTATCCTGCCCTCACCCCAATACAGAGGCAACATCAGATCCCTAGAGGATCTAAAATCTCCCTTCCATGTAACCAATAAATCCAGTTTGGGTCCTTCTTACATAATCTTTAAAAATCAGTTTACACATTAAAGTTTACCTCAGAAAAATTGCCTGAGAGAAAATTCAAAGGGGCAACATCAGTCTGCTAAAGCTTACAGTCTTACTTCCGCCTAATGGCAGAAACAGCACCTGTAATTTCCCAAGTATTTTAATCATATTCAGGTCTGGGAGGTGACACCTAACAGCTCCTAAATCACAACTCAGTAGATTTTCATATGCTTTATTTTCTCAGTCAAAATTGAAGGCTGATCCCCACACCCTGATGGGCTTGAAGCAAGCCAAATACTTTGTTTGAAAGGTAAGGAGGGAGGAAAATCATGTTAGCAACAATACATATCGAGGTATGAAGCAACAATAAAAATCAGAACATTGTAGAAAGGCATTATAAGATGTTATAAATTTATGAAAAAAATATAAAAGTTTTAAGGATCACATGACATTTTCTCAATCTCTTGGCTGGGGAAGTGGGATTCAAAGGGGTTAGAAATATAAATAATTTAAGTTGGAAAAGATATTTGAGATCTAGTCCAGCCTTTAACGCAGCACAGCCAAGTTCACCACTAAACCGTGTCCATAAGTACCATATCTACACAGCTTTTAAATGCCTCTAAAGATGAGGTTTCCTCCACTTCCCTGGGAAGTCTGTTTCAGTGTTTGACAAACCTTTCAGGGAAGAATTTTTTCCTAAAATTCAATCTAAACCTTGTGACCATTTCCTCTCATTGTTCCTTACTTGGGACTAGACCAACCCCCCAAATGACTAAAGCCTCTTTTCACATATTTGCAGGGAGTTATAGGCTCCCTTAAACCTCCTTTTCTTCAGACTGAACAGCACAAGTTTCCTCAGCTGCTTCTTATGGCATTTGTGCTCCAGACCCTTCACCAGCTCTGTTGGCCTTCTCTGGACACACCCCAGTACCACAGCATCTTTTTTGTGGTGAGGGGCCCAAAACTGAAGATAGCACTCAAGGTGCAGCCTTACCTGTGCTGAGAACAGGGGGACAATCACTGCCTTGGTCCTGCTGGCCATACTATTGCTGATACAGGCCAGGATGTTATTGATTTTCTTGGCCACCTGGGCACACACTGGCTCATGTTCAGCTGTGTTTGAGCATCACCCCCAAATCCTTTTCCATTGGGAAACTTTCTAGCTACTTTTCTCCCAACTTTTAGTGCTTCATGGGATTGTTGTGACCCAAGGGCAAGACCTGACATTTTGCCATGTTGAACTTCATACTATGGCCTTGGCAGATCCCTCTGCAGAGCCTTCCTGTCCTCCAGCAGATCAACACTCCTGTTCAGCTGGGTGTCAACTGCAAACTGCCTGAGAGTGTACTTGATCCTCTTTTGCAGGTCAGATAAAGACATTAAACAGGACTGATCTGAAAACAGAGCCCTGGTCAAGACCACTGGTGACTGGCTACCAGCTGGATGCGGCTCCTTTCATCACCACTCTCTGGGCTTGGCCATCCAGATAGCTTTTACCCAGTACCCTGTGGTACCCTGGATCCTCCTTTCAGCCCTTGTAGATGGGTGTCACATTGGCCAGCCTCCTGTCAACTGGGACCTCCCTAGTGAGCCAGGACTGCTGGTAAATGATGGAAAGTGCTTCAATGAGGCTTTCCACCAGCTCCCTCCATTCCTTTGCGTGGATCTCATCTGACCTGTAGATGTGTTTGCCTTAGTGGTGTAGAAGTCAATGACCACTTTCCCTTGGATTGTGGAGGCTTCATTCTGCTCTCTGTCCCTGAATTCCATCAAGCTCAGTGAACTAGATTTTCTCTCTGCACAACCTTATGAAAACTTTGTAGCCCTCCTGAGTTTCCTGCCTCCTTACCCAAAGGTTATAAACTCTCCCTTCTTTTTATCTTGAGCTCAAGAGAAAGCTATCTTTCTGTTCAGCCAGGTTGATCTTCTTCCCCTCTCACTTGTCTATAGGCACAAAGGGGTGGCCTGCTCCTGTGCCTTTAAGATTTCTGTCTTGAAGAATGTCCAACCTTCTGGGACTCCTTTGCCCTTCAGAACTGCACCTCAAGGGACTCTCTCAAACAGTCCCTAAAGAGACCAAAGTGCCCTGTGGAAGTTCAAGTTCTGCCAACCCAGGTGCTTAGTTCCCTGAGAGTTGAAAACTGATATTTTGTGCCCACAGCATCCCTCAAACATCATATGACCCACCAGTCTTTATGCACAAGCAACAGGTCCAGTGGTTTGCCTTCCAGGCTGGCACCCTCTCCCCAGGTGTGTCAGGAAGTTCTCTCCCACAAACTCCCAGAACTTACTATACTGCTTCTATTTTAGTCACTGGAAAAAAAAAGGCGTTGCAGAAGACTTATCTATGTGATATAGTGATGTTGACACTCTCTATATGAATGGTTTAAATCTTAAAAGGGATTTTTCAATCCATTCTATTGACTTTTGCAAGTATAATTTTAGAAACATCAGAAATCAACTTACTAGTCAGCTTTTTCATTTCACTTACATTCATCATATCTCACTTTGGTATGATTTTGAATTGCTTCCCTTTCTTCTATTTCTAAATAAAATCTGCTAAAGAAGTGCCATTCTAACTCCACAGCTCAATTATTTGTGCAGAAAGAGATGAATTTCACACAATGGCAGAATTTGGCAATATTTTGATTCTGCTTTTAACTACAGAAGAATAAAATACCCTGGGGAATGCAGAGATGAAGAATAAGATATTAACATTCTGTTGTTCAGTCTTCATTAGAAAATACTGTACATCTGGTAGTGGGGTACATTTCCATTCAAACCACTGGAAGCAGAACTTATGGTTAGCCCTCACAACAGTAATTACTCATCATCCTTGGGATTTGTCATTTGTTTCTCTATTTCCCCACCTCTATATACATTTTACAGAGGCACAAAATCCAGGTTTTGAATCATTAGAGTCTAACCTAATCTCCAATCCTTCCTTCTCCAAATAAACAAGAGAAATAATTACATGTATTTAAATTATTAAATTACCTCTCAAAAACCTGATGTCAGTATTCTTCAATGCTAAATTGATTTTTGAGTATCAAAAGAACAAAAAAAATGAAAGAATAAAAAAAGAAAATAAAGATTTAGTAGGGAGAATTCATGGTTTGGGTTTAAACCTCGACTCATAAAACACTGAAGACATCTATGGAGTGGAACCCTTAATTCATTTGTAGCTAGACAGCTAAGACATTACCCTGCAAGGCATGAGCAGGTCTTTCTTTTACTGAGGGCAAGGTAGTTGAAGATTATTATCTACATTATAGTAAACAGGCTCAGGGACAAAAGTACCATAGGAATTTTATTTTCACCAATCCAAACCACTCAAGATCCTTCTCCCTGACACTAAGTGCTCTAATCTTGCTGCCTACTCTCCTTTTTAGCCCTTTTCTATCTTCTATTCTTGCAAGCGAAACTTTTTTTTTCTTTACACAGATAGATAATATCATGCTCCTCATCAGGAGATGTGATTGAGACCTTAGAGCTCATGAGCTAAACACTGATATCTCAGGAGTTCAGTAAAGTTATGCATGGATTCCCATCTGAATTTCAGAAGATTCATGCCCCAAATCAGTGGGCCCAGAATTTTACCTACTCTCAGTTGAAAGGGACCCATAATCTACTGACTTCCATACAGGGAACTCTGGATAGTTGTCTGGTAGTGCAGAGAATTTATTAGCCATTATTCAGCAGTTTCTGCCTCTGTCATCAACTGTACAAAATTGCATCGACTTAATATGGTGTATTTGCACTGATGATTAGGGAACTTCAACACTTAGATACTGTTTTTTCTAACTTAGGTAGTCTGAATATTACCTTGAATATTCAAAGTAGAAAAGGAAAGCAAAAGTATTTAAAATCCCTTGGAAGCCTGATGAGATGCCTTCCCCTGACAACGCCTTAAGATGTCTTCTCATTAGAGATGATAATTTCTGAAGACAAACTGTAAAAAAATATATATATACCCAAAACCACACTATACAGAAATTAATTTAATGTAAATATTATTACAACACAAAAATATCGACTTATCTTAAAAGTTTGCTTCATGTCAAATACTTTCATTTTCAAGACATTTCTCTTTCAATTGTGCACATTATACAAACAAATAAAAGCCAACCTAAAAAACAGAAACTTTAGTCTCTTGAGAATGAAGCCATCCATATAAAAATATACAATTATAGTGAAATCTTTCTTTCTCAACAGAAGAATGAAATGAAAAACAGGCACAAAAATACTGCAATTTGTTGAGACTGTGGAGCTTAAGATACCTGAAATTTTTCTGCACTGCTATTTTTTAATTTTAGGCTAGGTTAGAATCATTCTGAAAAAAAACAAACCAAACACATTGAATTTTGTTTTTGAACACATGTAGTTTAAGCAAAAAATAAGCAGTAAACAACAGCTGTCTAAGAGACTTTAGGAAGGAATTTACTAAGTTCAAAAATTACTTTAAAAGGCATATTTTAATTATGTTAGGTCAGAGACTCTGCTGTTTTCTGATAACTCTTCAATAAGTGGTTTCCCAAATATTTATATTTCAGTGCAATCTTATATTTTCAAAGTTGAACTTCATCTAAACAGTAAAAATAATATTAGAATATGTTAAGATGAAAATTTAAAAAATAGAAATAAAAACAGTTAGTTGTCTACATATATCATACTGAACCTGGTTGTTCATTTCGTGCAAACCACAAATCATTTATTTAGGTTAGAAAGCATGCCTGCAGGCTGCAGTTGCATAAATGAGAAGTACTTAGTAAAGAATTGAGTTTGCTTTCTATTACAAGGCTACTTCTGCTGTGAAAGATGATCACTTGATATAGTAATTAAAGGAAAAAAATCATCTATGGTATAGTAGAAATCCTTGCTGATTTGGGTTGGGGTTTTTTTTTTTGTTTGAACAGTATGTATTTAACTTTTTTTCTCTTGAGAGAAGGCAATGTACTATACATGTGGTTAAAAAAGGAATGCTACTGAGGAGATTCTGTCCCATCACAGTTTTGTTCCAGCAGCAAACATTGTAAATGTAATGATGACTATCACTTTGTCTAGTGCAGCTCATCAACGCCTCAAGTGGTGCTTCCTTTAATCTTTCTGAAAATTGTTGATTTTTTAAATTTCTTTGGTATGAAACTTTCAGATTTGTGGGAGCTGCATGGCAATCTGATTCCAGTTAAATTACTATACACATATGTCCTTGAGATATACAGACAACTGCATTATTAAATGAGACTTTAAGACATTTCATCACAAAGAACATAAAATTTCCATAGTATATGTTACAGTTCTCAGCAGAAAAACAGATCAAAGAGTCACATCATCAGAAAATGCTGTATTAAATGGTTGTTTACAAGAAGTCTTTTAACTCTATCTCTGCAACAAGAAATCATACAAGGCTGAATGGCTGCAGACATATTGCAGACTAAATGCCGACAATTTATTTGCTGCAACCCTGCATTCCTGTAATGTTTCTCGGTGTGTCCTTTAGAGTAAAGTGGAAACACAAACAGGAAAGTGCCTTGCTTTGTGATAAATGAATGTGTCTGAAAACATGAGACAGTGAGAACAGCCAAAATAAGTGATCCAGGGCTGTGGAGCACATGAAAGAAAATGGGAGAGAATTTCCTTATAATGCCAATTTAATCAGACCTTCAGTCCCAACAGCCACAGCAGCCAACAGTTGAAATGAAGATATCATGCTGTTATTCACGTTTGGAATTAGATCCTTTTTTGAAAGAAGGACACATGCTCTTATTCATGTAGCTTTATGTTTAGCAAGCTCTAAATAAAAATGTAGCACCCATTACTGTGTATCTGATCCACTAGCACTCCTAAATATCTCTTCCTAAAATACTAATGCTAATATCTACTATCATACAGGTCTTCCTACTCCTTCATGGTATCATTTCTGAAGAGTCAGATTTGATAAAACAGGGTTAGCAGAAGCAGTTGGGATTATCGCTGCAGTGGAAGATCTTGTAAAGCACAGGGTGAAGTCTGATCTGCCTTATTCTCATCATTCTTTAGATCATATATTATATAATCTCTTCATCCTCTACTCCTATACATAAACATTTGTTGAAAGAAATATTTTGCTTTCATATAGGCATCACATAATGTATGCCTATCCACTCATCAATAATTGGCATCCAGTTATAAAGAAAGTATTATTTCACATTCTCTTTGTGTCAGAAACATTGCTAGACTGTTGACTTTGACCTTATACATGTACTGAGTTCACCAGGATTCCTTGAGAAAATACAGAAGCACCATGAAGCAGATAGTTTGACAAGAGACTGAGCGCTCAAAGCAGCTAACATTTCACCACATTCTATTGAGATATCAACGTGATGGTGACATCTGTAATGACAGGCCACAATTTGTGACACCAAACATAGCACCAGCTCTTTCTCTGTGACCCACCTTTCGCTGTTTTTTATTGAAATATTAACCAAATGAACCTCCATGGCAGGTGGTGTTCTATGTAGCAGGTTTTTTATGTTAGTAAATGGGAGATCTTCTCAAACTTCTGTCTTGACACCTTGCTCTTAAAGGGCAGAATTGATTGTGATCCTCAATGCTTGCAGCCTTGAATGACAGAAGTGATAAGACTACTTGAATTTGTAGCAAACAAATATGATCTGGGGCCAGAATCTCTTCAGAACTGCAATACAAATTATTTTATTGTGTGACAGATACCTAAAGAGAGAATATATGCTTTCAAATGGAATTCCTAAATTCAAAGGGCATAGGTAGCAGTGAACCATCCAAAAGTACATGTAGCAGAGGGAGCCAACATGCTTTCTGCAAATCTTCCAAGCCAGTCTGGTGTCCTGAGTACAGTGGCACTCTTAGAGGAGAATTGACATACACTAGTCAATTTAGTCAGCTAGTGGAATAGGCTGTTCTGCAATCCCTTCTGTCATGGCTTCCAAAGTTCTGCAAATAGGGAGGATCAGTGCCAATAGCTTTCTGAATCTATTGATGCCTAACACAGTGGAGGACCTTCATCAATTTATTCCAAAATAAATTATTTTGGTAGTAATAATAACCTAACAACTCTTGGACTGCTACTTCTTTTAGATATTAGAGAATTTCTCCACTTGAAAACCACTGAAATCACAAATACACCTGAAATCAGACCTGATTTTCAAATGGAAGTTTCAGTCTATGCTACAGCTGGTAAGGATAATATTTGTCTATAGTTTATACTATAGGAATGTAATGATAAATTAGCTGAAAGCAGTACTACCATCTTATTTGGTCAAGGGAAGATACAAGAAAGTGAGCACAGAGAACACTGCTAGTCCTCTGGTGTTTGGGTAGTACCAGATTTCATTTCCTTTTGGTATTCTGGCCAAGACATTGCTAAACCTCATCAGCAGTGATTTATGAAGCCAGATATAGATAAGATGGGAACATGTTGAATAAGCATTTCAGTATTAACAGGGACAGAATATTGTAGATAGAGACTGATCTGACTGGATGAAAAGGGTTTATCCTGGGATGCCTCAGTGTGTCTCTCTGTGTACAGGCAAATTTTCATAGAATGCTGAAGTACTTGCATATATACAGACACACAGTATCTGAACACATTATTCATATTCCAATTATTTTAGTAATTAAAAAAAAAAGAAAGAAAATCATCCATTGAAGGAACACATTTCTGCCAGAGATGCTCAAAGTAAAAGTGATGTGACTTATAACAAATCATCTCACAATGTACTGGCGCGCAAAATATCAAGGCTGAACTTTCTTGTTGAAGTAATTTTCTGGACTGCCTGCATGAAGTTATCTTGTGGCAGTTTGCCTTTCTGAAATTTATGGATTGGATATGTGAAGAAAAAAAAAGCAGTGATTTGTCTGTCGAAAAATGTATTGATTTAAATAAGCTTTCCTGTATTTGCTGTTTGAGAATAATGTAGTGCCAATTTAATGGTCTATGTAAACTGTTTCATCTGTTATTGAATTTTAGTGTATTCTTTCTGGAAAGACTTTTACTGTAATTAGGCCAGTAAGAGTAACAGCTTCAACAGAGAGCTTGATTAAACTAAAAGACAACTTGGGCTTATAAGGAGCAGTGCATGATAACCAGATAGGCAAAAATTAGTCTAACCAGAATGGAGGAAAAAGCATAAATACTACAGAAGGCTTAAATTCAGAGGCTGAAATACAAGGAATATTTATGGCATTTTTGCCTACTTTTCTTCTTTCCCTTCTCATACTTTTCCCAGTGTGAGACAAGACCAAATAGGAGAGGAAAGGGTTTCCTCATCCTTCCACTTGTTCAGAGCTGCCTCTACAGACTAACACTGGAGTTCTGGAATGATGCATTTGGGGACCACACTAGAACTGGCACCTAAAACAAGAAAAGGTCATGTTCATGTGGTCCTATAGGCATTTTTAACTCATCAGCAGCATAAAAATTAAGCTCAGTAATAATTTACAAATATAATCTTTTTCCTGCAAATCTCTAGGTACTCCACCCTTGCTCTGCCTGTTACAGCAGCTATGCTTGGAAGCTGGCCTCCCTTTGCTGCAGCATTTTCAGCAGTTGTCCCAGTTTCAGCATTCACAGATTTAGAGTGAGAGGAAAGGACTAGATGACCTCTCTTAATCTTTACATATTTTGCCCTAAAAATCCAGCCAAAACCAGAGATGATCTCCCTTCTGCCAAGATGAATTAACAAGGGCTGCTCACACTTTCAGTGCACCAAGAGCTAAGAATTGCCAAGGCCAGTGAGGTGCTTTATCTAGACTTTGTCACTGACATGCACAAATGTATATATATATATAAATGATTTTGGAGTAACGTCTGCATGACAATGTGAGATACCACAGTCATTGAGACAGTCCTAGTATATATCGCTTAGTGTGGCACTTCTTTTAAGCACGTGCTTCTTGCTTTTGCTTATTTTTCCATCTGCTTCAGTGACATATTTACAAGCAAAGATGAGAAGTAGTCACTTAGCATTATCATTCCTACACTAAATGACCTCTGATCAAAACCAATAAAAGCAAAATCTCTTTCAATATATTACCTACCTTTTTTTTTTTTTCATGCAAAACACATAACAAAGATGTTGTCTAACAGACGCTGCACATGAGAAGACACAGGAATTTTCTGATAAAGAGATTCTCCAAGACTGCTACTGTACCATCCTAATAATGGGTTCAAGATCTACAGCTTGAACCACTCACCTTTGATACCCATCAGGCTGTCTGATCTTCTGCCAGACAACTCCTACATCGAGTTTGAGATTTATCTAAATTCAGGGGCTCATCCCAAACTACAGGCTGGATGCAGCTGGCCCATTTTAGAGGACAATTGGCCTGATAGCATGCACCTGAGGAGGTAACAGCCCTTGGCAGCAGTGCCAGAAGCTCTTTCAATAAAAAAAACAAATCCATTCAGGCTGCATAATGAAGGTGTGTTCTGGCTTGACGACCTTCAGGACCACTGCAGTATCATGTATTTTAAGAGTAGTCATGGCCTGAAATGGTACAAAAGTATCTCTCTCATTTCATTTTCTCTGTAAAATGTAAAAAAATATAAAAATCCTTGTCCTACAAGAGAGCGCTGTATGAAAGCAAGGCACTTGGACCATTGGCATGTTTTCCTTTGGGCTCTTGTGGGGGAAAAAAAAATAAGTTACGTAGCATTAAACCAGAGAGTTTCGTCTTATGAAGAAATTTCCTTGTCCTAGCTGTCCTTCTGGGACTGTAATGTGATCTAAATTAAGCTTCAAATATGATCTGGCTGTGTTATAAAATTATGGTTCTTCCCAGTAGATATCCAATTGAGACCAAGTTTTTCTGACCATGCTCTTCTAAAGGCCCTGGAAAATTGCAATTCAGGGCAGGAAGGATACTACAAGCATTTTGGAGCAGTCTGAAAAGCAAATAAAGGCAGAAAGAAATTTAAATGAAGCAACGCAAAATTAGAGGATGATAAAAGCCGCCTCATGGAAAGACAGTCTGTAGGAGAGAACTACAAGCAAGGAAGTGTCATGAACAGTAAAAATTGAGCAGAGGTCCAGAGCTGGGCTTTGGCTGGCTTTTGCTGCGCTATTAGAGATGCATAGGCAATGTTTAAAAATATGCAGCTAACGTAGGCCTAGATATGGGCATGGGAATATGCCTGTCATTGTAGATATCCTGCGAGAATTTAGATACATTAATCCATTCTTTCCAAGCAGATATTGTTTGAACTTGTGAAATAATAAAAAAAAAAAAGTAGATTTCTGAAGTTGCCATGTTTATGAAAATGTAAAATCTTTATTAGTGTATTGTGGAAAATTAAACTCATACTTAGTTGGAAAAAACGAGTTACATTTGGAATGCCTAGCAGGGAAGAATTCTTTTGTTATTGTTATTGTGTTGTGTAAAAAAAATAAAAAATAAAAACCATCTTGACACATTTATGATTTGTTTTTTAGTATTTCATGCATTCTGGCAAAACATCACACAGTAGCTATCAGGATAGTGAACAAATCTGTTGAAAAAAAACTATATCTTCTGTGGAAAAATTTCCATGTTTTGAGAGATATTTTCCTTAAGGTGTGCAAATATCTAATGTGTGAAAATTGCATATAATAAATGAAAAAATAGTACTGATAAATTTACTAAAGGGATTCTAGGATGTGATTTGTTAAATGATAGCAACTACTATTCATGGACTTCTGAGTGATATGCTTTGAAAATGACACGTTTTTGAGTGATAGGCTCTTGAAAATGTGTCTCATCCATGGTTTGGGTAGGGGAGATTCCTAAGATCACGATTAAAAATCCAAATTTTTAATTTCTGAATTAATAATTGAAAAATAAAGTGATCTAGAAAGTTTGTCTTCTAAGGAAGTAATTTTATGATCCATAGCAAAATAATTGATGGCTGTTGAGAAAATACTAATGTTTTATAATCTTTTAGAAAGATGGTAGTCTTTCAATGGAAATTGAATATGTGAACAATAAGAACTGCATGCACATTTAGAAAGCAGCAATACTTTTGTTTCATTTGCATAAGTTCTGTGTTGGAAATTTAAAACATTGAAATATTTAATTTCAGCATTTTTTTTTTCATTTTCTAATTTATGTGACATTTTGAAATTTGGCCATTATCATAGATAAAATAAAATATCAAAAATATGTTTCAATCTCTATTTAAATTAATATTTTGCATTATATAGATTTAAATTTTAGCTAGTAGCAAATATATGCTGTATCCTTTTAAGCTTCAATATGGTTTTTCATCTTTTTCCTGCTTCAAAACATATTTAATTAGTAATATGACTTCTCATGGCCAAATGCAGCTCTAGGAACTTTCATTTTCTGTCTGCTAAAAAGCTCATTTCATAAAGTGGAATGTTTCTATGTTTTCAAGCATTTAAAAAAAAATCTTTTATATAAATCTATTCCATGGTTCTAATAAATTCTCATTAAATGTATTCCATGGTTCTGATAAATTCCCATTTTTCTTTCTTCCTTGGGTCATGTTTTGTATGTCCTACAATAACTTGTGTTAAAGAATCACCATATCTTTTTCTCTCTTAAGAGAAACCATAACTCAGTGAGTGCTGAATCCTGCTTTGTGTGGGATGAGTTGTTTCTCTCTACATTCTTCTCTTGTGAATAATGCTGACCTGTCATCTCCTCTCATAACCACCATTTTCACCCTTTCCATTTTCCTAATCAAATTATGAAAAGAAAAATGGTTCTATGCAGTTTCTCAACAGTGGCTGTAACATATCTCAGAAATTGGTGTTTTTCTGAAGATGTTTCTCCTTGCTGTACATTACACATGGAAAGAAAACATGTTCAGGACTACCTATTTCTTCCTCACTGGGTAGCTGTCTAATATGCTCGTGTTCAATTAGAAGCATAAAAATGAACACTATCAAACACAAGAGAGGAACAAAAGTCAAAATTAATCTAAGATTCTAAACCTTAGTCACAGCACAAATTCTATCTGACCAAAGTCTCTTTTATGGAACTATGTCTACTCTTCCTCTGCAACCCATATATCCTTTTGGCCTTCTGTTTAACAAAATAATATTTATTTATAGTTGGTTGCCACGTACTAAGTATTTTCAATATGCTTCCATTTCAGAAGAAAAAGAAGATAAAAATATCACACGAAAAAACAAAATCCACCAGTATTATTAAGTAACATCAACCTCCTTCATTCATCCTTTTGAGGAACAAAGCCAATAAAATATAAAAAAAAATTTAGAAATTAGTTTATAAAAGAATAAAATATTGTATCGGAGTAATAAGAACTGCCTCCTCAACAATGCACCTGTTCTAGATTTGCAGGTTGGGGATTTTGTGTGTCTTAGTAATTGTAGCAGGCAGTAATTAGGGGTATTAGCCACATCTTGTCCTCTCCCCCTTTCACCACTCCCTCACATGTTCAGGTCTTGCATAAAAAAACAAAATAAAAAAACAAAACAAAACAAAAACCCAAACAAACAAACCAAACAAAAACAAACAGACAAAAAAAAACAGAAAAAAAAAACAAGGACAGAGACTCCCATGGGTTTGAAAATCTAAAGAATTTTAAAAATATTCACAGATTTCCTATTGAAAATATATTTAATTTGAAATCTCGATAAAATTAGTGTATGAAATATGTAAGAACTCCTACAAAATTGCCTTTCATAAAAATTTTGCCTAGTTTATTAAGTTGCTATAATTGAAATTTCATCTATGTGGCACACATGTTTGATACAGCTCATCAATATTCAGTTCAATGAATATATATTTGAAAAATACTTGTCACGTGCACTCAAATTATCACATACTGGGAATGGCACTGTGGTGCTATAACATTTCCTTGGCAACATAAGCGTTATTCAAGTGAAGAAAATGAAGTCTGATTACATGCTATGTATTTTATTTCTGAAAAACTACCATAGTATCATTAAAATTATGTCATTAGAAGGAGAAGCTTTTATTCAATGATGGAGAGATAATTTCCCCTGAGTAATAGATATAAAAGATATAAGCCATTTTTAATGTGTATACAGTCCACTGAACAAAAATAGTAGTAGAAGTATCTGAAAGCATTTATGTATGCTTGTTTCTTTAAAACATCAAGTCTCTTGTGCCAACATTTTTCAAAAAGGAAAGCACAGTACAACTGAGTTCATAGTGCTGTGAGTTGCTGAAAATAGATTTTCATAAATAGGTTTATATAGACATTTCTATTGATTTACATATATTTTTATATTGTTATCTATTTGGTGGTGATATTTACAACTTTAATGGTAAGTTTGGCTTTAAGCCAAATATTAAAACCTTTTTATTCTTTTTCTATTTTATTGTTTTGATTTTATCCATTTGATTTACAAAGCTCCAAAAGTACTTGAAACTACTTTAGATATCTGAACACCTTTTAATATGTCTGTGCTTATAGAAAAAAGCCTCAGAGCAGAATTACTTAGAAAAAAATAATGATACCATGTATGGACAGATAATTGTCTCAGTTATGTGAAAATTATTTAGGTGTATTCCTTTTAGTAAAAAATTTTTCTGCAAGCAAATCAGTTTATCTTATCTGATGACTTTTTCTAAAAGAGATTTTGACCTCTGTGATTTATTTCTTTGTGCAGTTGTGAAGCAGTACTACAGAGGTGTGTGTGACAAATAAGTACTACTTTGAAAGTGCAAGCATAAACATGCATAGGTATTCCAAACAAATTAGGAATATAACACTGAACATAGAAAGCATCATATACATGTCAAGATTTAAAAAAAAAAAAGAACGAATGACAAGACATCTAAAGGCAATTCATATTTTGCCATCTTTCCCATGTTATTAAAAGATGAGGGTGTTCAGAAATTACTAGCAACAGCTCAGGACTGGGCCAATGCTCATTTCTATGAACAAAATAAAAACCTAGTCTTATCTGAAGGCTCTTGGTACTTCAAGAATAAACTATACATTCTGAAGAGAAATACTAATGGCAATTTATTTTTGATGTACAGGATAAAGTTTTATCTTTTCTGTGTTGTTCCAAACTGGATTTTTTTTTATTACAGTGTAAAAGCATATGATGCTGACAATATCCTATTCTCAAAATATTATCTGCAGGCATTCTTTTTTCTCACTTGGTTTTTTGTGTTCAAATTTAGAACAAGCAATGATAAACCTTTTCTTCCCTTCTCCTCCCTCTTTTCCACTCCCAAATTTTTCATACTTTATCTTTATTTGTAGTGACAACACATAAGTACAGAAAGAGCAATGGCTTGGGCTCATACTATCTCACTTGTGGTTCTAAACTGACACAGAGTTAGGAAGCCTTATAATCCTAGAAAAGTCTCTAAAATCAATTGAGAGCAGTAAGGATCTAAGTCACTCTTGTGAGAGGTTTTGAGTATGCTCATAGGATGTTTTAGCAACTTGATCATCTTCAAAGTGTTTTTAAGAGCTAGGTCATCACTTGGTAGTTTCAGCTGAATGCCTAAAGCTGGCCATAAACTAGAATGAAACCAGGCCAGAAGTCAGGTTGTCCAGTTTAGAATTGAAAACAATAAGATCATTCTGAAGCTTGCAGAGAGAAGAATTGCTAAATGTCACTTTTCCATTCCAAAACAAACCAGAAATCCTGAAAACATTTGAAGTCTTGTTACAAGGGACACAATAATATAATCAAAAACTGTCTCAGGAGTCACATTCTTCACTAAAATCAGGCACGTAAAATACTTCCTTCTAACATACAGCATACACTGGTTTTGGCAGATTTTTTAAAATTTAGTATTGAATTTACTAATGTCTTTTTCTTTTTCTTTTCTTTTTTTTTTTTTTAGAACTGCAATAGATCAAATTTTAATTTGGCCATATTATCACTTTTTTTTTTTAATTTATTTAATCTAACTGGTGGGTAGTGGGAACATTCTACTACACACATCTCCAGTCTATGCTTCTGACATTCCTTGTGCTCTGAAACATAAATTTATGTCAGCTTCCATGCTTCAAGCCTAAACTCTACAAAGAAAAATGCTCCCATGTGTTTCAGCAGATTGTGGTACCATTACATGTGATCAGATGAAGGAATAAATTGTCCAACAGGAAAAAAATATATTTCCTTATATCTAGTAACAACACTGAAACAAAAGTGCAATCTAAATATGCAATTTCATAAAAGACGTACAGAGGACTACAAGTCCTCCCAGTATTCTGTCTGGATAAATGTTGACCAGGAAACATTTACATTAGAGATTCTGAGTTGTCATAGAGAAACAAAGTCCTTCAAGCTGGGAGCTCAGTCTTCTTAGATTTCCTCTACAATCAAAAGTGATAGGTGACTTGTAAACAGAAGTATTTTATGTCAGAGAAACCTCCAATTTAAAAAAGCAGATAAACACCTAAAATTAGATCTAAGGAATGTGATTTATGTTAAAGGTAAGGGATCATAACTTTGGTCAAAGCTTTTGCAGTGTACTTTGTCTTGACCACACACAAATGTAACAGCTTTTAAAATACACGCTGCTCATATCCAAGATGGCAACTACTACAATACTCCTTTACTATCCAGCTCTAGAAAAAGAACCTTACCTTTCAAATGTTTAAAATATGCTGTGATGTTAACCAGTCAAAGTCATTGAATGTCAATAAAGAGAGAAAAGTGAAGTTACAAAATGTGCATCTTGATTTGTTTTCTCCAATTGTAGTAATATTTTAGACCATGTGTGTTTCAATTAGCTCTTCAGAAAGGTGTTTACCTGTGGAGCATATAATTTGCAACAGGAGATGTAAATTTCAGTCATAAGTGATCTACACTACGGACCATTTTGATTTTCAGTCATATTTTTAATTAATCTATCTAATTATGTTATTTTCAGCCAGGTTTTTTTTACAAAATATAGACTCTTTCCTTTTTTAAAAAATGTTAAAAGGGGAAGCTTAAACTCTTACTTTAGATAATTTATATGTTAGGGACCTAAAAATAGGTAACAGTAGCTTTAGTCTAGCTAGTCTAGCTAGATACCAATATAACTGCTTTTGGTCTCCTTTCATTTTGGAGGTCATCTCTTTCTTCAATTTATAATGAGGTGCCTGCAGATATTTATTGCAGGTATGATTTAAGTATGATCCACCCCTCTTAATAGTTTCAAGAAGGGAAATAACTTTTAGCAACATTCTAATTTTGTGGTTTTGATGTTGATTTCCAAATATTTATGGTTCTGTCAGTCTTATTTTAATGTCCCCATTATGTAAAAACTTGTATTTATAGCTTATATAAAATATACAACTGATATGTAACCAGAAAATGATGATTTGAAAATGTAAATTAAAGAATTTGGAGAGGGGAGGAGATTATCTGTACATTTTTCTTTTTCTTCATATGGATATTTTAGAATAAGAGCAGAGATCAAGGGGAGAGAGCGGAAACAAACACAATGAAATAGCAGTTCAGTTTCTGTTTTGTTTGGGAAAGGATCGAGAAATTATTTTCTCCTGTGCATTTGCTAGACCAATACCTATATTAGCAGAAAAATAAAATATTAGCCACCTTAAAACAAACTTCTTTCAACCTAGATAAAGGGTCATTGTGCACTTTCGATTGGCCTTTGAGAGATAAGAATATTTACTGGCCCTGTAAAAAATATCAGTTTCAAGTTTTGAGCACAAAAGGTGTACAAAAGGTGCTTTGCGGTTGTATGAGGAAGTCCTGTAGAAGGCCATCATGGGTTTGCATCTGATGCTTACTTGCTTAATAAATATCTTAGAAATATGCAGGGAATTATTTAAAACTTGTCTTATTGCCATTTGAATTTTTATTGGACAATTTTGAAAAGGTCTGACACTTCTTATTGATGGGAACCTTACAACCCCTTGTTTCAGATAAATAGTGACTTAATCTGATACTCAAATGAACTTCAGAGGCAAAAGTAGGAAACTGGAAATCCAGGACTGCATTAGCTGTTGTCCTAGTCAAATACCACTCAGCACGCTTTGATGTGCTACCATTTCATAACTATTATACATTTTTGAAAATAATGACATAGAATGATGTCATTATGGGACATCATTCTATGTGACTATGATACATCTGACCTCAATGCTGCCTAGTTTATCTAGTTGTTTTATTGCAAGATTTTGTAAAAAAAATTTAAAAAAAAAAAGGGGGGGGAATAAAGGAAAGTATATACAACTTCTCTATTAAATGTTTAAAACATGTATATTCTAGAGCTCTGCACAACACTGTAGAGGTACTTGTGTAAATTTTAAAAATAATAATAACAGAAACAATTATAGATATTTGAGCAATGTTTATTATTACCAGTATCTTCCTGTCGACATTATTTCACTCCATTTCTCCTTCTTCGTGAACAGATAGGGAAGGAAAGAGAGAGAGTCTAGAAAAAAAAAAGCCCTGCTATATTCTAAGCTGACATAATTTTATGCATTTTCTTTCATAACATGAAATTATTGGGTGTCAAATGACCTGCTAAACAAAGAAGATAAGCAAGCCACTTAGGTATAGTTAATAGAGTGCTAACTAAAACTCCAGCAAACTGTTACAGTTCACCAGCTTAGTAACACCACATAGGAAACAATACTCCATGACCCTTAATTAACATTATGAAATAGCTTCCCATGTCTTGGAGATTGTAATTGCCAGATTTTACAAAGACTAAAGTGGTTATAACTTACTGTGCATTGTTGTGTACTGCATATATAGGTTAATAAGAACTAACAGGGAAAACATTATGAGTCCCAATTACGGAACAAAAACTACCTTTTCTGTTCACAATGAGTGTTCTCCATAGACCTTTAAATTTTATTTAAGGGCTCATTTCTGCTCAACAGCTTCTCCTAGGTTTTATAGCAGGCTGATATTCATGCATTGCATTACATTTTGAGACTTACAGGCATTATTTAAAATAAAATGAGCATTACTCCTGATTATTTTTTCTGTGCATGATAAGAGTCTTGTACTTAAATTATTATTAGGTGAAAATATGGTTTTGTATAAAGAATTTGAGATTTTAATGTATTAATTCCTTATTCTAAGTATTTATGTGTAGGAGTGGAGGGAAGAAAACTTAGATTGTTTCTCATTTTAATTCAGAGTCTATACTGCTGTTAGAGATCTACCACTGTAAAAGATTATATATGTCACATTAATTAATTATTGCATTTTCAGTAACAAGAAAAGATGTTGTTCTTTGTATATATCAAGAAATTCCAAACAGGAAATCACAAAACGGTCGAAACTAAGCTAATAAAATTAGTGATGGTCAGTCTCTTCTCCCAAGTAACGAGAGGATAAGACAAAATGACCTTTATTATTGGATATTAGGAAAAAATTATTCCCTTAAAGTTTTGTCAAATACTGAAATAAGTTATCAATGGAAGTGGAGGAGTCCTCATGCCTAGAGATATTTAAAACACATGTAAGGGGAACTCTTAGGAACAGTGTTTAATGGTGGACTTGTGTTAGTTTTACAAGTGTTTGGACTTGATATCTTATATGCCTTTTCCAATTTAAATTATTCTATGATTCTGCTATCAAGAATTAATCTGCCTAAAATTTATTTCATGTGTCTTAAAATTTAGATTATCTAAGTTATATTAAAAAGCAATTCAACCCAAAGCAGATGTTTCCAGATGTCTGATGAATCCCCTTTCTAAGTTTGTGTACTTCTCATGTCCTAAAGAAAGCCTAGAGTGAATAATTTAGATTTACAGACACAATTCTTAGGCATCACAGGATAGTCCAAATTTCAAGTCAATTTCCAAGCAAAATCAAGTTGGTGTTTTCAGATGCAAAAAGGCTTTTGCCAATCCATGGGTACATACAGTGAATCTGCCTCACAGAATTACAGAATGGGTCAGGTTGGAAGGGACCACAGTGGGTCATCTGATCCAGCTTCCCTGCTCAGGCAGGATTGTCCCCCAGCAAATGGCACAGGATTGTGCTCAGACAGTTCTTGAACATCTCCAGTGAGAGAGACTCAACACCCTCTCTGGGAAATCTGCTCCATTGCTCAGTCACCTACAAAGTAAAATACTTCTTCCTCATATTCAGTTGGAAATTTCTGGTAATCAGTTTCTGACTGTTTGGCTCATGTCCTGTTGTTCAGCACCACGGAGCAGAGCTTGGCTCCACCGACTTGGCACTGTCCCTTCAGGTACTTAAGGACATTAATAAGGTCCCCTCCCAGCTGTTTCTGCTGCAGCCTGAACAGGCCCTCTGAACAGACTCCTTCAGCCTTTCCTCGTAAGAGAGATGCTCGAGTCCCTTAATCATCTTTGTCTCATCTGCTGCACATGGTCCAAGTCTGTCCTGTGCTGAGGAGCCCAGAACTGGACACTCCAGATGTGGCCTCACCAGGGCTGAGCAGAGGAGCAGGATAACCTCCCTCAGCCTGCTGGCACTGCTGGATCCTGGATAGGTTGTGGTGCACCAGAACCCCCAGGTCCTCCTCCTTAAAGCTGCTTTCCAGCAGGTCAGCCCTCAGCCTGTATTGGCTCGTGGGGTTATTGTTTTCCAGAATCCAAGATCTTGTGAACTTCCTGCGCATGTACTACTCAGGAGATACATTTTATTTTCTCTGGTTAGTATTAGTCAAAGTGATATCACTCTACATTCTTCACAAGTTTATATACACAAGGACCAAAGCTCAGAAATTGAGCCTTGGGAAGAGGACAATAAAAATAATAGCTTCAGCAAGTAGCCACTCTAGCAAAACAAACAATAATATCTGATTCAATTTCTGTTTTCTGCTGGATCAATCCCAATCTTTTATACAACAGCTGGGGATCAGTATGCTGCGGTAGTGTTTTCCATTGCAGACATTTTGTTTGAGTAAAAAATAGATATTTTACATGTTATATTGCTACTTAATAGGTTTCCAACAATAGCAGGCCGTTTTCTAACAAGTAGTACTTTTGATCGTATTTTTTGCAGTTATATGTGTTGTAACAGTGGACACAAATTATATGGATGTTAAAAGCACTTTATATGTACTCTATGATTTAACAAATAACAGGATGTACTAGTCTTCTGTATTGTACCTTTACCCCTCCAGCACTTTGCATCACCATTTCAATATCTTAAATTGCATTAATTGTGGAAGCATTTCTGAAGGTACCTGCAGAATCATTATTAACATAAGACTGAAGATCATGAGAAAAAGTCTCTCTGATCTCTTTTCTGGAGGTCTGTAACATAGCCATGGAAGAGTGCTGGCCCTCCCAGCCAGGCATGACAGTCCTGCACCAAGAGAACAAGCCCACACCAAGTCAAAAATCTGATTTCTGTATGAGAGGAACTCAGATGCATTTTTGCCTGTCTGCAAAAGCAGTTTGGAGCTTGTGTAGGTAAGTGCTTTATTTTTCTGCAAACTGAACAGCATAGAATAAGGTCCTGTATTTGTTAAATCAGTGCCATATGTGTTATATTTCCTCCCATCCTCCTCAGCACAGGCATATTTTGTTATTATTCTACCCTGGCACACACACTTTCCTTTTTAGATTTAATTACTTTATTTTGTTTGCCATATGAGAAAAAGGACCAACCACATTGGTCCTTTACATCAATGATACTTAGCACTTATTAAACTTTAAGTAGATTGATTTTTTTATACATCTTCAGTCTGGAAACTTTATATTAGTAAAAAGCTTGTGCTAATAAACTTTAACATTTTTATTAATAATACTTCAGTCAGCTGCCTGAAAAAATCCTAAATAATGAACTTATTATAAATTTTAGAAGATTAGCTAGATCATAGCTAGGCTTTAATAATTTAGCCAGTCTCAAATTATGAGTGTTAAAGTGTTACATTTTTTGGTAAACTATAGACTGGTATACAGCAAGAGAGAGATGGCATTTCTGTCTAGTTTCATAGATATTCATACTGTTAATCATAGATTTTATTCAGTTCATCCCACATGAACTATATTAACACCAGCCCCAGAGCTAGACTTGTCCAGAAGAAATCAGTCCATTTGTGATGATTGGAATCAATAGGCAACCAAGTTAAGTAACTGTTTGACTGGATATGCTCTTTACAATGCACATTTGTAACATGTTTCTAAATAATTAGTTTTCTGTTCATCCTGCCTGGGACAAAGACAAGTGATGGCATGTGCAGAAACAGTATATCAGAGAGATAAAATCACTGGAGGAAAGACATTGTTTCAGTGAATATTGAAGGAATGGGAAAAGAAATGAGTGATTTTAACCAAGGTCCTCCTGATTACTGACAGAAAACAAGCTGAAAGAGCTTGTCTCATTGTAGGGAAAAGAGAAAAGATTTAACCTTACATCTTGTAGATTTCCAGAAGGATAGAAAGATAAAGTATCTCTGCACAGCCTCAGGTGGTCATTTGAACTTTATTTCAAACTGAAGTCAACCAGAATGGGTCTGACCTTCTCTTGGTTTTTTTTCTAAAGAGATGAATCTGGGTAAAGTAGTGGTAACTGTCTAATAAATAAAATCTCTGTTAGAAGGGTTCAGGTGTTCCAAAAAGGACATAGATGCATTTTTTTCTGTTCTGCTATTTCCCTCCACTTGTCAAATCTAACTTCTGAAATGAAGAATGATGAAATTATAATAAATACAATGGAAGGAAAGGAGAAAGGATGGAATTAGGCAATTCAAAATGTTCATCAATGGCAGAGTTTTTAAACAGACAGGTTAGGAAATGTCTTTCCATGTCTGAATTCATACTTCTAGTCTGACACCGGTTTTACCATATTAAAAGTGTTTACACACCAAAATAATTAAATAGTTTGTCTGGCTAAACTATTATTAGACTGTATAGCTCCATTAGTCGAAGCCCATATTTTATTTTTTAGAGAATAATTTTAACCATTAGTAAGAATTTCAATTCCATTTAATGAGCATTTTTAATCAAGAACAATATGTTATTATGGCAGCAGGATCTTTATTTTTAGCCAAGAATGCCAGATTGCTTAGAGGAAGAGATTCCTCTGGAAAGTCTTCATGTTTTTAAAATCTAAACATTATGTACTTCAGTATGTGCATCAACTAGCCAATTTCATTTCTCCTTTCCATCCTTCCTTACCTCATTCTCTCTTCCTCCCTTTCTTTCTTTCCCTCAGCATTTTTTGCCTTCCTCACTTCTTTTCACATTATGGAGTTTAGTAATTCCTTTTTCTCATCTTACAGAATCACCAAGATACATAATACTTCAAAATACAAGAATTGGCAAACACAACACTTGTAAAATCTCTGTAGGCTGATTTTATTTCAAACTGAAGTCAAGTGCATTAATCTACATCCTGGTTTTAAAGCCATGCAGAAATAGGAGAAGGGTTCTTTTCTCCTCTTTCCTTCCTTTCTCCCCAGAGCATGAAATTATTGTGAAATGTTGCGTAAACTGGAGAGAAAATTTCCATCAAGTGCAGTATAGCTAAATATAGAGGTAACTCAAGTTTATGCTGCACCAGAAATACACAGTTAAATTCATCAAACTCTGGCCAAAACCTTAAAAATTTGAAGAATCTATATGATGCCAAGATATATCTTAATATGCAATCTTAATTTATATTTCCTTTTCTTGTACTTCTGCAGTTACTATCTAAACATATGTAGGCTTTCTTTTTCCAGACAAAAAGCCAGTTCCTCTCTCCCTCACTCCTAAGAGTCTCATAAGTGTAATAGCTTAAACAAACAAAAAGGAAATGTTAAGAACATACTGACTTTCTGATAGTTTGAGATAACTGTCTACAGAAAAATAAAAAGCAATATAGTGATAGTGGTAAACAAAAGCATTTTTATTACCAGAGCTTTCCAATAGCTCTTCACATGAAAGAAGAGAAAGATATATGTACTGTTAATGTCCCCCTTAATAAACTGGATACTTCCAGGTCTCACTGAAGAAAACTAGTAACCTTTAGTTTGTTCCTGAAAATTTCATTTATCTGTACCTTATATCTCCTGCAGAAATTTGTAATCCCCTTTAAACTTTGTGTACTGAGAACTAATCAGAGAATCATAGAGTGGTTAGGATTGAAAGGGACTCTAAAGCTTGTTTAGTTCCAGCACCCCTGCCATGGGTAAGGAATCATCCATGGGACCTGTTACTCAGAGCCCCATCCAGGCTGTTCTTGAAAACTTCTTTGAGCAACCTGTTTCAGTGTCTCGCCACCCTCACAGTAATTTTCTCCCTAATATCTAGTTCAAAACCACCCTCCTTCAGTTTAAGGCCATTTTTCTTAGTCCTATCACTACATTCCTTTGTGAAAAGCTCTCTCCAGTTCTCTTTAGGTACTAGAGGGCTGCTGTACAGACCTGTCTCATCTCCAGGCTGAACAGCCACAACTCTCTCAGCCTGTCTTCATAGCAGAGATGTTCCAGCCCAGTGATCACAACAGTGGCTGCCCTCTGGACTGATTTCAATAGAACAATGATTTTCTTTTGATGAGAGTCCCAGACTTGGGCACAGTACTCCAGGTACGGCCTCACAGGAGCCAAAAAGAGGGACAGAATCACCTTCCTTGAGCAGCTGGTCACAGCTCTCTGGATGCAGCCCAGGATGTCATTGGCATTCTGGGCTGCAAGTGCATATGGCTGAGTCATATTGAGCTTTCATCCATAAACAGCAATGCCTTTTCCCAGGAGCTCTTCTCAATCCATTCTGCTCCCAGCCTGTACTGGTGCTTGGGATTGCCCTGACCCAGGTGTTGGGACTTGCACTTGGCCTTGTTGAACTTCATGAGGTTCACACAGATACCTCTCAAGCCTGTTAAAAATCCTCTGGATGACACCCCTTCCCTGCAGCACATCAACCCCACCACACGGCTTGGTGTCACCAGAAACTTGCTGTTCCACTGTCTGTGTCACCAACAAAAATGTTAAAGAGTTCCGGGCTCAAAATCAACCCCTGAGGAGCACCACTCACCACCACTTTCCACTTGGACATCAAGCTCTTAACTACAACTCTTTGAGTGTGACTGTCCAAAGAAATTTTTATTCACCAAGTGGTCTATCCATCAAATCCATGTTTTTCCAGTTTAGAGACTAGGATGTTGTAAAGGACGGTGTCAAATGCACACTGAGTATTTTGTCTTCATCTTAATCTCTTGTTATTTATTTTTTACTTATTTCTGTTATTCCTCCCACAGCTTGGCTACATTTCCTACTAAGCCTAGGAATGGGACAGCTGTGATTCTGAGATTTGTTGATGAAACCATTTATGTCCTGATCTTTGTAAAGCAATCAACCAACATAAAGAGAAATCTTTCTTCATTCAGTTGTCTGAAAGCACTGTCTTTCACCTAGCAATTATTTCTCATGGTTAAATAAACCCATGCCTCTGACAATAGAGTTTTGTATAATTTACTTTATTTTTCAGACTGTGATGTATTATGTTTCTTAAACATGCATTTTGAAAATTTATTTTTCTATAATATCTAAAAAAAAAATTCAACAGCACAAGCAAAATAAAAATTTAATTATGTAAGTATTAACAATGCCAAGAAGTTTTTTACAAGTATCTTGATACTTGTATTGGCCTGAGGTATGAAATTCTTCAGACTCATTATTGTAGCTTCTAAGTACTTGTGTGCAAGCATATAAGGAAAAAAACATCACTACAGATAAGTACAGTGCATATCTACAATGTGTTTAAATGGAAATTTCTGTCAGCATAACACAGGAGAACTTTAAAAAGCATGTATTCACTTTCATATTCAAGAAACACAGCTGGTGCATACTGAGGTTTTTTTTTATATTTCATATAATTAAGATTAGATTTCCACATTGAACACTAGGCTGAAGACATCTAATCCATTTTTGCAAAGTATGATATTTAATAATGACAACTCAATGAGAAACTGAGTTGGGAGAAAGTAATTGAATTAACAGCATTGAAAGGAAACATGTAATCAATCTATTACAATGCTTTAGCTATTAAAAGCACCCTCAGAAATTGCATATGGACATTTGCCTAAAAGTGCCAAGAATCTTTTCTTTGTGAGGTCTGCACATGAAAAATAGCTAAATAATAGCGAGGTTAACAAAGAAACAACTGTAAAATGGTATGACATGAAAACACAAGAAGAATTTTTATCACAGTATTCAGTCACAAGAAGACATATCATCTATTTTTCCTATTTGGCTTTGTAGATGACCTGTTTATGAGTAACAACAGCAACAAAAGCCATCTGCATGTTATTTTTGTATTATTTACTACAAAGATAATACAGATCAGCTAGTTATCATGGAACTGGTGTTCTTAAAGACTGGTAATTCTCATCTTGTAGTATACTATATAGGTGAGCTTTATCTAATAAAACAGAAAAATATTATGGACATCATTCATAAAAGGAGAAAATTAACATTTTCTTTCACCATTCTCTGATAAATTATGTAATTACCTTTTCTTCATTTATAAAATAAAGCAAATTTCATATAGAAGTTATTTTAAAAATAAATTTAAATATCAAAAGTCAAGAGAGAAATAAAAATCTGACCTAAAAAGTGTCTCAGTATGTAGTCCCACTAATTTTGTTCAGCAAGGTAGTTTAACAGGTATTTTTCAATTGCCTTCTAAACAAGGTGTCAGAGATAAGCAAACATTTTCCCAGGGATCTGGCAGACAACAAAAGCAGCATGACTATTAGCAGGTTATCACCATGTGGAAGATATGGACATACATGATGGGTCCTGAATTATATTCTGTGAATGAGCCTGAATTTTCTACCATGTATTGGTTTCTCTACCCTGTTCTCATGAGACCTCATCTGAACTCCTGCCCTCAGTGCAAAAAAGACATGGACTAGCTGGAATGTGTCCAGAGAAGGACCATAAAAATAATAAGAGGTTAGAACAACCCTCCTATGGAGAAAGGCTGAGAAGGCTCCAGGTTGTTCATCCTGGAGAAGAGACTGATCTGGGGAAATACTGCTGAGGCTTTTATTGCACTTAAAGGAAGCTTATAAGACAGATAAAGAGAGACATTTTTTACCAAGGCTTGTAGTAACAGGGCAAAGGTCAAGAGATTTAAATTGAAAGTAGTTTCTTTCAGAATGTAAGGAAGATTTTTTTTCTTACCATATGGGTGGTGGTACACTGGAAGAGATTTTCCAAGAGAATTTATTAGTGATTCAAAATTGGAAAAGTTCAAGACCAGTTTGAATGGGGCTTTGGTCTAGTGGGACTGCTCGTGCCAGGGAAGCTGAAAGTAGATGATCTTTAAAGGTCCCTTCCAACCCAAACCAGTTTGTGATTCTGTGGTTCTAAAGCATATATTACTAAAAGAACTTTTTACATTCCACTCCTCTTAGACAAATATCTAAAGTAAATCACTAAATTTTCTTTATAGTTGGTGAAACTTCCATAATGTAGCTATTATACCAATCTTGTTTTAATTTGAACTCCATGGCTTAAGTCTATGTGCAAATGATTCAAAATAGGTACTCTGAAATGTTCTGATGTCTAATGTGAGATATCTCTTTAATTTTGGGCACACTCTTCATGTAAATTCAGCTTTACATGTATATGCACACAGAAAAAATCCTCATAAAATAAAGAGCATAACTAATTTGTTTTTAATATTTTTCTGATAGAACAGCTGCCTATTTGCATCTTTTCGTCACTGTAGAAGCTAGATCAAGTGCTTTAGTTACACATTTCAGATGTCCTTGTCCCAGTGAAAATCCAATATGTTTATGACATTTATTATAATTTGATATACAGAAATAATTTGCATTATTTTATACTGACATGCCTGAACTGAAATTATAAAGAAAACAGCAAGAACTTTCATTGCTTTTTTTCCAGCAGTCAGTGAGAAGACGGTGGATGTTGATTTCCACAGGAAAAAAAATACACTTCTATTAAATATTTGTCATCTGATCAAAATTTGAGAGAAGATGAAGCAATCTAAGAACAGGAAAGTCAACTAATCTATTTCATGACTTTTTGACATGGATTTTTTTAATATACTCCTTTTTCTTTCAATTTTCATAAGTATGATTAGAGAGAAGATGCATTTTGCCTTTTTGTTTTGAAAAATGTGTCCACATAAATGAATGATTAAACTAGTCTTGCTATTTTAAGACTGTTACATTTTGGAAAATGAGGAACATATCAGTGTATGTGCATCCATGTGCATGGTCATGGTTGCACACAGACGTCTGTATGGAAAAAAGGGAATGTATACAAGCAGTGAAAATTTTTAGAAGTATTTATGCTTTGTCCTATTGTGCTCCAACAATTTTGTGGGAATCTTGTTCTCAGTAGGACTCAGCAATTATCTCTCATTTATCTGTTAGATATTGAAAGAAGCTACTGCCTTGCACTGTCTTGTGCTTGACTCATCCCTGGTGCAAAAATTAATTAGAAAACAATTTATTTTCCCTATTATACTCATACTAATTCAACTCCTGGTTCACAGGATGTGTTCTAAAGATTTCTTCCAGAAATTTTGAGAAAGAGCTGAAAAAAACTGTGGAGTCTCACTTGGGTTTAATTAATGGTGAACAATGGGAAGAGAACAGTAATTTTAGACTTTCATGATTTACTGAACATTTTCATGTACAAGACAGAGTCAAAAGTCATAAATAAGTCTAACCAACCTTTCAGAAACTGTTCTTCTAAAATAAATAGTGTTCAATGTTAGACCTATCAGTGGAAGGTGGGGTCTTTTTTATTTCTTTGGCTGGATGTTATTGTTGGTTTTGGCTTTGGGTTTTTTTGGGATTTTTTTCCCAAATATTTGCAAATATTGAGTGATTTCAAATATTTATGAGAACTCAAGGGTACTGAGAAGCCTACAAACACTAAGATAACTGTATGAAAACTGATGAAAAGAAATTTTCTATTTCAGTTTTGAATCTGTGAGTTTTGGATCTCGTAGTATCTGTATAGATACTTTTGCTGTTGCACTTTTTTTTGTTCTTTTTTTTTTTTCTGAAAAGCTGGACTTCAGTTTTGAAAAATTGATATTTTTCTGAATGGATCTTGGAAAATGTAAAATTTTATGTGTACTTTAAGAAATGAAGAGGGGTTCGAATACATCAGGCATGATTGCACTTTTCTCAGCTTACATAGTTTATTAGTTTTAAGCCATTACAACATTAATAAGCAGCTTCAAAAGACAATTGACTGTCTTGAGTGAGACACTAGCTTTTCTTTTAAAAAAGTAAACACTCTTCATATAATATTGAACTGTTAATCTATGCATATAGCTAATCTTTTATTCCCTTTTCAAGTGTTAATTATACTTGCTTGTTTGATTGTATTTATTTAGTCTCTTTTATCAAAGTGTAGTGTGAGTTTTCAAATACATGGTTAGCAGTTAAGCACCTAATTAGCATCAAAAAACAAAGGTAGGTATGTGCTTGGTTGCTACCTTTCACTGGTACCTCTAAATTTTGAGTCTTTTCTCATGTTTTTCACATTAATCTTCCCACATTCTTACATAGCTTTCAGAACACCTAGCAAATAGAGTCTCAACAGACACTGAATGTCTATCCTCCTTTTTGTTTTTATTTTTACAGAATCATTTCAAATACTTTCACCTCTTCACTTATTAAAAATGGCACCAAAAAGGGTTGTCATAACTCCTCCACTAAACCAGACCCGTTCCTTTTCTCTCATTTCCATAGAAAAGAAAAAAAAAATTATTCTGGAATCATTCATAATAAACATTTGTTCCTCCTCTTCTTTTAATACTTACTCTTTGCTACTTCATTTTTATTAAATTTGAGGGGTTTATCTTTTCTATGTGAACATTTTTAGTGCAGAAAGCTTCACTTAAAAACTTTCACTGTGATGGTATTTTTGCTGGAGGTGGTCTAGTTCCATTAAACCACCACAGAGCTTTACCAGATTTGCATGATGTTAACTGAGTGATTATCTTGATCCCATTACACAGTTTGGCCTACAGGGGCTGTCAAGAAATTGTCAATAAACAGTCAAACAAATCAAGCACCCACAAGTACGGAGCAGGAAGCTGTATAACTAAGCAAAACCAGAAAAAATATGGTTCATTCACCTGGCATTCCTGAATTCTCTACAGCTGGCACATTAATAAACTTCTACTGTAAGGCAAAAGAGAGCAAAAATGTACTTTTTCAATATTTCAGTCCTGTAGTGAATTTGGACACATTTGTACTGGTACCAGATTTTAAATTCTTGTAAGCTTCTGTTGCCTGACACAAGATCCTCTCAACTGCTACTGTTAATTTCTGCAGCCCTTGGTACCAATGCTATATGTCTATAAATTTTGTGTTTACAACATCAGCAGAATTTTGGTGAGTTTGCATACCTGAAGTTTAATTTTTATCTTAATTACCATAATTTCTATAATTCCAGTCTCTTCCTTGCAGAGTAACATTCCTTGTCTAAATTCACTCCCTTTGATAGATATTTCATACCAGTATTTCATGCAAAATTCAATTTGTTGCTTTTAGTCGTACGAGCTGTGAATCATAAAACCATTTTCAGTTTTTACAACTGTTGTTAGAAAATGTAAATGACAGTTACAAAAATGCAAACTTGGCCCAATCTTTTTTTCCCACAACAACCCTAGAATTACTTTTTTTTCCTTTCATTGCTGCAGGCCATAAATACTGAAAATCCTAATTAAAACACAAAGTTTGACTCTGTTCTCTTCAGGGATTACAGAAACTAAGTGAAAGGAATGTGAATTAAAAAATTATACTGTTCCCAACAAAGACACCCTCAGAGTTTTAAATTGCTAACTTTTCTATGCTCTGGGATCATGTACCTTGTAAGGGAAATAGTTATTGTGGAAAAACTAATGAATGTAGACATCATTCAAACCAGTTTCACACATACATGAAGTGTCAATGTGAATAGAATTTCAGACAAAAACATCTAAGCAATTATGCAAAGAGGAAAGAATTATATTTGCTAGATACAAAGGCAGCTTTGTTGCCTCTGACTTCATAGAATAAGAGTACTTGTGTTTGTGTGTGTATGTAAAGTATGCCTTACAGTAGTAGTAGGGCTTCACCACTTGAACAGACCAGGCAAGAAAACTGACACATTTTCCAGAGCTGATGTCAAGAGTTGCAGGCCAAGGTCAGGCTGAACACAATACCTTCTCTCTGTACAAGGCAATTTTTTTGATTGTTGCCTCTCTTCATTTTCCGTTTTTTTTTTTTCTTTTTTTTTTTCCCTTAGAGGTAACACACTCAAGTTGAAAAGGGCAAAAGTAGCTCTATTTGCCAGAATCTTTACTGGCTGCAGCCTCCCTCTTGATAAGAAAACAAAAAAAACAATCTAACCTTGTGGCTGGATTATTCTTACAACAGATACAGAAAGGACAGCCAGTTTGCTTCATTTTTTCTTTGTGTGTTCTACAGCATTAAAAAACAATATTAACAAGAACTCTGGATACAGACAATTAACCAGATTCTAAGTCTAATATTGCATCAAAATAAATTAAACCCCAAATGACTGAGGTTTTCCATGTGGACAGTGGTTTTCCAAAGTATGTGATTTGCTGATCTTATGGTATTTTTAAAATGATCTTACAGGTTTTAGCAGAATTGATTTGGGTTTTTTTAAGGTTATCAAAAATATTTGGAGAAAAATTATAATGAAATAGAAATAGAAATAGAAATAGAAAAAGAATAGAAATAGAAATAGTAGAAATAGAAATAGAAATAGAAATAGAAATAGAAATAGTAGAAATAGAAATAGTAGAAAT
>LTAT01000001.1:36793413-36812528 GCA_003286495.1 Chlorodrepanis virens | reverse complement strand
AAAGAATAGAAATAGAAATAGAAATAGAAATAGAAATAGAAATAGAAATAGTAGAAATAGAAATAGTAGAATAGAAATAGAAATAGAAATAGAAAAAGAATAGAATAGAATAGAATAGAATAGAATAGAATAGAATAGAATAGAATAGAATAGAATATTTCAGTTGAAAGGAACCTAAAATGATCATCTAGTCCAACTGCCCCATTAATTCAAAGCTGCTCAAAAATTAAAGCATGTTATTAAGGTAATTTTTCCAAATACCTCTTAGAGACAGATGGCCTTATGACATTGACCACCTCTCTAGGAAGCTGTTCCAGCGTTTAACGACCATTTCAGTGCAAAGAAATGTTACTTCCTTGTGTGGGGAAGAGGAGGGGCCAACACTGATCTGTGGTGACCAGTGACTGGACCTGAGGGAATGGCCTGAAGTTGTGTCAGGGGAGCTTTGGTTGGAAAACCAGAAAAGGTTTTTCACCCAGAGGGTTTTTGGGCACTTCAACAGGCTCCCCTGGGAAGTGGTCACAGCACCAGCCTGACACAGGTCCTGTGTTTGGACAAAGCTCTCAGGCACATGGTGTGACAGCTGGGGCTGTCCTGGGCAGGCCCAGGAGTTGGATTTCTATGGTCCTTGTGGGTAGCTTTCAACTCTGAATATTCTGTGGTTCTGTGATGGATTTGAGCTTTTTCCCCTTCAGCTGTACAATCTTTCCCCATTCTTTCTTCATTTACTGTTTTTTCTACAATTCTTATTATCCTTGTTGCTCTCATCTGGTCTGCTTCTACAGGACCATGTCAACATGGACCCGGGACTTTCACGGGCTATAATATGCATGTATTTATATATTTCTATTTTACAGATGAGGAATGTACAGACAGAAAATTCAGGGTTCAAATGTACAAACAGACAAAGTTGTGAAATGATTCAGAATCACTGTATGTTTCTTGTCCTCTGCTTTAGGCACCGTTTTTTAAAGATGGAATTCACAGCCACTTAAATGCCTACTGTGAGACTGATCTATGTTAAGCACTAACTTTTTACTTTTAACTTTTATATTTGCCTACTTATGTGAGACTTTCACAAGAGTCATTATCCAATCAAGAACCTAATTTACTCAAATAAATGAGTCTGAGTCACAACTCATTACTTCCAAAATAAAGTGTGTAAGGCATATGATATACTCCACTTAAAGTGCTAGAAGCAAAAGTGATCAACAAAACAATTGCAAAATGTCTGATGCTTACTTGCAATAAAAGCCTTTAAGTTACTGATCTATAATTGATGAGAGGAAAAAGCAGAACTGGTGAATAAGTCATGATTCTTAACTGAAACTGTTCAAATTAAATAAAAAGTACTGGAAGAAAAAAAAAACAACACAACAGTGTAAGTTTAAGTTAGAAGTAGACCTACAGAAGTTTGAAGTTATTTTTGGAACTAAGGTTGATATTAGCTTAATATATACTTTTTAAGCAGAAATCCAGATCATCAAGTAAGTTCAATATTCGGATGACAACACCTTTTTCAGTTTTGAGAAAGTTGTGAGGAGCTTCAGAAGTCAATTTAATGCCTGGTAGCTGGTAATGAAGACAAGTTCAAATCACTGTAGAGAAATGCAAGCTAATGTACAATTGAAGGAACAATTTTAACTTGCACAAACTGGTGGATTCTAGATTAACCATAGCCATCCTAGAAAAAGTAAAATAACAAATAAGGGTAATTTTGAAAACCTCTGGGAAAACATCTGTTGAATACCCACTGGCTCTCAGTAAAAGAAAGCAAGTGGTGAAGAAAAATTAATAAATTTAAATACTGAAAATATTGTGTCTGAGGAGCTTCTCTTTGATATAATAAAAACAAATATAAAATTCAGGGAAAGAAGAAAAAACTTCAGAGTTATTTTAGTATATTACTGTAAGGTGATATTAAATAGAGCTCTGAAACCAGATGAACAACTGATTAAAATCACTGTAGTGCCTTTGATTTTGTTAGTACTGTGCAGTTTACAGCAGCTGAAAAGTTGGCTACTAAGTTTAAAGAAGAGATGAATACCAGATGACTGACTGAGTAGTGTGAAATAACAAACATTTTAAAAGCAATTATTTGTTCTTGTTTTCCCCTATAGTTTCAAGAATAAAAGACAAAAAACTTCAATAAAAAGAAAGAATAAAAAAAGTAGTTACAGTGAAAAACAAAACAAAACAAAACAAAAAAAAAAACCCACATATGGAGTAGGAGTGGGATTAAAAGCATTTTATTAGAAATTGGTACTGCAAAGCAGTGAGGTATGCATTTTATTCTCTGGCACCGTATATATATGTTTTGAGTTCCAATTCTGTGATGATTTTTTTCTTTTCTCTTGATTTGAAATCTTTTTTCATTCTCATTTTTTCCTCATATCTTTCTCAGAATGGCCTACCCTAATATATGTTCTTGCATCAACACTAAAATAGATTGCTACTGGAATAAACATGTTGGAAGAAGAAAATTCCTAGTTAGTCCTAAAATAAACAGGCAGAAGACCCAAACAGAATGCAGACAGCAGTAAGACAATTAGAAATACTTAGCTGAAGTAATAGAAAATGTCCTCTGGGCTACAGTCCTGAAAACACCTCAGGAGTGTGTGATTTCTTGTGGCACTCTGTGTATATCAATTAATTTCTCTGGTCTTAATTTAAAAGCAAAATTATTAGCACTTTTTTAATCTAAAAAGAAAAAAGTGAGGTACATTTCTAATGTGAAGCTATGTCATCTTTTGGTTCTTTTAAAGAGAGAGAAATTTTATTGTCAAGTGAAATTATTTATGTGCACCTAGTTTTTCATTATTTGGTTAAACTGCACTCATATTATATGTGCCAAGTCAGTCAGAGACAGGTAAATTAGGAATTCCATTCAGTACTAGAGATCTGAATTCTGCTAGATGGCATATTCCTCTGGAGGTCTGTGACATTACCTGCTTCTCTCTGTTCATGAGAGAGGCTCACTGACATGATGTTAAGGTCAATGAATATCCAAAAATATATTATTCGAGTGAACAGGGCATAAATCTACAGAAAATAAATTACCACTTGTTTTAAAAACAAATCTTTCTTTACAACATTATTTTGTACCTTGCTATAATAATATTTTTATTATTTTTATTGTTATTTATTAAAAAATAATAGAAAAAATCTGATTGGTGTAGAAAGTCAAATTTTTATACTTTAATAATTAATAGAAGAAAAATCACATGAAGTTATACTCCTGCATTATGAATATACCAATCAATTGTAATGATTACACAGCAGGATTTTTTCCAATGTTACTGGGTTTGAAAATGCAATGGGATCCAGGTGAGGTTTACAATGTAATCAATAATCAATATCAATGCCTCAGGTCCATTTCTGTGTCTGAAATTTTGGAAATTATTTAATTGAACCAAGACTATGGTACTTTGGAACTGCATGATCTAAATATATTTAGGGCAGGGCTTGAGGTTTCGTTTCTTTTTTTTTTTTTCTTTTTTTTTTCTTAATTTTATTGGGGAACATACTTCAGTGAAAAACAGTAGAATACCTTAAGTTTAGCTCATGGTCAAATTTATCTTACTCTGTGAGGGACAGAAATCACCACTATATGTAGCAATCTTGAAATCTTTGTTAAGAGGGTTCTTCTTTATCAGAACACATAATATAAAATGCTGAAGTTAAAGTTCTCTATTACCTCTTTTTACCAAATAACAGAGGATTGATGGAGCTGAGATCAGACATTGGTAAATTCTTCCTGTGTGAAATGTTTTCAAACAGATAGTCTCAAAATATGTAACTTGCAGGAAATAAATAACCTAGTAGCCATTTTTATTAAAAAAAAAGTTTAGTAAAAACCAAAAATAGACACATTGCAATTATGGCCCTTAGTTGCCTGAGTAGTTAGAATAGAAAATACTTTGAATGTAAGCAGAACAAAGAAGAGAAATGTTAATGATCTATATCTATGTAAATGGCATGACATAAATGAATTGCATATTTTGCAATTAGTCCCTTTCAACTACCACTTTTTTTCTCTTTGATATAACCAAAATAACTGCAGAGCTAAACAAGACTAAAGTGTCTTCTATTTAAGATCCCATTTTTCTTTCTTTTAATTCATTTTTTCAAGGGTCTTCCCATCATCACATAACAATGCTATCCATCTGTTAACATAGTTTAAAAAAGTTGTAGAACTTACAAACTCAGAATTTTCAGCTCTCTTAAATATTTAATAAGTGTTTTGCTTCCATTTTGAAGAAAAGGGGTGAGGCCCAAACCTTTGAAGAAGAGATCACATAACCTGTAATGAGGTTTCTCAGTGTTTCAGAAAGAGGGAGGATAAAAATGCCTTCAACATTCCTGTGGTCTGGAGTAGTTTCGTGGTTGGCATCACGTTTCTGGACATTTGCAAATATTTGTTTACTATCTGCAGAGTGGAATGGTTTATGTATCAGCCATTCCACTGTGGTAGAAATAGCTGCATTTCTTTAGTAGCTCACCTAAAACCTACTGTTTAAATTTTAGGCTTCAATTTTAAGCAAGGTGCCTGGGCTCTGTCTCCCGTCAATGAGGGCAAAAGGAGGAGCCTCTAAAGGTAGGTATTTAGCACACTGGGAAAGACTCAAATTCTTAACCCATCTTTTCCTCTCAATCTCTCCCCCTCCTTCACCCCACTCCATGACCTCAGAGATAGCTTCATTAGAGTCCAAATTCCTGCTGTTAACAGCTCTTGTCTCCTCATATCCAAGATGTCTTTCTTCCACACCTGGAATTCTTAAAATATCTGTTTTCTTCTTAGGGCAGAGTCAGTTTTGTATTATGACTTTTTTCTGTGCTCTTTAGAAGACTTAATGAGTGTGGTTAATCTCCTAGATCTAATAGCACATGGTTTGTGTTTACTCCAACGACCTCATTACCTACTGCATTTTATCTACTGATGTACCATATTTGACTCAGTCATAAGTTGTGATAAGTTGTCAATTATGTATGTTTCTGAAGTTAATGCTTCCTTTGATATAGGATTGCTAAAGAGTTGTATAAGCTAGAAAGACTACTGGTAAGAAAGACTAACCAGAAATCAGAACACAAATCTGAATTTTAGGCCAAAATTTTATGATAATTGTTGAAAAATAAGTCCATCTTGCAGCATTTGTACTATACAACTTGATCAAGACATCTGAAGTATTCTAAAGTTATAATAAGGAACATTTTATACATGGAATCCTCCATGTATCATGTTAGTTTTGTCTGAATTAAGGCACAATAGTATCTTCCACTTAAAGCTAAAGAGACAATGCACCTATTTAGAAGAAAGCATTTGAAGGTTTCATTTGCATGCTGGAGCTGTTTAATGATCTCAGTGTAAAAGTAGAAGTCAGTGACTAAGGAAGTCAGTTCAGGGAGAAGAGCACCAGGGCGGCACAGGATGACATTTCCCAATATAAAAAACAATAACTACAAGACAGAAGAAATTTCTATGAGCAACAATAAATGCCTTGATAAGGAAGCATTTTCTTGAGAACATGCTTTGTTAAGTTTTGTCATTTTTCTGTTATCCCATTTTTGCTAAAAATTAAATTCATTTTAATTTTACACTTACAAGAACAAAAGAAAAAAGATCCCAACAAAGAAAAAAAACAAACAAAAACAAACAAACAAAATATGAACACGAAACTCACCTTTCATACTTTAATATGAAATAGGACATCAGCAGAAAACTATTCAGAATAAACTACGTGAGGAAGATTGAAACTAAGGTCTGAAAATGTATCACTCTTGGAATTTCTTATAGCTTCCAGAGTTGTAACAAGCTCTGCCTAATTCTGTCTCCATCTGTAGGAAAGCTTCTTTATTTCTCTCACTTAAGATGACTTGTCTACCTGCTACTTGCTATTTTCAAGAATCAGTTCTTTAGTTTAGCTACAGTCTTGTCACGGTGTGTGCTGAGGCTTCTGTCCCAACCCATGCCTTGATGCTTCACCAAAGAATCACACACATGTGCTGTGATAGAGAAAATGCCATTCATCTCCATTCATAAAGTTACAGCAAATGTGTTTGCAACAGCCAGGAAAATACAAATATTCAAGTTCCTCTCACTTTTTAAGCCATTCCACCGGAAAAAAGCGTAACATTTGGTAATATGCTTTAAATATTAAATAAACACAATAAACATCAAAGAAGCTGATACATTGCCTGATGTTGAGGAATTGCCATTTTATTTTGTAGACCATACTTGTCCTATTCTGACCCTTAATCTTTTTGTTGTTCAGAGCACTCCTTGGAGATCACTACACCTCAGCCCCATGATGAAAACACATCTGAGGGCTTTGCAGAGAAATCTTTAGCCCATTACTTCTTTAGCAGCTGTAATCATGAAGTGCACCTTGCAAGTATCAGACTGTAGAGATGATATCTGGAATTGGGAAGTGTGCTGTAAATCTCACAAACTATTAGCTATTACCATAACAAAAAGCACAAATAGTGTGTACTGTCAACTATTTTAGAAGAGCAGCAAACAGTGACAGTTGCAACTTTAAAATAAACAATTGTTTATTTCCTTTTATATATGTATATTATATTCATTTGTGCAAACTATGTGAATATGCCCCTTTAGGACAAATAAAAATAAATCTTAGTCTGAATAATAAAATCTAGTAGCTGACATTTTTGGAAAAATTATATTCAAATCTCCCAATAGACAACAAATGCAACAAAACTTGCTTTTACCAGTTTTCAAAGCATAAATTTAAAAGTATTTTCTGTATTTTAATTTTTTTATTGTGATGTTCTTCTCACCACCAAGATTTAATTTGCCTTGTAAGTTTACTGTCTAAAATGACAGTGATGTGGGAATTCTAGATGTATATATGCAATATAGAACTGTTGTCTTCGGAAAAGCAACTCAAATAGAAAAACAAAACTCCCTTGGTGAATTAATAAATTTATGTAGATATTCATTCATTATTTGGATCAAGTATTTCCAGAGCTGCTTTCTAAAGTTAGGGCCTAGTCTACTTCATCTAGACATCTAAATTTTTTCTGATTCCATGTGCCTAGTTCACTGGTCCCCCTAAATAAACTAATTTCTACAGTAAGTAGAAAGCGGCTTTTAGAGACTGACAGAAGAAAATTGTTTCAATCTAACATGGGGGTCTTTTCTATTGATTATGAAGTCTTTATCAAATGTCAGAACTTTCTGTAGGTGATGGATCCTGTTGTCAACAGTAGAATGTTCCACATTTTCCAACCAGTCTGTGCATTAAAACACATAATGCACCATTGAAGTTCTATTGTCTGCATTCAAAGATAATCCAATAGACATGGTCACTGAAACCATGGTCTTGGGGAGACAAAGGGGTGAATGACCCCCCTGGCCCCTGGCTTGGAATTATCATTATAAACAAATAATAGTATTTTGACATAGAATTATTGACCAAACCAATTCTGGCCTACCCCAGAATCCAGGGTTTTGTGGGGGATTTTGTGGCACAGGATAAAAGTTATGATATCATGTCTTCTTGTGGACTGCTTCCTAAACAAAGGATATTAGAATAAAAAAATACATATTGCTGTACTTCTGCTAAATGCTATGCAAACACACCAGGTATAGGTCTTAAACTCTAGCTTAAAGTGAAAAGAGCCTATAACATATCCAAAGCAAGAGTGATAGGATTACTGTCCAGGAGTCCATTTCAAATATGGTGCTGTGAAACATGTAGACAGGTTTGAAATAAGTAATAAAAACAAAGCTCAAAAGAACACATTATGCTATATGATTTGCTTAACATTATTCTTTAATTAAAGTTCAGGAATCTTCTCTTATAAATGTAAGTGGCAGATGGTGAAAATTAATTTATTCCCTAATGTCTTCCAAGTATCTCTACAATAAGAGTTATTATCGTGTTGCTATTGTTACTTTTAAAAAGATTGGGAATTTTGGTAACAGAGAGTTGATTATAACAGCCTTTCTGGCTTTGCTGTGCAGAAAGGGGTCCAAAAGAAACTGAAGCCAGCAATGAGGCTTTATGCTCCCCTGCCATATTGAGTCACTAATTTTTCGTGTTTTACTTTAGCTGTTACCAGTGTGTTTTTAAAAACCTGTCATTTATTTGTTTCTTCCTGGAAAATGTTTTAAGAGTCGTATTCACTGAGCATGACTGAGTTATCTGGCTTTGCGTGGATTTTAGATAATCACATTCTGTGGACCACACAGCATGGAGGGCCTCGATCACAGTGCTCAGGAATAAGCTCTCTTGGATCAGACTTTTTGCATCCATGCTATAAACCATTTGCACTGCAGCTGCTCTGACTCTTATATAGTATCCCTGAATCATCACTGTTATTTGGTGCGGGTTTTTTTCAGTTCAAGAAATGTAACATAACGTGGAGGCTGTATTACAGATCATTGTTTCATAATGGATGAAACATGGGTCTGGCATCAGGATATAAGGAGGATTCTGGAGATGCACAGATTGCTGGGATAAGTGTTGGTGGACCTGGAAAAGGGAAAAAACCCACTTGCTTTTATCTCATTGTGAACAGATCTGAATGCCCAGATATTTTCTTGGAGAGCATGCTGTTAGGAATCCAAATCAGTCATGGAGCAAAAGAAAAGCTAACTGGTGTGAGGAAAGGATTTCAGGCTTGTGGTTATTCTCTGGCTCTTTTATTTATTGCAGTAGTACTCAGATTCCTTCACTGTGTTAACATAATTCACAACAGAAAAGCTTTAGAAAATAATTCTGCATTTCAAGAAATCCAGATACTAAGGGTATTCTTTATTTATTTTTATGGAGTAATACATCACAATGTTCATCATGTCTGAAAAAAAGAAACTGAAGATTTACACAGAAAGTGAAAAATACCAATAAAAGCTCATGGAGTGGTATTTTACATTTATGTTTGTTGGTTCTTTGAAAGTTTTTTTGTAATTATTTTATCTACAGATAATAAAGTACATTATTTTCCAATTACAAAAACTATCCATAACTATCATCTTCATGTGATTATTCACCTCTATTCTTTCTTGAAAATGTCACTATAAACACTAAGTTCAACCATGCTTCTTTTATTCCTAGGAAAGGCACTTCTCATAAAGTGTTCCCAAATATTCATTTCTGAAAACCATATGATAGCAAAGTTTCTATGTGTCTGAATTTTATGCAGTGAGTTTCTAAGTTTGTCTATGCCTTGAAACTCGATATTAAATTTTAGAGTTTCCTTACTGTACTTTAAAACCTATGCCCATATATTATGATTTTCATACTGGAAAGTGTTAATCATACCTGAGTCAGTATATAATTAAATTTTCATTGTCTATCACTGGTATATCTCTGTTAACCACGGACACAGAGGGAAAGATGGAGGAGAAGCCCATATTTTTGGGTTGGCTGTTTTACCAGCAGGGTTTATCAATGATATTGAAGGGATAAGCTGCTGAATATTAAACAACAGTAAACAGTTTTGATTTTGATGTACCCATAAATTTATTTGAAAATACATTAATATTTTGTGCATTAAACAATTTAAGGCTGGAATAACGTAATAAAATACAGCTAGCTCACAGCTATAACTTGAAGGATTATTTTTGACTGTTGACATTATTATTCAGGCTTGACCTGAATGGATATGTCACATGCATTGTTTCAGGGACTACAGGAAGCAATTAAAAAAAGCAAAGCTCCTAGTCATTCCTTATTTTAAAAAGAAAATTCCTGAGAAATAGGTAGTGATGGTGATATTTCTCAAAGACACGCAACACTAGAAAAAGCTTATTGCTTATTGCATCCTTAGGAGAATGGAAATTTTATGATTTTATAAATATGATCTTCATCTGAGGTATTGAAAGAGCAACTACCCTTCCCTCACACTATGGGGTCTTATGGAATAATTAAAAAGGTACAAAGATATTCTTTCATCTGTCACATTCATTTGGTGCAATGGGTTAGACTAGGACTATGAAACGACGATGTGGAGAGTCCTTTCTTTAACAAAAGCATAGGCTCTCTGTTTTTTTAAATATTCAGATTTCTTTTTGCTTTATTTATTTTTTCCTTGCAGAAAATGTGTTACTACAGGTGTTCATCAGAATATTTACAGCAAAGATTTTGACTAGTAAACAAAATTTCCCATTCTGTTAGCAGTGCCCAGCTGCAGTTCTGCTACAGAACCTGCCAATAGTTGTGCCTGTCTTTGCTAAAAGACAGAGAAAAGAGACCAGCACTAAATATATCTTTCCTTTCCATATTGTTTTCTCTTGGGTAATACACATGGAAAAAGGGTTAATGTTTGGTCATTATTGCTAGCACACAGGCACACATTCTGTTGTTTGGTGTGCTTAATTTTGGAATTTCATTTAAGGAATGGCTTATATGGGAAAATATGTAAAGGAAGATGTAAAAAATTTAGTTTGGTGTACTGAACATAACAAAATGTATTTAGTAAATAGTGTTAAATACATGTTCCCACAGAACTATTGATGAAAAGTAGTTTATAGTTTGAAGAGTACTTTCTGATTAATCTCAGACAGCTATGCCTGTCATGTCACTTTGTTTCATTTTAGAGGTCGTTAATGAACTAGAAGTTAATTTTCATCAGTATTACAGATGCCCCAGGCAATACACAATGTGAGATAATTTATGATTCTAATGTAATCAATAGGATAAATTGATGTGCAGATATTGCTTATGATTGCGCGCTAGAATAACTGTATTCAAAATCACATTTAACCTATCTGTTTAGCACAAACAGAAATTCCATAGACTTCTTTTTCTATTTAATTTTCAGTGCCTTAAGGAAAAGCCGAACTAATGGCAACTTACCATAGCTTTAGATGGAGGGGATTTGCTCTTCCTTTCCCAAAAGTTTTCCATTTATTCACCTCTTTTTAAATGTGCCTAGCAAATAACTGTTTTCATGTGTTTAAAAATACTGACAACTGTTATCACTGCTAACAGTTGTCCTGGGTTTCAGAGCTAGGGATTTTTCAGCTTAGTGTATACTATCAGATTCTAGGACATGTTTTATTCCTGCTGGGCCTAGAATAACTTTCTGCTTGGTCATTCTTCTTTTTATGACCTGCAAAGCTAGTTTGAGCAAGTCTTTGAAGAAAATTAATTGCATGGATCCCTAAAAAACCTTTTAATAACTCTATGTTTGTTACTGGGTTGAGTGGGTTCTTGTTGTCTTTACTGCCAGAAGCTGCCAAAGAAAATAGTCTTGCACAGTAAAAGGAAGATTAAAGACAGCTCAGCACTGTGAATTGAACAAAATGCCAGAGCATTTTAGAGATAGCACATATATAACAGCTTACAATTAAAATATAGAAAAATCCTAAATATAACTTGGGTAGTAAAAATTTGAATGCTCACAATTCTTGTTCTTAAAAAGAATAAATATTGCTGTGGCAAAGCCTAATGCATTTTTTTCCTACTTCCTTCCCTACAGCAAGAATATTGCTGCTGACAGAATAAATCTCCACATGTGATCCAAATTCACAGTCTATTTTATTGCATACTTCAACTTCTTCAGTAGTAACATAGGAGAAAATGCAAAAATTCCATAATAGATGGATACACATCCCAATATCCTTCTCCTCTTCACAGATCCAAATGAAGTTCTTACTAATTAAAATGACAACTGTCCATGAAATGTGATGTCAGGCTTCCTTTTTGGAAACTTTCAACAGTATAAAACTTATACCCTTAGTCTTACAAAAATTCAGCTATGTTTGAGTCTACTAAACTACTTGACTTTAGGGCCATGATGTGACAAGATGTTCTATTGATACATTGAGTTACTACCCTTTTACTTTCACAGGTCTTTGTTAACTTCTCATTAAATTTCCAAAGTGTTGACAGACGGGAAAATAGGATATATTGTTCCACCTTCTCTGTAATATCTTGATATTATGAGCAAATTGTCAGAAAATAATGGCAAGTGCTTCTCACTCTTCTCTGAACACCTAAACAGACATGATAAATGTTAAATAACTGGTCCTGTGAAAGGGGACACATCACTGGACTGCATAAGCTAATAACTTTATGCCACTCTAGATAATTACTTACAGTTTTCATCACTTCTTGGAGCTATATTGAGGGCACTCCAAAAAAAGCCTGAAGGTGTATGCAATGAATTGGCACCGTCACTGGATGCTACACTGGCATCATCTCCTAATCAAGTCACTCAGGTTTCTAGGTCGATGTGGCTGAGTGTGGGTTGGTGTCAGAGTTCTGAAAACTGTGGTGAAAAACTGTGGCTGGATTCAGCCCTTTACACTCCTGTAATCCTAGCAGAAATCACAGGAAGGAAGCCTGGAAAGAACAGCAAACAAAAACATGTACTAATGCCTGTCAAAAGCCACTCAAAATTATGGCTCATTTCAGCAGACCTGGAAAGAGAAAGGATGTTTTATTTCTTTGTGACTTTTTCATCAGCAGCACTTTTGCATGATTTATTGATATTTTTTAAAAGTGCCATAGGACAACTATTGCTTGTGTCTCTCAGACACAGCCAGGACTGGAAACTTATTTCTGATTTTAATAGTCTCCTAATATTTATAGCCTACTGCTCTTACACACAGAAAAGAAAAGATAATAACTGTTTTTAATTACTTGTAAATCCTTTTTAATATGATTTTCTCTATGTCTTCAAGCTAAGCATCCTTCTAAATCAAGACAAAAATTTTAATCAGATTTGCATATTTTTTTTATTTTCCCTATGTTCATTTTTATGCATTTTTTCTGCTTTAGTTTTGATAAGAATGTATCAGATTTAGTCAAACCCTTTGAAGTCCATATGAGACAAGTTTTGCTTACAAAGCAGGTTGATGAAGTTTTAGTGCACAAAATTCGCTTCCACTATCACCTTACTGTTTTTCACAATGTTGTGTCTTCTCACTGAAATACCCACATCCACCAGCATACCTCATACCATAACAGCCACAACTACAATTCCCTGAGCTGCTTATCCAGCCTAAAATCTCAGAATAACCCAACTTCATTCTGAAGCATGGTCCCTTTGTGCAGTATGGATAGTTACCTTTCATCCATCACATTTCCCTCTGAGCTAGTTAAGTGTTTTTCCCTGTTTGCATTCTGTTCCTCCCTGTTCCTTCGGTGGAATCCTGGAATGCTGTGGGCTGAGCAAACTGATACTGTTTCCATCATATGATCCCAATGAGCTTGTGGCTAGGGGAGCTGAGAAATTTTGCTCCTACAGGATGTCAGTAACATGTAATCACAGCCCTCTATAAATTTCCCCAATATCCTTCTCATGGGATGCATTCCTTCTCAAACTACTCCAGTGTGGATCCTTTCCATAAGTTGCAATCCTTTGGGAAGGACTGCTCCTATGTGGGTCTTCTGGAGGGTCACAAGTCCTGCCAGCCAACCTGCTCTAACGTGAGCTTCTTTCTCCACAGTCCATAGGTCCTGCCAGTGTGGGTTTCCCATGGCTCACAGCCCCATTTGGGCTCCAGCATGGGGTCCTCCATGGGCTGCAGGTGGATCCCTGCTCCATCATGTGCCTTCATGGGCTGCAGGGGAGCAGCCTGCCTCATCCCAACCCTCACAACAGGCTGCAGGGGAATCTGCTTTGGGACTTGACGCACTTCCTCCTTCACTGACCTTATTTTACAAGACTGTCACATATCCTGACTCCACTATCTGGCTGCCATTGCACATGTGTTTCACCCCCTTGTTAAATCTGTTGACTCAAAGGCAGTACCGGCATCACAGGTGGTTTTAGTTTTGGGCAGCAGTAGGTCTTGGAGCCAGCTGGCATTGGCTCCATCAGACATGGAGGAAGCCTCCAGCAGCTTCTCATGGAAACCTCTCCATAGCATCCCTGAAACATAAGGTTTGCCATGCAAACCCAATACATTTTTATATATATATATATATATATATATATACACATATTATGTCAGGTTTTGAGTCAATAGTTGTAGAATACCTTATAAAAATCTTCAGTGAATAATAGTTGACATAAAAGACTAAGACTAAGATTGTCCTAAGTAGGAACTACGACTGTAATGCCTTTGAGTCAGTTTGAATATATAAAGTCCTGAAATAAAAGATATTTCATTTCTCAGACAAAAACTGGAGATGTAGCTTTGCTCAAATTAAGAGATATCCTTTGTGTTGTGATGCAAAAGTGGTAGGACATGTCAGTGATATAGGTTCAGTGAATATGGTGTGTGTACCCTATTAAATATTTTCTTAGGAACATTTAGACTAATTGCTTTTACTTAGAGATTTCTGATTTAAATGTTCTCCAAGAAGCAAAGTCGAAGCCTAATCCCATCAACCATCATCTTCTTTAAACTTTCTAGAGCTGCTGAGAAAGCACTAATAACTGGCAGTAGATTTCCTCTGCCCATCCTCATGATGTGAGAGACACAGAGGTTTGCTTTTAACTGATTCCCTTGTTTCCTTGCACACCCTAGGAAGTCTGCAAAGAAAATATATTCAGAAGCTTAGCGTCAAGCTTTTGAGCAGATGTTCTTTTGCCTATACACCTCTCAGCAGATATTTCTGACTTTTTCCCCTGAGTCATCAGCTAAAAGAAAGATATGCAATATCTATACTCCTTTTCCTGCCAGCTATTAAGTTTAAGCCCCGTCCTACTCCTTTTCTCCATGGGGAGATGAGCAAAGACTTAGAAGAGTAGCCAAAGGCTATAAGTTCCTGGAAGGGGACTGAAGTGTCAATACCAAAACAGAATGGGAAAAGGGAAAAGAGTCTAAGGATAAAGGCACAGAGTAAGAGATACTGAAGATGGACAGGACTGAAGAGGTCATGGAGAAAGATAATATTTTAAGTGCTGGAGAGTAAAAGAGGCAGACTTTAACTAAAAAGCGTTTAGGAGCTAGTGAAACCAATACATAGAGTACAATTATGACCTCAAAAGAAACCTGGATTTTGGCCAATTTCATAAAACTGGAAGTATGGTAGTTGAAAGCAATTACATTTATTGCGAAAAATGTTTGTATGTTTGCAGGAAGTATCGTTTCTGATCCTGAATATTTTCATCCATAAATCACAGCTTTGCAAAAGGAATTTTGCCCTCTGAAATACAGCTGTACCACCGAATTGTTAGGGGTCAGTCTCTGGCAGTGAAGTTTACTTTGCTGAGACAGTTTCTGATTCATTGGAAAGGGCAAGAATTAGGCTTCTGACTCCAGAATCAGAACAGCTACTAAAAAAGGAGATGGAGTGGCAAAAAGACTGCATGCAGGGGGTTGGCTACTCATCTCATGCAAAAGCATGAATCTCTTTAAAAGTGGGATGCAGAGCTACTTAGATTAATGCCATCCAGAATTATGGTGTACTTAGAGAAGAGGCGCAGGCAAATGAGGATTCAAGGAAGTCGGGCAGCCTAGAAAATAGAAGTAAAAGTGTATTCTAAATCATCATTTTTCCAACGATCTGAGGATTTTTTTAGATGCCATTTCAGTTTTGAGACGGAGATTTCCTGTAAAGCTAGACGTTTATGAGAAACAAAGTATACTAGGGAAGTGATGAAAGAGAGTATGTAAGGAGGGATGTAAATGGTGTGAAAAGTGTGCTTACCAAAAAGTGGGAGGCCAGTGTTCAGTGTTCTCTTGAGCCTGAAGAGATTCAAACTCACATCTGCAGGAGCTTAAGGTAATTCCTTAATCACTAGGCTGGAGAATAATTAGATGACATGTGCATTTACATGATACAGTGAAACACTGAGGCAGCTTACCACCATGTATCTAAGTGCTTGGCACCAAAAAGTAACAAGTTCAGGATTTTTTGTTGTGTTTTCTCTGACCATCTGCTTTGTATGAAGAAAAATAATATCTGATTGCAATGGATTTAAAGTTATCATTCTCTTACTGATGTGTAACTTACTCAAATAAGTAAAGAAAAGAGTCTTGGCACTTTCATGAATTTAATTGAATCCCTCTGATGTCAAGGGGATTTATCATGCACTGGACTGAGGTTTAGCAAATAATACTTATCTCTACAATTTCCAACCAATGGTAAAGAGATTCTGCCCTCAGTTGCAAATGGATTAAGGAGAAATGCTTTCAGACATTCGATACTGATTCCTTTTGTGGCAAGCTAATGAGCTCAGCCCTCACAAAGTGGTCTCAGGACATTATTTTTGAGTTAGCAACTCAGCGGTGTCTGAGCATTATATGGACAGCTGTTGTAAAGGGGTCACAAAGGCCTGTCAAAACAGCAGTCTTCATCTTCTTTCTTCGTAATCATAAATTAAACAGAACTCACTTCCAAAAATCCGCAGGCAAGGCTTTCACAGACTGTGTCAATTAAATAACAGTATATTTGTTGATAGAGTCACGCAACCATTTTCTTGTTTGTCCTCACTGTTTAAAGTGCTCCTGTCCACTCTACTTCTTGCAAAGTGACTTGATCTGTGATGAACTACATTTTTGCTTATATTCCTTGCCTCCTGCGCCCACCCTTCCTCTCTAATTATTATTCAAATATCAGGATTTAAGGAATTGTAGGAAGTTATTGGAATAGTTCTACCATCCAACAGCTTTACTTGTCTTGTACATTGTCGATGCGGTAAACATAACCTGCTGGAGGGCTAACAAATATGATCTATTTGAGAGGAAATTAAAATGCTGTAGTTAGCATTAGAAACCATTTACCAATTAAATATGAGAAAGTTTTGGTTAGTCAAAAATATGAATGAAACAACTAAAGGTGATTTTCAAAAATGTTTAAAAATATCTAAGGAGAAATGATTAAAAACTTCTCTGGAAATGTGGATTAATAAACATAAGACTTCTAAATTTGTTTTTAGTCTCTGTGTCCTCTTCTGGTATTGCAAGTTTTTACCTTTAACCTGTTTCTCTCCTGCTGCTTACCGCTTAGTCTCATGCCAATTTTCTGTCACATTCCTCCCTTTTAGATTTTTTTTTTTGTGTTGCCCTTTTTCTCACTTCATTCTAACCATCAGCTTACTGTATGTTTTCCTGTTCCTGTATAATCTAAGCAGTATTTTGCTTTTTGTGTATGCCTAAATGGTTCTTCTTTCCTCCTTTCCACAAGTTCTTTCTTATTTTGAATTTTTTTATATTCCATTGTTACCTCACACTTACAAGCAACTTGTCATTTCTTCTATGTTTATCTTTGTTGTCTCCCAAGCTGCAAATTTTCTTAACACATCTTGGCGGCTATAACTTCCCTGGAAACTACCTAAAAGAGCACTTATAGCTCTAAGTTTATGAACATATAGCTGAAATGCCAGATAATTTGAAACATACTGGCAGCAGACTGACTGATGATTATGGCAGTGCAAGAGCAAAATATATTGAAATTCTACGCAAAATATAGGTTCTCCTGTGACATTTTCACATTCAACTTGCACCTTTATGACAGCAAAATTAACCTCCACCCCAGCTTATCTTTCAATAACAAAACACTGTGTGAAAGACCTACTAATCTGTCTTTTATATGAACCTTTCAAAAGTTTCTACTATTATATTTTTTTTCATTTTTAAATGCACATAGAAAGATTTCTGAGTTTAACCATCATATAGTTGTGGACATTATATTTTATATCAGGACCCTGAGCTATTGCTCAATAAACTCACGTAATACAGAACTAGGCTGGACACTGGAAAGTAATACAGTGTGTTAGAACAAACTCTGTTCTTCCACAAAGCAGCTCACAGACACTGAGGTAATTACGAATTTTCATTGCCAGCCAGAGGCTACTTCACCACTTTTGGTGGTGTTAGTGGGAGGTCAAAACCAATTCATCTTTATGAACTTTCAATAAGTAAGTAACTTAGAAGATTATTTCCTCACAATCTGCCAAACTATATTTGGAATTTTCTTACACTTTTTCAGCTGAATAATGCAGTAAATAAATAATTTTTTTCAACACTTCAGAGTAATATTTTAAGAAGAGATAACTCTAACCCTAACACTGAACAGGGTCTCCCCTCGAGTATGCTCAGTGTCCATCTTCTAAGAATCAAGTGTTTTCTGATTGTTTCATGTTTGCACCCAAAAATGCTGATAGTGTTAAAAAAAAATCTTTGTCTTCTAAGACACAGGAAAGCTATGACTACTAATTTTGTCTATGCACTTAAACTCAAAATTATCCACATCTTCAGTTTTAAATATACATAGAGACACATAACGTAAAAGTATTCCTGTGAATAGCCTGAAAAGTGCAAGATCAAACAAATAAATAAGTCTTTAGAATAACTATTTCTTAGTAGCAAAATAAATAAATTAAATAAATAAGTAGGCATTAAAATTCTCAGAGACTGCCTGCGATCTGTCAGCTAAGGTGAAAGTCACAAAAATCTTACAATGCCACTAATAAAATAGAAAAATTATAGTCTTAGTGTTATAAACCATTTTCCTAGTCATTTAAGGGCTGTAAACAAGACAGGATACATTCATTTGTGGACTTCAGCACGTATTTTGTCTTGGGAAGTTAAAAAATCTATCACAATACTAGAAGTAGGAAGGCATGTAGTTGAATAAATCCCTTGCTCTGTTACTACACGTCAGAAAGAAATCAGTGCTTGCATTTATGAACAAAATTTCTCTAAAGATTATATTTCCATCAAACACATTTCAAGACTGCATTGAAATACAATAGACTCCATTTGTGCCAGAAAACATGATATAGAATCATGGAATCATTAAGGTTGGAAAATACCTCCAAGATCATTGAGTGCAGCCTCTGACTGATCACCACATTCAATCATTTCTCGAGCAATTCCAGGGATGGTAACTTCACCACCTCCTAGGGCAGCACGTTCCAATGCCTAACCACCCTTCCCAAGAAAAAGTTTTCCTGATGTCCATCCTGAACCTCAGCTTGAGGCCATCTCCTCCTGTCCCATCGCTGGTTGCCTGGGAGAAGAGGCCCACCCTCACCTGTCTGCAGCCCCCTTTCAAGTGGTTGTAGAGAGTGATAAGGTCTCCCCTGAGCCTCCTTTTCTCCAGGCTGAACAATCCCAGCTCCTTCAGCTGCTCCTCCCAGGGCATACTGAGGACATTTCCAAACAAGCAACAGGCATAGACCATAGAGTTTCAGATATAGAATCTGTTTTCTTCATTGTTTGCACAAACCCCCTCTTCCATTTG
>LTAT01000001.1:36770627-36793403 GCA_003286495.1 Chlorodrepanis virens | reverse complement strand
CCCCCCCAAAAAAAAAAAAAAACTGAAAAAATCAGAAAAATAAAACAAAATCACGGGGAGTCATAGATTGCCTATGGCAGAAGCTTGTTCCTTGTTGTTTTTTTTTTCAGAAAGAATCTTTAGTCAATTTTAAGGGTTTGAAGAAGAGATTGAAAAAGAGCAAAATTGAAACATCTCTCACAAAAACCAGCTGCTATTATCAATGTAAATTCTAAAACCATTGGAAGTTGAAAAATGATAGATGAAGTTCTAGGCATCATCTTTATGCAAGGCAGATTTGGCAGACCGTTTGTGTTTACTTGAAGAGTGATGCATAATTTCATTGTGACGCTGATTCGTCTTAGAACAAAAATAAAGTAAGATCTGAATAATTGTCTGTTAATTGAGCTGTCATATATCCAATAGAAGACATTTGTTTGCTTTTTTTTAAGAGCATGCATCTCTGCAAGCACAAATTTGGGTACTTGCCTGCTGTAGAAACTATGGGAAAATACAAGTATTCTTGCAATTGAAATACAATTCACTTTCTACGAGATCTGTAGTACAGGGAAGGCAATCATAGAAGCTGAACCTGCTATCAACCTGGCAAAAATTATAATGAAGATAAAACAGTTTCAGAGTGAGGAAATACAGACAAAATGTGGATAAAATAAAGGAAAAAGTATGAAAAAAAAAAAAGAATTAATAAAAGTACCTGAAAGAGAAGTCCAAAAATAAGGCGGCATACAGTGACACAAAAGAAAGAGGATATATTTATTCTATTCATAAAAGTATGAAGAGTACAGAAACATATGAACAAGTCAATAAGGGTGGAAGCCAAAGAAAATTATCAAAACAATAGCTGACAATAATAGAAAAGGAAGCAAGCTTGTCTGCCAAAACATATTTTATACAGATACTTAAATCTTAGAAACATAGGACAAGCTGAGTTGAAAAGGACCCACAAGGATCATCAATTCCAGCTCCTGGCGCTGCACAGGACAATTCCCAAGAGTGCCACCATGTGCCTGAGGGTGTTGTTCAAATACTTCTTGAACTCTGCCAGGCTTGTTGATGTGACCACTTTCCTGGGGAGCCTGTTCCAGAGCTCAACCGCCATCTGGGTGAAAAATCTTTTCTGGTTTTCCAACCTAAACTTTCCCTGACTCAGTTTTGTGCCATCGTCAAAAATGGTTTGGCTGAACGGCAACTTGGTGTTACAACCTGTAGGCAAATTTGGTTTTAGCTTAAGCAGTACCTTGCTTCCATCCTTCTTGAAACACACATTGAATTGGTACACAGTGTTAGTTATGAAAGGCTGTGTTTTCTTCTGTTTTCTGATTACACATGTGTAAATACCTATGCAAGGATTTTTATTGGGTCCTGCATTACTGATCCAAAAATTTAATCCATTACAAATGCTCTTTAATACTCCAAAATCCATCAGAGTTCAACAAATTATTTCCTAAAGATTTCTTTTCATTATACAATTCTGCCTAAAGTGCACATTGCTTGGCAGGTTTTCATTATATCTGATCTCCAGATCATGCTCCTAGCATGACTTTCTGTAAAAGATGGTGTAGGTCTTGTCTTTATATGCATGATTAGCTTCACACATTCTTCCCCATGAGACATTATTAATAAATAGCAGTATTCTTTTCCTGTTGAATTGAAAACACATGAAAAAACAAAAAAAAGTCTTGTTTTCTATAGCTACATTCTATCACAGCTTAATATCATTAAATGCATTAATGTCTTCATTTTCCTCAAGGAAAGTTTCAGTGAATGTGTCCTGGTTTTGGCTGGGATAGAGTTAATTTTCTTCCTAGGAGCTGATACAGTGTTGTGTTTTGGATTTAGTATGAGAATAATGTTGAAAACACAAGGATGTTGCTCAGTAGTGCTTATCTTTGGTCAAGGACTGTTCAGTTTCCCATGATCAGACAGTGAACAGGTGCACAAAATGCCAGGAAGGAACATATACAGGACAGATGACCTGGACTGACCAAGGCCATATTCCCATACAAAATATCATGCCCAGGATATAAACTTTGAGGAGCTGATTTCTGCTCAGGGAAGGGCTGGAAAGTCTTTCAGGCTTTAATGAAAATTTCATTTCCCTTGCATTTTTTCTAGTTTTAGCATATTCTTCTGATATTTTTATATGAAAAATGTTTCCCAGTCCCAAGTTAGAAAAAAATGTTATTTGTCCCCTTCCTCCTCGTAAGCAAACAGCTTTCTCTTAGGTTCACTCACTAGTCTCTCCCTTACCCGTCTGAAAACTTTAGTATTAATCTTTCAGATTGTATAATTATATTTTTTTTGGTGAGACAATATATCTTCCTACAGCAGGTCACCAAAGAAAACAATTTTTTGTTTCTGATCATTTATGCCCAACCTGTGAGAAGCTTTTTTTCAAAAGGAAGAGGAGACAGGAACAACTTATTGCAGTTAGTTAAAGAAAAAAAACAAACCTTCATTGTTATCTTTAGGATACTAATTCTGAGGGGAATCAAAGGTTCAGCATATCCTGGTGTAAGTGTTTGGATAGAAATGTGACTACAACAATGTCTGTGAAATGAAAATTTAGAGTAATGTTGACACCAATTGAAATACAATCAGAGGAAGTGTCACAAATAAACTTTTGTCTCCCTTAGGTCATGAAACTTTTGTTTCTAAGATCATGAATTCAGAATAAGCATGTATATGAATGGAAGTGCACAAAATTGTTAAGGAAATAATCAAAAGTTCTGAGGTTTGTTATTTTTAGATGCTTTTTCGCTAGACAAACTATGAATAAGTTCCTATAAATACAAGGACTATGCAGGAAGAAAAAGAAAGTGGTTAAGCACAAGCAGTAATCAAAGCTAGTTATATCTTTTATTTGACCAAAATATGCAGATTTTAAAATGTATTTCCATCAATACAGTTTTGCACCTGTGGATGGGTTGTCTTTGTAGCTGTTCTCAACCCTTTTAATGGAAATGTGATAAAGACATGAAATGAAAATAATAAATATTTACATAAAAACTATCTCAAGCATTTTTTTGGAATGTCTTTTTGAAACCTAGCTCTTCCAAAGGTACTCTGATAAGCTAGAAGCTTGTTAAAGACAGTATAGCTATGATTGAATGTGAGAAGAACCTTTAGTAATTATGTGGTCCTTAATTTAGGATTTTCAGACAGGAATCCAAACTGCAGTGTAAAGCAAAGTGGAGTTAAGTACATACATGTTAAATAAATAAATGGAATTTCAGGTGCTTGTGTGGATAGTAAATTATTTTTTTAAGTATCTGTATGTCTGATACTAAACATGTCTTTTTAGGATTACTGTTGACCTGTTCATTCACCAGTCTGAGCACATGCCATCCTCACACCAGGGGTATTATTCTAACGTGTAAGATATCTTTATAATTTTTAATGATTAAACATTTGTTACTGCAGGTTATATTTTTCTACTTCCAACCTAGCTTTCTGGGCTACCAGCAGGCATGTTGTCATGAACAAGAGCAAACAATGTGTGGTTTGTGTGGAAAGCTGGGCTGTTCCATGAAGGAAGGCACTGTGTAGCAAAATTCCATATCACAGTGTATCAGTCAGAAATTTATTGAGCTATACTTATGAAGACCTCCATAGTGCCATTTTTTGCTGCATTAAAATTTACTCTTTTAGGCATGAAATCACTCATAGGCTGTAGAAAATTGAAGGAATTTGTTCAAATTGAATTTTTAATATGAATTTTACAAACTATCGGATGAAATAGCAGTGCTTAATTCTATGCTTTTCTGATGTTTTATTTTTGAGAAAAATGAATTCACCTTTATGTATGAATTTATAGTAAATAATCTAAAGATACACATCTATTTGATTTTACAGTAGGACACATTAAACTTGTTTAGTTATCTTCTGTTCCAAGTAAAGCAAATCAGCAATCAGTCCGTAAGTTTTAATAGAGAGTGATAGGGGAAAAATAATCAAAACAGCTTTTGATGTTACAAATTGCAAGACACAAAATAGCCCGCTCTGTCTATCATATTGCCTTGGTTTACTCTTTAACTTGTTTTCCTCCTCATTTTCTTCACATGGTGAGCCTTTATGACTTAGCTTTTGCTGAGTTTCAAATGAAAACAAAGAGAAAAGAAGAAAAAAAAAATTTTTTTAAGGGATTTACTTGCACTCCTCTCCAGGAGGCAACACTTCTAGGCTGAGAAATAGTTCTTTAAAGAACTGGGAATTGAGTATTCTTAATCCACTAGATTTTACAATGACCAACTCTCCAAGGAGCTCCCTTGTTTCCATTACAACTTTTCTTTTATTGTGTGAAATATTTGAGAATGTGTGTGTGTGTGTGTGTATGTGTGTGTGTGTGTATGTGCTTGTGTTCCTAAAGAGCAAAACAAAGACAATGTAAGCTCAAAGTCTGTCACAGGAGGAGTTTTAGCTATGTGTGTGGTTCACGTAGATAAATCATTTCCTTTCAGAATATTTATTAAAATAACTAGAAGTATTCTCTTTGGGCTGATGTATTAAAGTGAGCTGAAGAACATGGGGGAAAAAAAGTGGGATTTTTTTTTCATTAAAATGATAATTAATATACAATTAGATTAAAGAGAAAATGAAAATAAAAATTACTTCAATTAAAGCTGCCAAGAACTGGTTTAATTTAGCAACGTCATGTAATTCTCCGAATGTGTTATTGTTGGTAAAGACCTGCCATTCAGAACCTGTGAATCAAACAAATTTTCAAAATTAGTTTTAAGTCCATGAGGGCAGATGGTAATTGTAATTACACCCAGGGCAGGGCATATACAAGATATTAGACTGAATTTCAGAGCACAGCGTATTTGCAAAAGAGCAGGTAAGATTTTTTTTTTTTTTTAATAATCTAACCATTTAGTTCCTCAAATGTTATGGTACCAGAGCATTCTCACCTCTCACTGCACTGATAGCAATGGACATGGAAGGTGGAGATTATCATCCACCACCACATCCATGATTTGGCATCTGTTATCCCATTTTTGGGATACATGTCACGCTGTACTAGAAGGAATCCAGGATTTGTGGGGGTTACAAAAAGTAGGGAGCATGAAGGAACCTGACTATACACTGTCATGATGGAAGCTCTGCTTTCCAGTTCTTCTTCATAATGAAGTTTCTGTGTTTTACACCATCATAGTTTCACGCTGGGAATGCATGACATTCACTTGTGGAAACAGGCATCTGACTGCTCCCTCTCTTTTACCCATTAATCTCACTTATTTTTTTCTACTGATTCTTCTCCTAGGTCACTGCAACTTTGCCTAATTTATTCCCCTCTGATATCCATGTGACATCAGTTTCATTCCACTCCTCCCAAAATGGTGTTTTGTTAGATATAGCTGGAAACATCAGCTTTGAAAAGAATTAATAAGCTAAAGTCTATACCCAAAATAATTTCTTGCTTTATAGCTGTGACCCTAGCTAGATAGGTAGTCTCACAGAATCATTTCACACAAAATTGCAATCTGCAGTTAATCACAGGAAAAGAAACAGGATTTTAAAAAAGCCATTTTATTTTGTGCTTCTGCTAAGTTAATGCATCCCACCCACTCATTGTTATTGCTCTTCTGATCAATATTTACACGTGTCAGAACCTGAAATCTGAATTCACAGTTAAGCACAAAAATGCCTTTGTTTCCTTGTCTTAAGGGAATTAGCAAAGTTGTCAAAATTTGGAACCTTTGGATTTCTCCTCCTCTAGCTGTTTGCAGCACAGAATAAGTGTACATACTATAAATATTGAAGTATCCATAATTTGTGCTACATAAAAAAAAAAATTCTTTGGAGCATTAGGTGTGAAAAACTCACACTTATTGTTTTTACTTCATTATATACATATCAGTCTTCCCCAAGGAAACACCAACAGCTTCATTTGAATCTGAACATGAAATTCAGTTTATTATAAGGACCTAATATCCACAAGTACAGAATGGACAAAAATAAGATTTAATTTCTTCCTTTTTCTTCAATAATTGTTGCAAAATGTTAAAATTATGACATTAATTTTATTGTCAAGAGAGTCATGGCACTTTACTGACAGGAGCATAAGGCCAGAGTCATGGTCACGTTACTGTATTTTAACAACTATGTATCATCTGAGTCCCACTGATCTCCTGTGCACTTGCATCAGTATTTTAATTTTGATTAATTCACCTTCACTGTGGTCTGGGTCATGATGAATCCTCTCACAATTGCTACACATTTGTGATTACCCAACCACAGACCAGAGTTTAAATATGACTGCTGTCTGTGAATACAGACATTTAATACCCCTTGAGCCTCTGTGACTCTTTCCACCTCACCTTACTGTGCTAATAAATTTGGCTGCATAAAAGGAGGAATGGGTGAACGTGAAAGCATGTAGCATAGCAGCAGAAGTAGGATTATGTGAACTTTTATAACTCTTTAGATAATATTCTTTACTCCACTGAACAACTTTATGTCCCTGATTGTTTCAAAGGAAGCAGTTGCTGTAATTTGAATCACAGTCAAGCATGACTTTCCAAGAGACATGAGAGGGGAATTCTGGGAGAGAACAAAGCAGGGCTTGCCCATGACATGCTTTGGTTTGTCTTACAGCTATGAAGTGCACAGTAAAATTTTTATACACTTTGATCTAGTTTTTGACATGTCAGTTAATGGTAAGTTGAATTTTTCCCTTAGGACACCCATCCCTTTGAGGCAAGGTCTTCTGGATTTGAAGTCACGACAACAGAGTGAACCACAGAGAAGGAAAATGTGGCATAATAGAAACTAGCTTATATTGGGGAGAAATATAATATAATAATTGAGGGGAAAAAACCCATTACTCATAACTTATTTATTCCATGAGAAGAAAAATGTATAAACAAACTTGGTAGACTCACATTTCTCCTAAAAATTCCTACTTAATTTCTTGTTAAAGATTACTGTCTTTATAATATGAAAGATATTAAATGGTTGATGTTTTAAATGATTAATCTCCAATTGTATTACTGACATCATGATACAAATATGAAAGACAGCAAAGCTGAGGAAAAAAGTGAAGACACTACTACAAAACTCCTTTCTTACTGTAGCTTTCTGGTTTAGTACCTTTACTGTGAACAAGATGCTATTATTAGCAAGGCACAAATTTAATGTTCAGTACAAAGAAATCTATGGCTTCATCAAAACTCTTAAAAGTATGTTTATAGATATCTGCCAATTAGAATGGTATAAATAAGAGATATGTGGCTTACTTCTCAATGAATGTATACATCTTTTATTTTCAATTATGTCTGTTCTCATTGTCCTTTCTACAATGTATTCTTTCAAAGCCATGAAGGTAAAAATGGATTAAAATACTAAAAATAACTTCTCTTGGATAAAACAAGAAAAAAAAAATCCATACTGTAGGTACCTCAGTACTGCAGCTAACATCTTATTAAGAGCCCTTTGTGTGTAAGACACGGGTTGAAGAAGCTAACAGAGTATCACCAAGGCATATTTAATTTTCTTAAAGATGTGACAGAAAAATATACTGCAACACTGTCTTATAAGAAAATGAATGGATGGCACACCACAGTTTTGTTTTTCTTTATTTTAAGAAGCAGTGTACAACCTTCAGTACACTCTACCAAGAGTGGTAGCAGTTCATATTAATGTCATCTCAGATGAATCCTTGAAGTTTACAAAACTTCTAACTGTGAATTTCAGAAATAAGTCTGTAAGATGCCTCATGCATAATATGTCACCTTTAAAATATCACATTGAAATAAAATATTTGCTGACAAGATAAACTCCATAGTAAAAAGAAGGAACTTATTTTCATTAAATGTCTTAGCTAAATGTGTTCTTAGATGATATTTATCTTTAGTAACTTTTTGATCAAGTCAAGTATGTAACAGAATCTAGCAACTGATATTTCAAAAATGCAGGAAAATACATTACTATTTCAACTATTAATAAAATATAGATACAGTAAAAGTTTTCATATTAATACTAATATTTCTGATTATGGTATAAAATCAAAAGAGCTGTTAGAGGTCACAGTATAAAATTATGCATTGTTGGTAAATTTTCCTTAATTTTTCATGTTTGTTAACATGCTTTATCAACATTTTAAAGGATAATATCTTGCTTCAGCAAGAAAAAAAATGCTTATTAGATCAAATAAAAACAGTAGTAGTATTATCCAAAGAAAGTGTCACCAGGGTTCCCATTCTTTGTTCTTAATTTCTTGGCTTAAATCTCTGGAAATTCCCACAGCTGTTGCAAAATTTGAACCCAAGAAGCCATAGCAAAACATAGGTTTTTGAATTATAGTAGTTCCGTTATTTACTTCTTGAACATCATCAAAAATTAAAGGAGTTCCTTATTTGTTGCTTTTCTTGCATTCATCTAGCGGCTACAAAAGAGAAACTTCATTCAGCAACATGCAAACCTCTCTAGAGAAGCCAAATTTTTTTGCAGTCTGTAAATAAAATAGGCATTTTAAAGTAGCAGTTCATTTCAGATTTTTGACTTCTGCTTCAATGTCAGGTGAACTGTGCCTTGAAAATGTTCATTTCTTTCAGGTGTCTGAAAAAGAAGCCTAAGTTGGCCATATATTTATGAGGCAAAATGAATCTGGCACAGACTTCTTTTGCTTGAAATTGATCTATCAGATCATGAAAAATATCAGGTTTTTTTTTCTCTTTAGAAAGAATAGTATTTCATTTCATTTTATTGTTCTTTTAACTAATATTTGATGGGTGACTTCCAATCAGCCCCAGGGAAGAAGGGGGAGAATTTAGAAGAAAATGGTTTATACTGACAAAGGCTCAAAATATGTGCATTGATTTGCCATATTCTATTATCTCATATTGGAACCTATAATATATATTTATAGACATGTCATAGAAAACTTCTGTCCCATCTCACAAAAAATATTGTAGTAGATATGAGGTGTAATACATATCCAGGTGTTTATTGAGCTTAAGTAATTGCTGAGCAGCAGGAAAAAGACTGAAGTAGAAAATGAGTATAAATATGTTTAGTTTTCCTAAGTTTAAGCACTGAAATAGTTTACCGTATATTGTCTAAACAAAAGGAACCACTGTCTTGGTTTGGGCTGAGGTAGTTTCCTTCCCAGTACCTGTTATTGGGGCTGTGTTTTGGATTTTTCTTGGAAATACTGTTGAAAATACAGAGGGGTATTTATTGCTGAGCACAGGAATAAAAAAGGCTTACGCAGAGCCTTTTTGCTTGTACCGACACTCTGAAAAGGAGGCTGAGGGAACATGGGAGGATGGAGGAGACAGAGTCAGGACAGGTGACCCCAAAAGACCTAAGGGATTTTCCAGACCATGTGGCATCATGCTCAGTACATAAACTGGGGGCAAGAAGGAGAAAGGGGGCCACAATTGGAGTGAAGGCATCTGTCTTCCAAAATTATCCTTCCGTGTGATGGGGTTTTGCTCTCCTGGAGATGGCTGAACACCTGCCTGTCCCAGGGAAGCAGTGATTTAATTCCTTGTTTTGCTTTGCTTACATGTGCAGCTTTTGCTTTCCCTGTTAAACTGTTTTTATCCCAACCTACAAGTTCTCTTGTTTTTTACATTTCCAGTTCTCTCCCTGATCCTGCTGCTGGGGGACTGGGTGAGTGGCTGTGTGGTGCTTGGTTGCTGGCTTACATTGCTGCATTACAGCTTCCTATCACCCACTGGTGGAATAGATTAATATTTAATTATGAACATATGTACTCAAGGAAATCACAGATAGGGAAAGAACCCTTCCAACTAGTAATTCACTCTGCATCTGTGACATTGAAATATTACTTCCTACAATGTCTCTTGTTCAGATGAGCTTTAAGTGTCTTATATTATTTGGCTGCCACACTTTCCTTAGGCATCATTTTAACAAAGTAATCACACTTCATTGCCAGAAAATTTATACAGATATTCTAATGAAACATCCCTTCTCAACTTTAATTCTTATGATCAGTTATTCTTATGAATAACTGGACATTTGAAGTAATACTTGTTTTTTTGTTGGTGTACGTAGCTGCACGTGGCAATATCCCCTATTTTACAAGCTGAAAAGATAATATATGTATAATACTCAACTGAATTAATCACTTCTTGATTCCTAAACTTAATTTTTCTTGGAACTGTGGCCCAGAGTCAATATTTCCACAGGAGTGTCTGCATTAGCTAGTGGAGCGAAACAAGAGGCATCAATACATACAGCAAAAACAGTGATGTTGAGGACCAGATGCTCACACTGGATTTGTTCTAAAGCATAACTCCAGAATTACTGTTATGCAGACTCAAATCTCTTGAACTGCATCTATCTTCCCGTCCAAAGTTATGTGAAAGTAACCCCTTTTTGTTTTCTGATATTGCTCTGCCATGCAAATCAGAGAGTGGGGATCAGACAAATATTACTTCCAAAGTATAATCCTGTCTGATCTAAAACTGCCTTGTAGACGTGGCTAGTTCCAAAGTACCTACATTTTTATTCAGTGACTGCACATAACGATGCATCACAATGAGATCATACGTTTGGTCTGTGATTCATCTCTGCAGCTCAAAATTCTTGTAATGATGCATTGTGGCCAGTGGACAGGCCAAATTCCAATTGAAGTTACAATTCAGTATCCCAAAGGCTTTTCCATTTTGTGCTTTGCAAGGTTTTTTTCTATTTGGTATCCTCACTGTAGGTTATATATTCTGAACCTTACCCAGTTGCATCATCTCTGTTCTGAGCATCACGTAAGGTACAATTATTTTTAGTACTGGTAAAGATAATTAGCCATTGAAACAATCTAGGGTTGTGATGAATTCTCTAAAACGCAAAGTTTTAAAATTGAGAATAGATTCATTTCTCAAATACAGAGCCTTACTCATACTGAAGTTATATAGACATCACTTGTTAAAATTCTGTAGTCTGTGTTATGCAGGAGGTCAGACTAGATGATCATTATAGTTCCTGCTGATCTTAAAATTTATGGAACTGTGAAACATTTTGGTATTTTATGTGCATATTACTAATCTCTTCCCTTGGAGGTTTTCATAACACCTCCCAAATGAATTTAGTATTATCTCTGAATTTCATTTACATGCTGTAAATTCAGCTGAATATATTGCCGTTTATCAGTGCACTGTTTGCAGTCCTTCAGCAAGTTTTCATTCTGTGTGACAGTGTTCATATCCATGCCAATTTGAATTAATTTTGTGAGCAGGATTTTGTTTGACACTATATCAAATGCCTTAATAAAAGCTAGATATATCACATCTACTTCATTCCCCTCATCAACTGGTTTCATCACTTTATCAAAACAAAGTATTCATGTTTGCTGATCTATTTCTAATTTTGATTGTGGGTCACCAAATGAGAGGTGCCAAAGGGTATTATAGAAGCTTTCTTTATGAACTAAAGCCTTTAAAATTGTAAGAGGAGATGAACCTTGCACAAATTTGTGATTTTGGAATACATTCATATTTTCTGTCTACTCACCTCCCACAGCTGAAAAACATGCCTATTCCTCTGAGTTCTGAAGGTACTCAGAAAAGGCCATTGTCAATAAAAGTGGTCAGAGATCTATCTCGATGTGGTTTGTTTGATAAAACAGTATAAGTAATATATACATTTTTTTTACATTGTGAACAAACAGTTACAGGGTTAGGGTTGAATATGGCTGCCTTATGAAAATATTTTTAGTCATAAATTCCATCTTTCACATCCCTGAATGTACAATAAACCAGATTCCTGGGCTCTCCAAGATTCACTGCCTATCTCCCAGGCTCTGAAACTGACTGTATAAAAATTTTTACTAATAATGGATAAATAGAAAAAGATAAACATCTCTCACACATCTGCATTTAGAAGACCAAATAAAAAGAAGAAAAACAAAAAAGAGAAAATTAAGGTACACCTCTGCTAAAAGTCAAACATGTAAATCTGGACTCTTCAACCCTTCACAGTCCTGCAGGATGAAATCTGAGAACAAAGTTAGCTCAGGATGAGTCTTTGTTAAAGGCTGTTTTGCTGCATTCTAAGTAAAAAAAAAAAAAAAACAAAAAAACAAGAAAACAAAAAATAAACTACTAAATGTGGGGCTCTTTGATAATCTGTGTTCCATGCCAGTATACAAGTACGTAAATGTTCTGTCTTTAAACACTTATGTCCACAAAAGGACCATAACGTCAAAAATCTATGCTCAAGAATTCATCAAAATATCTTTTCGCTTTGTTTTCTTCTGGAATTTCAGAATATTTAAAAAATAATAAGGGCCCCAAAACAGACTTTTTAGCTGGATATATTAATAAAATTGACAGCTCGGTAAGTAATAATTTTATTCTAATTTTTCATGCAAATATTTATGAAAGCAATGGCTTTAGGCAGCTTTGATGGGGTGCCAATTTTCTGAAATAGGCTGTTGTACAAAGGCACTTCCAAAAATTCCTTGAGTCTGTAAATGAAAATTAATTATTGGGAAGAAAAGAAATCTTGGGATAAAAATAGGTATTAAGTCTGGAGCTTCTGTATTTATCTGAAATTACTATATTCTTCTTAGAGCCAAACCATGATATTTGTTCTTATCTCCACTCTCTTGCAAGGATATACATTATTGTTATGATATCAAGGTCATGCTTCTTTTCAAGAAGTTTTGAGAGGAAGCTCAACATAATATGACAGAATTTACTTCATTATTTAGTTCATGATCATCTAGTAAAGGATACTGTCTCACATTGAAATATGGGATTTTATAAATTATCTCATAAATCATGAGTTGTCATAGACCATAAGGGCCACAAGGAAGCTTTTTCAGCAATTCATACATAAGTGACCCTGCATTTCCTGCTTTGGTTTAGGTTGTCGTGGACTATTTTATTGAGCAAAATAATTTAATTTCTTAAATAGTTTCTTAAGTGAAATAATTAAATGCATTCCAAAATTTTCATGCTATTTTTTTTTTTTTTACCAAATAGCTGTATAGGAACATTTTCACAGCCTAAAAATAACTTTCAGTTATTTTGCTTTTATTAGAGATTCTCACATTAAGTCACTCTGATATTCCAACATAATCCTTCAGCTTCCTTGGCCTTTCTCATGTCTGCTTCATTTGCTTCGTTCCCTTGGCTGCTTCTACAAGAACTGTAGGTCATGTATCTAATCTCTTCCATGGCCCATCCATACTTCAGGCTGTTCAACATCACACAGAAAGAAATACCCAAGTAAACCAGTGAATTGAATTTTCATTTTCTGTTTCTATTTATAGAATCGCAGCCAAAATAAGAATCTGCTTAGTGCTGGATTCTTACGTCTTCAATATTACATGAAAAATACAGGAAATTAACTTTGTCAAGTAGTATTTTTCTGCAAGTTTGCACCTATTTCAGGGAGGCTATTACTGTATGTAATCACACTTCCAGAAATAGGATAATGTGATATTTTGCACATTATAAGTTGCTACTGGGTTCAGATCAGTAAATATCCAAATGTATATTCCCATTGGCTTGATATAGATTTTTGTAATAGTAATGGGAAAATTCTGTTGTTTTCAGGCATTCAAGAACAGGCCTTTTGTATAACTAAATTAAACAGAAAAACATTCTTTATTTAAAAAATAATTGGGTACACTCTTCACAAAAGCAACTGTGAGATGTAACTGATCACTACTCATGTGCCCCAGCACATTTTTGTTCAGCATATCTCTCTCTCCCGTGTTTTCATCCCATGCTTTTCCAAAATAAACAGGAACTGAGGGGGTTTGGTCACTGTAAAAAAATCTAAGCTTCCTTGGAATTCACAGGTTTAATATTTAAAATTATAAATACTTTGATTAGTAATCTTGTGTGCTTGAGGGATGTGTGTGTCTATACAAAAATATGTACACCCCTGTGACAAATTAGCCATCTGTTTTAGCATTTATTTGTGACATGAGACAAAACTTCACATCTCAAAATAGACAAAACTGATTCTTCTCCCACTGTCTTCTCCATTTTACCAGAAAAGTTCAGGGGAAATATTTTCAAAGCAAAATAAATACATTAGCATAACCACTCTTGCAAATTCTGGTCTATTTATTTGAAGTCATATGCAAACTATAGAGAGAAAGGATAAATAGTTTCAGAATTAACTGCATGATCTGAATGAATACCATGTTCTGCAGATCTCTGCTCACACTGTCATTTTTGTTCACATATTTGGCACTAGAACTTGCAAGAAGTTTCTGAGTAACAGCAGAGTGGGTCATTTTTGCAATGTCATACTGCCTCAGAGAAAAAAAAGAAGTCCAGAGGAATAGTAACTCTGTAAAGAGTGACAAAGATGATAATATATGCAGTGCTCCCAAGCATCATGGATTCAGTGTAGGAAGAAGGGGAAAGCAGATGATAGTATGCACTGAAAAGGTTTATACCCAACTGTACAACTTCTTGAAATATATTATTAACAGGTTGTTAAAACCCTGTATTATTTTAAAGATATTGGTTGGCATGCCATTCAATGAAGCAACACTATTAAATATAAATTTCACTGAAGAAAATTCTTCAACATCTGCAAGTTTCACGGGGAGGCAATTAACCATCAGTTATCTACAAAATAGTGGTTGCCAACATTTGTAGACATCTGCAGCATATGAGAATGGCCATCTCTACCCTGCACAGTATCATTAAACTTGAAGATCAGTGTGTGTTATAGAAGGACTATACTCTATGGGTTGCTTTACATAAATTGAAGCCATCTTAACTAGCATAACTTCAAGGGAGAAATACAAAAATAGGGAGAAGCCATATGTATCCAAAAATGAGCATGCAGGTTAAAGTTTGTGAGTAAGAACATAGCTTGCAGTTTTCTTGATTACATTTGACTGTAGATCTTCTTTCTCAGTTTTATTTTTTATTGGCAGGGGGCTGGATATTAAGTTGTTTGATTTTCATTTTGAGATAAAAACTGAGCAGAGAGAATGTCTGGTAATTTTTATACTCTTATAAATTATTTTTTTTTTTGGAGTTGGCTCAGTATCCATATCTTGGCTTTTTATGAGGCTTTCTTTCTAAACACCATTTCTTTTTAAATAGAAACTTGTGTTTGTCAGCTAGTTCTCCAGGGTGTTTTCCTATTAGCTCCATAAAGAACTCCTTAGACGTTACAGAACCACTTCTGGGAAAGCTTTCTCAGCAGAGTTTTCTTTGAGGTGAGGTTTTTTGACTTCCAGTTTAGAATCCTCCCTGCAAAAACTCTTTGTTTTCCCTACACCTGCCCTCTTAGTAGATGACTGGTACCTGTGAGCTGCTGCATTCTCAGAACACAAGCTCTTCCTCTCACTCTGTGCAATGAAATTATCTGAGATGAAAACGTAATATGATCAACATCTTAAAACCGTTTAATCCCATTTTAGTAGCTGGGTTCCTTTACAATTTCCTTTTTGCATGCACTTCCAGAATCCCTGTTAAAATTACATTATTAGGACTCCTCTGCATAACAACAATCCAAACTGGTATAGCTGAGAATAGCTGGAATCCTCTGTACTATGTGTGTTCAAGTGTTTTTCTTTGTGGAATGATATGTTACTACCAAAATATACGTGAAGGAAGGGGCAAGCCATCAGCTAGTCTAGAAAGATATCTCATGTACTTGAGCTGAATTGATTCCTTGGTGTAAGGAATAGGTTTTTCAGCAGATGATAAGGTAGCATGAACAGAGCAGACTATTCAGACAAGCAGAGGTGCTGTTCTGCTTGTCCTGCCTGCTAGACATTCATTTCCAAAGTGGATTTCTTCAGAGATGTTTCAGCATGGCACTCAGCTCTGTTAGGAGGCGCTTTCCTTCAAACCCCTGGAATAAGCCCGTTGTGATTTCAGTCAGAAGTGGGAATGCTGCTAATCCCTTATCACAGGAGCCAGCAGAGGTAAGATCAAGTCTAGGTCATTGACATATTAGCTGGGGGGGGGCAAAACAAATGGCAGAATGAAGAGAGTAAGGAGAAGTAAAATTATCCACTCTCTTCTGCTCATTTGCCAAGGCAAGGAGAAAAGGGGCAAACAAAAAGGAAATCTGTGAAAGATTGATCATCCTCTTTGGTCTGCTCCTGGGACAGAGCTGCTGTGTGCTGCCTCTCCTCCCCTCTTCCAACCCCTCAGTTTTGACTGGCCTCAGGATTGGGAGCAAGCCCCTTGCAACTGGAGCTCCTATTGGAAACAGAAGTTCCATCTGATGGGGGTTTATGGGACTGGACCCCTAATTTGCTCAATTACTAGTGTAAAGAAAACCATAGGGAACCTGAGTAACAGCAACTCCTAACCAAGCACATTTGCACTTCATCTGAAACTCAGTATGATTTATCAGGATCACACCCCCTCCTTCTCCAGGATCTAAAGCAATTTGTGAAGCTTAAATCAACTATTAAATATATAACTAGGAGATAAAATCACAAATCCAGATCTAATTGGTATAGCTTAAATTAAGTTTTACATTTATTGCTGGGAGATAAAATTTGGATAGAATAACTATTACAACAGAATTAAGTAAAAGAAAATAGGTATGGTGTGGGACCTATGGCAACTTTTATTTAAAACACATGTTTGATGGAGGCAGCAGTCTGCAGAAAACATCTGATACTACTACACTGTAATGGCCATTTGCTAGACCAACACCCTTCTGAGCAGTGAGGCAAAAAAAATAGGTCTTAAATACAATGTTGGTTTTGGAAAATGTATAAGGACAGAGGAAGTTCAGTCAATAAGGCAGGCAGGTTATGTGTACAGCCTACTGAAATAATCCATCTCCCAAGGAAGATTTTTTAGGGGCAAATTTCTTACGAAGGTTTAAAAGTACATTCTAACACAAACTAAACAACTGGGACAGATAAACTGGTGAAGATAATTCCAGAACACTATTATCCAAGAGGACAAAGAGTAAAAAGAAAATAAATAATGAAATTAAACATTAAACAGCGTAGTTTGTTTTTCTTTCCAGTATAACAGACCTTGTCTAGTGTTTTCCATGTTCTCATTCTCAGTATGTCCTTTTCATCTTCTTTTGCAATTTTATAAAAGAAAATACTGAATCATGGTTGTGTATCAGTTATTCATATTGAAAAGTTCAACAGTTCTCTTCAAAAGATGCAATTTATTAGTTTCAGAATTAGAGAATAATCTAGGTTGCTAGGGCCCTCTGGACAGCACTGGTGTAGTGTTGGCTGAAAGAAAGGCATATTTTAGAGTGTAGTGATGTTACCCAGGGTCTTGTCAGGGAAATTATTCAATTTCAATTCTTCAAAGAGACAGACTTTCTCATCAAGCTGTATTGAACTTATTCCATTGCTTGACCACAGTCACTGTAGAGTTTTTTCCACACATCTAAAAGGAAATTCCTTTGCTGCGGCTTGTGTCCTGTGTCTTTCCTCCTTCAAGTGTTCACTTAGAGGAGTCTGGCCTTGACTTCTCTATGACCACTAACAAGGTAGTTGAAGACCTTGATTAGATGATTTCTCCTAATCTTCTTTTTCTAAATTTTAGCACAAATCTTATTAAATCTTAAATGTAACAATTTTTTGGTCATGTAAAATTTGCAGAAGCCTGAAGGAGAGCATACCTATAAGAAGGAAGTAGGCAATGATAGTTAAGGCCACAATCTGCACTGAGTTGTTTTTCCTTCATTTGTAAGAAGAATTTAAAAAAATAAATTAAATTTATACTTATGTTGAGCCAGACCTTTCCAAGCAAACATGCCAGGAAATTTCCTTTCTTAGTCCCCTAAAGCAAGGTGAAATATCAGTGTGAACAGAGGTGTTAAGGAGAAAGGCACAGGAGACAGGCTCAGGTATAAAAACACTCAAAATTTCTCAGTTCTTCACACAAATGAGAACAGCTCTTAAGTGAGCACTTGCTGGAAAACATCACTCTTACCTGCACAGGAGAGCTTTTGCTCAAAAGATCATACAAAGAACTCTGGCTGAAAATCTCCAGCTTGAGTTGCCCTGTTTAATAAAGATGATGACTGTTCAGTGACCTCTGTCCCTGAGTGTTTCTTATCCCCATATTGCCCAACAGACTTGTAAGTGTTTGCACTTGTGCAAATACTTTCTGATTCCTGACAGATCCCACTGAAAGTTTGGCATAGTTAATATTTCTAACCTCTTTTTTTGTTGTTTTTAATCAACTTTTGCTTTTTCTACTGGTTCAGATATTCTTCATTCTTACATTTCAGCATAATTTAGTCAAGGAGCTCAAAGGGATTTCCAGAAGACAGTTTTAATTATATCTTTCCCTCTTTTCATAGAGACAGGTTCAGATAACCAGAATATCCTACATATGGAAAAGATGGAGATATACCACAAACAAGTAAAGTGAGCTGAGCTTAAACCAAGTTTTAGGATTAGCCTTTGCCACCCTTATTTCCAATAAGAGGCTTCCAAAAGAGGTTTGTAGTAGAGGAAGATGTTAATCTCTTGAGCTGAAGCAAATAATTGCAGCAATTCTTGTGAATGACAGCCACTTCCAGACACTTGCTGTATGGCATCTGGAGCAGGTTATCACCAGGGACAAAGAAATAAAATGTGGGTGTTCTGCATTTCAAAGCCACATTCCTAGGCAAAAATCTAATTTTTAATGCCCTTTTCATCTCCCTCTAATGATTCTACTTGACAAACCTTCACTTCTCTGTAATGGATATTCTGTGCCCATATCATTACTTATCTGCTCCGTGTACCTGTAGACAGGTACATTAAATCAGTCAGTTCATTTGGTTTAGCCTCTTCAGCTCTTTTTTCTTAGAAGGCTTAAGCTGTTGTTTAGCCCCAGCCAGCAACCAAGCCCCACAAAGCTGCTTGCACTCCACCAGCAGGATCAGGGACACAATCAGAAGACTAAAAGATGGAAAACCCTAGGGATGAGACAAACAATTTAATGGAGAAAGCAAAAACTTAATATGCAAGCAAAACAAAACAAGAAATTAATTCTCTGTTTCCCTTGGGCAGGCAGGAGTTCAGCCGTCTTCAGGAGAGCTGGGCCCCATCACATGTAATGGTGACTTGGGAAGACAAATGCCATCATTCCAAACATGACCCCCTCTCATCCTTCTTCTCACCACTTCTTTATACACTGAGCATGATGCCACATGGTCTGGAATATCCCTTGGTCTGTTGGTCTCACCTGTCCTGGCTGTGTCTCCTCCCAACCTCCCCTGCACCCCCAACTTCCTCGCCAGCACAGCAGTAGGAAAAGCTGAAAAACCTTTGCCTCTGTTAAACCCTGCTCAGCAATAACAAAAACATCTCTTTATTATCAGCCCTGTGTTTAGCACAAAACCCAAACACAGCTCCACACCAGCCACTGTGAAGAAAATTAACTTTACCCCAGCCCAAACCAACACCACAGTGGATAACAGAGAGTCAAAGGTACACACTGAAAACTATCCTTAAAATAAAACAAAACATTATGTATGCACCACAAATTATACCCTGTAAAAGAGGGTATTATAAAGGTAGATGCTGTCATATATAGCAGTGTATATAAATTTCATTGAATTCAGGTTGTTTTATCTCGGGATTGGAAAGAATAATCCATATGTTAAAATTAAATGAATAGATAGATGAATAAATAAGAATTTACCCCACCCCTCCCCAAAATCCCTCCTAAAAAAAAAAAAAATAAAATAAAAAGGGCAGTTTCTTAACCTCTTCATTGTGGTTTTGACAACCTTTGCTGACCATTTATTTTTTTCTAGGTCTAGAATATTTGTCCACATGATAGCAAATAGAGGGGTTGAAAGGAACAAGAGGGACCAAGGGGCCACCACTCCCTCCACAAACTCACTTTTGAAGCTAAATACTTATGCTTTAGAACAAGCAGCTCAAAAATCCAACAGGTCTACTCTAAAGTACAAAGCTTGTGGCAATGGAAGAAATTAGGTTCTGATTAGCTGATGCAAGTGAGTACAGAGCTGTTGAATCCCACAGAGGAGTATGCATTACCATTAACAACAGGAATATTGCTAAAATTACTTTTTTTTTTCCTTTGATATCCACAGAGGAAAAATATATACTACTTGAGTCAAGGTGCTTCATGAGCTCCCTTTTTAATTTTTCCTCTTTCATGAATTCTTATTAGCTTGTAACGCCTTTGACTCAAACTCTGTAACTCTTCTCAAGTACTGCATTAAATTGGGATATCACAATATACAGAAAGTAATATTCAGGCTTTCCCCTCATTTGACCAAGGAATGAGTCAAGTTTAGCTTAAATACACTATGAGAAAATAATAGTATTTCAGACGTGCAAGTTCAAAACCTTAGAAAAACTCTCCATAAAAATAAAATTAATCCTCCTCAGAAATAAATTTCTGAAGAATTAACATTTGAATATATAGCAAAATACTGTTTCATTTCCTTTGCTGCCTGCGTGATCTGTGCTTTGGGTCAACAATTATTTAATAGGGTGTTTTGAATATTGGGGGCTGGGGGTGTTATTTGTGTTATTACTTCTCTCTAAGAGTCATCTCTTACTCTTTCAATTTATTCGCATGAAGAGTTCTTACAAGCAAGATACAAATTTAGAATTTTACTATGAAACCACCTTTTTATTTTATTTTTTTTACATAATTTCTTATTTGGCTTGAGCAATTTTCCCTCTTCATTTTATTATTAAATAACAAAACAATTTAAAGCAAATTGTTCTTTTATCTTTCTTAACACTAAAACTAAACAAGTAACAAGAACTCTCTATACTCTCTTATGTGATTTTCAAGATAAAAATATTTCTTTTAAATTTTTATTTTCATTATGATTACAGTGGGGAGTTATTGCACAGGAAACTTAAGAAAACCCTGATAACATGACAAACTATGACTAATTGAGGCAGGTTTTAAAAATCTCTGTGGGGTGGGATAGAAAAGAGGAAAAGCTATCAGAAATATTTATACCAGTAGACAATTGTAATAAAAATTCTATGTATTATAGTGGTAATTCTGTGGATGGCATTAGATGCATGTAGCAGCCTAAATCAATGTAAATATTTTCTTCACTCCATTCAATTTTTTAATGATAGACATAATGAAAATTATGTTTCTCTCAAGACTAAGAAAATTTTTTTAAAAGTCAGACACATAAGCATATATCTATGTGATATCATATATCACATTTTGACTCATCTAAGTGCAAAAGAATTGAGTAGACTAAGTGGTACTTAATAAATAGTAGGTAAGTTACCTGTAGCTATTGAAAGACAGCATAGGAAGGGTTGTCTGCAAGAATTGATGTAGAAAGACCCCTTCAGGATAACAATTTAAGTGGAATTAAGATGTAAGGAGTTAAAGCAACATGGGGGAAAAAAGTATGGGAGTATGGGATTTTTTAGGATTTTTCTTTGTCTTTTGGTTGGTTTTCTTGGTTTGAGTTTTTTTGGTTTAACAGGGGGATAACTTTTCAAGATAAAATTTCTTCACTGGGGAAATAAAAATGAAGTTAGATAAATACAAGGAATGCAACAGCAAACTCTAAAGAGTAAACTTTTCCTTTAATTTTATGCAATATCAGAGGAAATGAAGGAAGGAGGAAAATATTTATTATTATAAAATAATGCAATTAAAATTAAGAGGAAGAATCAATCTTGATGGACAAATAATAAATTGATATGAAATAAGCAAGGAAGTCTTCTGCAGAACTAATGGAAATAGTTTGACATATTGAGAGGAGAAGAAGCAGATGAGCCTGGCAGAATGAGATGTCTGTGGATTCTATTACAGAGTTAAACACATTTTATAACAGCATATTTACAAAACGTATTTTGCCTGAATTTTCACTAAATTGTTTCTCAATCCTGATGTCTCTCAAAGGAATTAAATTAATTTTATTCTATCCACTCTGTTCTCAGAATATGGAAACAACTTGTCCATGTAGAATGATTCACTGATTTGAATCAAATATTCTTAATTTATCATTCATAATTCAGCCAGCAATAATTCAAACTTGCTTGGAACAGAAATTGATTGAACGATGGTAAACAGGAGCAGAATATATTGCAAAACAGAAGCTTGAGAGAAAGCCCTCGTTGCTGTATTCCTAAAATTTGTGCTGTCTTCTTCCAGTACAGTTTCAGTGAGTGACAGACTGTTTCCACTGAGACCCACTGAAAGGGGGAGATCAAGGCTCATCTGGAATCTTACAACCCAGCCTTGTCTGGAGTCTAAACTATTGCAGTGACACAAGTACTGCAGTGAGCAAACATGCTTTCTTATTTGTTATTCCTACCAAGTGAGCCTAAAAGTTTCTTCAGTGGTCAATTCAGTCCTTTACCGAGAGGATTAATATGAATTCTTCAAAATCTGTGTGTGAGGTCAGCTCTTCAGCTGCCATGAGACAATTGTTCCATTTGATTTTGCCTCTGCTCTGCCCATTTATGCTAATGGTCTGTCCAGATTCTGCATAAACTTCAGGGATGCTGTACTGTAGCAGTACTGCACTCACTCTGTGTGGTATTGTTCACAAGGGTCCCAGGATGAAGGAAGAGACGAGAAAGTTGACTCTACGTATCAGAAGGCTTGATTTATTATTTTATGATATATAATATATTAAAACTATACTAAAAGAATAGAAGAAAGGATTTCATCAGAAGGCTAAGCTAAGACTAGAAAAGGAATGAATAACAAAGGTTTGTCTCTCACTGAGACAGTCTGGACAGGTGAATTGTGATTGGCCATTAATTAGAAACAACCAGATGAGACCAATCACAGATTCCCCCTGTTGCATTCCACAGCAGCAGATAAGAATTGTTTACAGTTTGTTCCTGAGGCCTCTCAGCTTCTCAGAAGG
>LTAT01000001.1:36760281-36770617 GCA_003286495.1 Chlorodrepanis virens | reverse complement strand
GTTTGTTCCTGAGGCCTCTCAGCTTCTCAGGAGGGAAAAATCCTAAGGAAAGGATTTTTCATAGAACGTGTTGGTGACAATTCTGAACTCACAGCATGATACAACTTTGTTTTGTGGTGGCTCAGAAGTGTGAAGAACATAGAAGCTGTATGGGCTATCTGATCAGAAATACAAAGTACACTGGCGTACTAAATTGAATCCTTCCACTAGCAAAAGGGACCAAATGGCAATACATAGGACAAGTGCTCTTGGGCATTTTAGAAGAAGGGTGAAGTTTGTTTAACTCTGCTGCCATCAGAAACTCTTCAAGAGTCCAGGCTTGCTGATGAGTGCATCTGGCCATAATCTGGTACCTGGAATTTTCTGTGGAGGGCAAGAACTGAAAGGAGCTTGCTGTTTGTTTTAATCTTATTGTATTGCTGAAGCAAGAGAGATGGTTGGGACTCTTTCATAATTACTATGTCACCCGGAACCCAGTAGTTTCTGCTTTCTATATTTCCCTGGAAGGGAGAGTGTTTGATTCATAATTTCTCCCTCAAATATCCACATGGATATGAATAAGTCTTCTGTTCTTCTGCTGTGTCTAACTTGAGAGATGTTTTTATTTTTATTTAAAGTTTTATATGAATTTATCTATAAAATATCATCTTTCCCTAAAAACATTTTAGTTTTCTATTTCAGAATGCATTTTCCATATACATAAGTGTGTGCTATGATTTTCAACCTGCATCCAAGACTGCATTTATTACTCATTTTAAACATTCATTGTCCTGCAATGCTGTTTTGGAGGATGAATTCTAAACACAATCTTTATACAAAATTATAGCTATTATGTGAAACAAGGTTACTCACGAATAGTCACCAGTCTGAAGTAAATAGCAGTGGGTTGATATTTATGTCATGACAGAAACCTATGACCAACCAGAACAAATATATTTAGGCTTGTTTTTGAAGGTCTGACATTGTGACTTTTATTAGATCCTAAGTAGGAAGCTTGTAACTCATGTTCTCCTATGACAGTGACTAAAAGTCAGACATTGCACTGTGTTATCTTTCAGCGTCTAAACACCTTACTTAATCTAGCATTTATATTCCTCCTCTGTCTCTTTCAGATGTGCCTTTGAATTATTCTCCCATTTCACAAGAGAAACTCATGCTTGTGAGGAGGCTTTCTTTTGCAAGCAATCATTTTTTTAGTGGCACAGCTCAACAGGGTTGCTGGGTACAGAACGGGAAATTTTATTTCATTTATCCATCCATCTACCATTTCTTACTTTAGAGAGAAATTTAGGAAAACTCTTCTTTCTCACTCTGCTCAGTATGAAGTCAGTGGCAAAACCAAGAAAAATCTCTGGCTATTATATACCAATTATTTTACAGCTTTCATTATTTTAATCTTGTCTTTTCAGCATTTTATAGTTAAAATATTATTTATCACCAGCTCAGCTGGTGAGTGAATGTGCTGTTTAATACTCAAGAGATAAACAATACTTTTAGGCATTTCTGCAGGATATCTGGGTATGTTTCCAGGTTAGTAACAGCAAGCTTCTGAATGTCCAAGTATCCTGGACTAATAGCTTGTGAATGTACATATTGACAACAAGGTATACTGAGCAGCTAGTCTGGTGGGTCCTGGAACTGAATTTGCTATGCTCATGTTGCACGGAAATACATCTCTGCTCAAAAAGTCTTGAGAATAAATCTGGAAGAACCACCTTAATTTCAAACTTTGGAATGTATTTTTCAGGCTGCACATTGTTCCATTTCTAGGCAAAAGCCCAGGTCTGGCCTAAGTAGTGGGCCCTGAAAGTGATAACCAAAGGCTCTAGGACACAATGAATAGAATTGCAGTTACCTTGCTTCACAAATAAAGCCAGCAGATTAATCCCTGAATTAATAATGTTTCTGATATTTAGAATTACCTGATTGTCTCTAAGCTAGTCTCTGTGGTGAGACACAGATGTATTCTGCATATGGTAAGCTGCAGAAACACAATTTAAAGACTCTTGTTACATTATGAATCCACTGAGAGACAGAAAATGCAGAAATAGATTACTGTTGTACTTGTATTCTTTTCCCTTGAAGCTCTGTCTAGACATATATGAGTACACACATTGAAAAGTTTAGAATTAGGTAGGAAATATTTAAAAACCTAAGTCCAAAATAAAATATAAATCATTTTAAAAAAAAAAGTAGTCACAAGCTACCTTGTTTCAACACCAATTTTAGATTAAATTCCCTACCTTCTTGTCTTTTCCTGCAAATATTTTCCAGAATATACTGTAATTTTCTTAAGACACTGTCATAATTTGAATATATCATCCAATAACTTGTCCAATTCAGTCAAATATTTGATTCAATTCTGTGAAATTTAGATAAGCGCTCAAAAGTCCCACCAACTAAACCTGCATTTTGGTGAGATTTTTACCTTAAGATGAAAATATTTATGTACAATAATTTTTTTGGGATAATACTTTTGGAACATAATTTCCCATTATAAAAGAAATTCAGATGAAGTTATCTCTATTAATTTCCCATATAACATGCTGATTTTAGACAACTGTATTATGTTGTCCCTTTTAATTCTTTATACCACTTCATACTGTGAGTTTTAATGGGTTTTCAGAGAATTCCTTTTTCTTTCCCTGCTAAACAGAATTTGTATTTACTGAAAGGTTTGTTTATGGGCTCTTCCTTCAGTGTTTCCAGCTGTGTTGTAGCTTAGCAAATTATAGCAAAGGTCATTAATATTTTTTGCTTGTTTGTTATCTGCTGTAAGTCTACAGACATTTAGTTTTAATACTTGGTTTTGAAAGCCTGTTTTCCCTTCTTTATTTCCTGCTGCGTATGTGAGCAACTGAATAATATTTCAAACAAATGCTGTTGATATAATGGAGAGGTTTTCTTCTACATTTAAGCTATCAGTCTGTCAGTCTGAAAGTATTGTCTGTAACTCTGGAAACGTTCTGAGAACTTGAATATTCCGTGATAAATACTACTAAATTTTCTAGTGTTGCCAGGTTTTCTCATTTTTCTGCCCTAATAATCTCCAAATATTACTGTGTCTTGTGTACAGGGAATTTGCTGGCATAAAGAAGGATTAGAAGAGAAAAGAAGGGAGTAGTAATTCATTTCTGATATGGATAATTTTGGGATAAATTTGAATTTACTATAGTAAACTCTTCATCATTTCTGGGATATGAAATTGGAGAAAACAGTTATTTTCTTCTTTGAAAAGAAACTAATGTGGAGAAGCTGCCTGATATTTTCGGTCTTTTTTTTTTTTTTTGCCTGCTTTTTAATTGAAGAGAACACCCAGATGTTTTCTGGTATTCAAAAATTAAATTTAAAGAAAAAAAAACCCTTAAAATTATGGTTTCTCAAAGGTCTTCATTAAAAGATTGCATTAGTTGATGAATTATTTCCTTTTCTCTGAAACAAATTTGAATGTGAAGCAATTACTTAATTTTCTGTGACACTCAGCAGGTTGTCTAAAAAAATAAATCTGATTATCAGATAAAATGAAATCTGTATCACAGAGAGATTTTTGTTATCTTGCCATCTGATAAGAGTGAGGGTTTCACCTTTATTAAGAGATCCACCACAACCTCTTCTGAAACATATTCCATTTTGTGAAGCCATTTTCTGCCTTCAAATAATAGTAAAAATTAGAATGTAACTGTTGCCCTGAAACTCTGATGTCAGCGGAAGTTTTCCTACTAAATTCCAAAAGTCCAGACCAGTAAAAAAATCCAGCAGTTCTTACATGGCAATAATGTCTGTTTCCTATTGACCTGCAGAGAAATAACTCTTGTGATGAGAGTCCTCGTGATGTAATCCATTATTAATATGCTGAATCATTCAATCAATTTTAAATATTTGATTGCTTGCTTCTCATATAATATGCATGATGCCTTCCTATATAAAATTATCAATATTCTGGTGCCCATAAACATTACAGGGTTTTTATTAATAACCTGCCAGTAATTTTTTCAATATTTAGCAATGAAATTTAATTCTATTTTTAGCAAAATCTTAGCTAACTTCAGCCTACGATCAACATAAAACCAGAATGAAAAGCATCAACACTGCAAATATGCCAAGGGAAACCCCCTTCCTTAAAGATGATTAAAGAGATCTTTAGATGTGGAGGACTTAAAAAGAATCTGTTTAAAAAATAAAAGTTCTTTTTTGTGCTAAATTTTTTAATGAAAAGCAAATTTAAGAAAGGAATTATGTTGTCTTCCAGCTCTGTTTGCTGCTGTATTTCTGAGAAAGCAAATTTCCAAGTGGTGTTTACAACAGCTCATCTACAGATTAGCAGGTCGAGATTCAAGAACGTAAATCATTAAAGCTTCTTATTACCTCAACTTATAGACTCAAAAATGAGTCAATCCTTAAATTAAGTCAGAATAACACAACATATTTACTCGTGGCTTGCAATATCCAGTCCAGGTGTTCTGTTACTGTTATATTTTGGAGGGTACTACATTTTTCTACTGATGTACGTTAAAATGTAGTAGATTTAGCCATCTTCTCTGAAGACCTCAACTTCTTAGATATGCTATCAGAACGTCCACCAAACTGGACTGCTTTTAGCAGGAGAATGTTAACTTTTGGTGTCCCTGTGAGAAGACATGTTAACCATTAGAGAGCTCTGCCCCTGTAAGACTGTGAATGCTCCAAACTGTCTCAGGCAAACATGGGCATTTAGAGCTGTATATTAAACATGGCACAATTATTGACATTTCCAGGTTTAAGTAGGTGATGGAAAAAGATTTCCATGGTAGGATATTAAAAAGAAATTTCAATGATAGCCTACATTGCAATGACAATTCAAAAATTTTGTGCTGTGCTAAATCTGTTATTTATTGGTATCTCTAAGAGACTGAGACGTGTATCTGTCATTCCTTAGCCTGCTTTTCAGATTTTGTAAAGTCCAATAAATCTGCTTGAAAATTACAAAAATCCTAACTTAAATCACACATAAATTCTAGGTTTTCTTCCTTTCTAAAGGTATTATATAAAGAAATGTTAATATTAGGATTCAGAATAGGTTTATAATTTTTAATTTCTTTTCTTATGTTATGTTAAAGTAGAATTAATATATAGATTTTGTCTGCAAAATTAAAATTCTGCATTTGTTTAAGTTAAACCTTATTAATTGGAAAATAATGCACAATATTGGGCACCATTAATACTCCAATATTGGGTACGAATATATCTCAAATATTTACATTTACAGTGCAAAAGACCTTTTATTCTTATTATTCTTATTTTTCTTGCAATTGTGCCTTTTCCCCACACAGTAATATAGCTCTGCAGAGAGATCCTGAAGAGCATTGGCTCAAACCACTCAAACACAATTCAGTCAGGTTGATTATATGATGCACTATTTTTAATTTTTTTTTTAATTCATATATCTAAATACATCAGTGATATCTAGTACTATGTATCTTAAATAAAGCTTCTAATTGTTGTGAGCTTAAAGTACTACGGTAAACAATTTATTGTGAAGAGGGTGGGAAATAAGAGTACATGGTTTGTTTGGAAAAAAAACCAGTTTCACTTCTGTCTATTGAAAACAACTACTAGATGAGTTTTGAGTTGTGAATCTCTTAGTTCTAATATGTCTTTTTGTACATGTAGGTATTTTTTCTTTCTGGAAAGGGAAATAAGTAAAAATAATATTTTCTGTGGGCAAGCATCGAGCTAAATCTAATGTAAAAATGAGGAGATTAGGATACTACACTGAAATGAGTGTTCATGTGTTTCTATAATTCATGAAGGAGAAAACCAAAAACAAAACACTTCTTACAACTGAGAAAAATTATTACATAAACATCTAGTTCCTATCACTGCTAGTAGCCCGTGCTGCTGAGTCCTGTTGGCTTGGCCTTACCTGTACTCACTTATGCAGAAAGTTCCAACCTAGAGACTTTTCCATTTAAAACATATTTGGTTCAACATGGATGTAATGGGGTTTTACTCTAAGTGAAGCAGACAATACCCAGTTTAACACATCCTTGAAGTATCACAGTATGTGTTAATTTAAAAAAAGAAAAAAGAAAAAAAAAAGATAAAATCAGTTTACTAGGAATTTTTTTTTACTTGATGAGTAACTGTCATAATCATACAATAGAAACCAAGCAGACTACAAAGAAATCAAATATCACTTTATGTCTTAAACTTCTATTTAAAGCCTCACACTTAAGTGTTGTGCTTGTCTCCCTGTTAAAAACAGAAGGTATTGCACATTGATGAATTATGTAAAAAGATGCTCATAACTCTTAGCAACATCATTTTGAAATTCCTCTCATTTGCTGTGCAAATACATCATACAAATGCATAATACACTCCTATTTTTGTACTTCTTTTATTATTGTGGTAATTTTTGTGCATCAGACTATAATTATGCCCTTATTTAGATGCATATTTTAAATCTACCGTTGTGACAAATGTTTAAATCCTTGTCTCAATTTGAATTGCATAGCCTCTAGTTCATTTATATTTTTGGAAGAATTTAGTTTATAAAGTCTAGAGTAAGCTAATATGGTATGCATGGAAAATGAATTTGTTCATTCAACTAGAATTTTCTGCTGAGTTGAGCCTTTTATTTTTCACTGAGTTAACCTTCCATTAAAATAAAACATCTCAAAACCAGCCAGTGATTTTGTAAGGCCAACATCAAATTTATTTAGAGCTCATGCCAGAAAACCCCAATCAAAGCAAAACAAAAACTATGGTTCTGAATTATTTCTTGTTACCTGTCTAGTTTTCAAACAGTGCAACTGATATCAAATCTCCTTTAGGAGAAGTCTGAATTTTTCATTACATGCTTTAAAGATGACTGATACAAATAACAAGTGCTATGTGAAAGGAAAAACACAATAGAGATACAGTTAAAACTGGTTTTTAATGTATTTGCATTTTTTAATTAAAAGAAAAACAAAAATATAAAAATAAGATTAATTTATTAATTTATTAATTAGTAACACAAGAGTAGAAAAAGGCAGATTTTGCTTTTAAAGATTGCTTTCAGAGGTTCTGATTACTCTAACCTAGTCTCTGCACATATCATTAGGGTGTCTCTTCTGAGTCTAGTACCCCAGAAAATTTGTCCTGTAAGTACCTTCACCAAACAGACATATATCACCCCTGTGGAAATATCTGTCTCCCTATATTTATGTTTTTATTGAAAATATAATAAAAACTTTAGGAATGCTTTATAAAAAAGATTATGAGCATGAATACTGTGGTAAGAGAAGCTTCTGGGATAATCATTACCTGTCTGCCAGCATGCATCAAATGCAAATGGTAGCCATAAAGGAGTAATTACTTGCCAATACCAGTTTATTGCTCTTAATGTTCACAACCTCGGAAGAACTGTAAAGAGAAAGCAGTGCCCAATGGAATAGCGTTTCAGGAAATTGTCTTCTTTTTCTTCTTCCTCCTCCTGGATATTAAAGAAAAAAAATTCTTGTTACAATAAGTGCCAGACCAAAAAAATAAGCTTTCAGAATTCTGCTCAACAGCTACTGAACTCTTCAATGACTGTGAATAAGGAAGAAGGAACAGGTTTCAATTTCAGCTGTACAGAGGCTAGATGATACTTTTAGAACTGTTTATGAGAACCAAGAACATTGATTCTATGAGAAATTACAGTACAAATACTACTTCACTTTTTTAGATCTAAATACTGTGACTTCATGTCTACTACTCATGGCATTCCAATAAAATGCAAACAAATTCCAATAAAATTACACAGCATTCAAATAAACAAAATAAACTTATTTTTGTTTTGTTTCTTCTTCACCTGGGGAAAAGGTGTTGCAGTTGTGGGAGTGCATGTATATGTGCTTTTTATGTTCCAGTAGGACATGAAATGGCTTTACATGCCTCTGAAAGCTCCTAATGAACTATCCTAATTTCGAAACCTGATCCTTACAAAGGCATAGACTAATGTTCTGAAGAGTGGCACTTCATTCATGGAAACTCCCAAAAGACATGTATATGTAACTTGTTTGTGAAAATCCATTTTCAGAATCCAGGCCTAAATTTGCATCCTCAAAAGATTCAGAGGGTGTTTGGTATTGATACTATATATATATGAATTAAAAACTTTTAATGGCTCATCCACTGCTTCTATTTTAAAAATACTAAGTTGTCTATTCTCTTATTTCAGTTGCAGCCTGTATGATTAGATAAGGTGTGAGCTATACCAGAAACATGGAATATGCTGGCTAGGAAGCAATCTACAAGGATCATTGAGTCCAACACCTGGCTTTGCACAGCATCATCCCCAAAAGTCACACCATGTATACCTGAGAACATTGTCCAAATGCTTCTTGAACTCGTTCAGTCTGGTGATGTGGTCGCTTCCCTGGGGAGCCTGTTCCAGTGCCCAACCACCCTCTCTCTGGATTAAGAACCTTTTTCTAATATCCAACATAAACCTCTCCTGACTCAGCTTCAGGCCATTTCTGTGGGTCCTGTTGCTGTTCACCGCAGAGAAGAGATCAGTGCCCACCTCTCCTCTTACTCTCATAAGGAGATTGCAGACTGCAATGAGGTCGACCCTCAGTCTCCTCTTCTCCAGGCTAAACAGACCAAGTGACCTCAGCCCCTCCTCACACAACTCCTCAAAGCCCTTCACCATATTCAAAGCCCTTCTCTGGGCACTCTAGCATAGCTTTACATCTTTATTATGTTGTGGAACCCAAAACTGCCCCCAGCACTCGAGATGAGGCTGCCCCAGTGCAGAGCAGAGTGGGACAATCCCCTCTTTTGCCCGGCTGGTGCTGTTGTGCCTGATGCCCCCCAGGACACGCTTGGCCCTCCTGGCTGCCAGGGCACTGCTGACTCAGATTCAGCTTTCTGTCAACCAGGACCTCCAGGTCCCTTTCCATGGCACTGCTTTCCAACATCTCATTCCCCAGACTGGCTATACATCCAGGGTTGCCCCATCCCTGGGGCAGAATCCAGCAGTTTCCCTTGTCAAACTTCATAGGGTTGGCGATTACCCAGGCCTGTAATTTATCAAGGTCTCTCTGCAGGCTCTTCCAAACTTCAAGGGCACCAACAACTCCTCCCAGTTTTGTATCATCTGGAAACTTGCTTAGTATCCCTTCCAGACCTGTGTCCAAGTCATTAATGAAGATGTTGAAGAGAACAGAGCTGAGGATGGAGCCCTGTGGACCCCCAAAAGTCACAAAACCCCAGTCTGATGCCACCCCATTCACTGTAACCCTTGTGCCTGACCCCTGAGCCAGTTATTTATGATGTGTTTATCCAGCTGCGAGCTGAATGTTTTGTTTAGAAGGACACTAGCTATACAACCTGCCAGCTGTCTTAGCCTGTTTCTAGGCCCTGTATTAATGCAAATAATAAATAACAATACACAAAAACAGCAAAGCTTATTTGGGCTAAAGAGTTTTAAAACTAATCTGTCTGGCTTTGTGGCTTTGTGAGGATAAGAAGGTGTGCACTGCTGATCGCTGTTAAATGGCTCAGAATCACTGTAGGTCTCTTAAGACAAAAAAAGGAGAGTGAAGTACAGTGACATCACCTAAAACAGATTAGAGATTATAAAAAAAGTACAGGCAAAGTACAAAATCTGTGTTCAGACACTTACTTTTTAGTGAAGTGCAACTGCAAGTTAGAATGTTACATGAAGTTAATAAAGTGAAACAAAATTAAATATTCTTTATCAATTCCAAATTAAATCACTACCACAATTAATTCATAACAACTCTATATGTCAGAGGAGGGGACTTCCAGTTACTTCTGGAATGCAGTCCTGGAGCAAAATGTAGATATCTTGTCAGATTATCTACAGAGTAAAACTAAATTTCACTGATTTTCCTTGTGATTTTGAGGAAATATGTTCAGCATTGCAAGTTCCATTAATTCACTGGAACCTACAAATATTCAAAATAATTCAAATTAAGTTCAAAGATATCAATGAAGAACGGGGAGTCATCAAAAATTGACACCAATTCCAATTTAAAATACATTGCAAATGCCACAAAGACATTAGAAGATGAGAAAATTTCTAATAAGCTGTCTTTTCTGCTAAATTCTGAAAATGTATGTTTTCCTTTATTAGTTTTATTTTGGAACTATTGTATGAAACTTCAGAAAACTTATGCTGAAAGGTCTACAAGAATTTGTGTAATTTCAGAAATAATATAATAAACATAGTTCATGATACTAAACATAGTTCATGATACTAAAACTTTTGTCCTAAATTACAATTTTTATTGGTTTTTTGTTGTATTCCATGTATTTCTGTCTGTTTTAATATTTTCAATGAATTTGCTTCAGAAAAAGAAAG
>LTAT01000001.1:36748032-36760124 GCA_003286495.1 Chlorodrepanis virens | reverse complement strand
ATATATATATATATATATATACATTTATCCTACCATCCATCTTGACCACTTTAGTTAGCATGATGTATATGAAGTATGATTGTTTCTTAGCACTTGCCAATGAAAAGATGATTTTTATATTAAGTCAGTAACTTACTTTATTGCAGCAGTAAGTGTGCAAACTATTCACTATTTCCAGACACTTCAGTGCTGAAGCCAGGATGTGTGTTTTTACTATAATGGAAAATATTTTTAAATACTCCTGGATGTACTAAGTGAAAAGTGGCATTCAGGTTTCATTATGTCCAAAAAAGGATTTGAAATGACTGCTAATATTACCAAAAAACTGCCTGAAGATTTGAGACAACACTGGCAGGCCTAGAGGCTTTTGAATAATAATAATAATCTGCCCTATAGTGAGGGAAAGTCCCAGAAGAAACAGGCAAGCAAACAAACCAAGCCAATAGAGAAAACAAAACAAAACAAAACAAAACAAAACAAAACAAAACAAAACAAAAACAACCAAAAAACCCAAAAAAACCCCAACCAATAGAAACTAATATTAAAAAAGAAAAACAAAACAAAACAGAACAAAACAAAACAAAAAAAACCCCAAACAAATATGAAAATAGATTTATCCAGAAAAAAAAAAGTGATATAAATGTGGACATGTCTTTTTTTTTGTATTATTATTTGCAGTCTTTTCAGGTCTTTCTTTTCTCACAGGAGTTAAATTTATTTTGCTTTATCTGAAATCAGGCATTTATTTTGAACATCTTCAAAACAGGGACTAATTAATTAGATCCTGATTTAGAGGTTAGAGTTTTTGAAAATAAGGCTAAGATTGCTTCTATTGTATATTTGTTACAACAGAGATTTTGCACAGCCATCTCTTTTAGGTAGTGAAAAACAATTAATCTGATTTTTTTCCTTCTTCCTCTTTAAAACTACCTTTTGGGCTCTCACCTTCTTCTGAAATCGCATAGTGACAAATTAAACACATTAATTGAATAATGTAGTGCAGATTTCTCCCTGAGAAATAGGGTAAGCAATTGTTTAGGTATTTTAGGGACAGAAATCAATTTTAACCATTTTCATCCTCCTCTCCTGAAGTCTAGGTATGTAAATCAGCTAATCGAACAGCTTTTTGGTACAATATAGCATTCAAAATATGCTTATACATTAATCACAAAGGATACTTACCCAATGATTTTTTTTAATAGAAGTATGTGCATTGCTTATACAAATTCCAAGGTGAATCAAAGAAAAATTACATGCATAAGCAATAAGCTGCCCAGATGGTCCATCAACAGTTAATTAAGTGGCAAACACAGAAGTATATCTGATGCTGCCAAAAAACTGCCTGCAGTCTCTGCCGTGGGCTCAAATATAGATTGTTGGAGGAAAAGCTTCTGCAGATTGGCATCAGTCTCTTGTGATGCTCATCTGAAAAACAGAGTAAATTTCACAAGCTACATTTGAAAATGAAAACAAGAGTAAGGGAAGCCGTGTCTGAACGTTTTGCTAATAATGTGACATGAGTTTGTCATGCTCAAGCTGCCAAGGTAAATTCAGACGAGAGCAGTAGAGACCAAAGAGGACCAGCAGCTGTCTCCTGCTCTCTATATGAAGTGATGTGGCAACCTCTGAGTCCCCATCCACTTCTGGTACTCAGATAAAAGAGGGTTGTGCTCTTTCCATCCCACAGCAGAGTCGAATGAACATGTATGTGAATTCTGCTACACACCCATTCCCTGGGGCAGTCTCACCAGGACAGTCTCTCCAGTAAAAAAAGGCTCTATGGTTACACTTTGAAGTTTCTACCTGTACATTTCTTGAGAGTCCTTCTCTGCTAAACATTCTAGAATAGGGTTCTAATACCTGTTATTAAAAGGCATCAAAGCAAGTTTCTGGAGAGTAGAAACAAGCTTAGAAAATATGTCAGATGAACATTAACTCTTTGCAATATTTCTTTCCCCTTAAAATAAGCCTGCTTTTTCAAGTCATGTAATTCCAGAGTCAATAAGAAAGCTGGAAAAAATAGTTTGCCGTGCTCCCAAATGTAAATCTACCTAATAGTTGTTACTTCAGTGCAATTATCAGATTTGCACTTCGACTCAGATTAATGGATAAAACCACTAAGAATTGTTTAGACTAGTGAGAAGACATGTGAATTGGTTAACAAATGAATTAGGGATCCTTCCTTTGAAATTTGTTTCACATAAAAGAGCAGCAGTCATGAATATTTTAAAAGTAAAAACTCTTTAGGCTTCTTTAAATATTAATGTAGTAAAGAGAAAACATTAAATATCAGTTAGGAACATATAGTGTTTCAAGTATTAGGTTGTGAAACTAGAAAACCAAACCAAAATGATTGATATTAAATAGCTTGCAATTTGTCATCCTTTGCTGCTTAATTTTTTTGCACATTCGATCAGATATTAATTATTTTTGTCTATTTTTATCCTAGAAAACATTTATTTCTCAAGGGTTGTTTCTGTTATGTAATCTTACAGAAATTAGTTGAAAACATAAAAATAAGACAGAAGGCTGAAAGTCTGAGACCAAATCACCCTTACAGTCAAGTTTTTATGGAGTCACTGCAGAAAAAAAGTGTGAAACAGGCCACAAATCTTTCAAAAACAAAATTAAAACTGCTTAAAGCACTTCATTTTGGTCATGAATTGGAATGAGAGAATCGATTCAAAATTCTAATCTTGTGAAATATAAAACCATCAATGATCATGATTCTCAAAAGCTTTCAAGATGTGTAAAATCAGCTGGTGTCCTGATGCAGTGGGGTTGTGCTCAGCAAGAGTTCAAATTTTTACTGTTGTTCTTGAGTTAGATAAATATGTTTCGGCTCTCTATTGCTGTTGTGTCCAAGGGAACTCATGGAGGCAATGCACATCTTTTCAAGAAATCTACAGTTATGGCTACAATACTAAAGGAAACAGATTTGGCCCAAAACAGCAACAAAAAATAATCTGCCATTCAAAATGCAGTTGTACATGTAGTTTCAATTGCTCCCAAAATGAAATCTTTTATATATGGCACTTTTTCAAGTTCAGTTTGGATAATCCAAGGAAAGCTATTTGCTCTACTTGCAATAAAAATTTGTATACTCACAAACCTGGATTCTGTGTTGGCACATCTGTGCTTAATTTCCATCTGCAAGTATTGTAGCCAATATATTCCAGCGATTGCAGCCAAAGTAAAACAAATAAAAAGAAAATCTAACAGTGAAGTGACTGAAACTGTAAGACATTGCACATGATTCCGCGTTACCTTTTATCTCATTATTCTTTTATTGTGGAACAAAAGGCAATTTAAAGCCAATAACAGCTATGGAACTTGTGTACAGATCTACAATTTGCATTTATTTTCTCCAAAGCCAAACTGCACAATTATCACATTTGCAAAGATAAAGGTGAACTCTTTTTCAGATAAAATAAACTTTTTTTGCAGATAAAACCTAATTCAAGTAGAATATGGATTGACAGATGAGAAACTGCTAATGCAGGGATTGACGCAAGCAATATTGAGGCTCAAATAACTGATGCAGAGTAAAAAAAAAGAATTATGCAAGCTATCATCTTTCTCTGAGAATCCCGTATGTCCAAGCCCAAAGTACAAGTCATTAAAAAATCCCTAATATTAAATTTAACTCAATAATAATATATTATATTATTTTTACTGGATTTGTATTGGGTTTCATTTATTCATTTATTAAAATAAACCCAAACAAACACCGGAAATAATTTGGTTTGATTATCTATTATACTGAAGTTCCTTTTCTGGGAATGTCGAACTCTAAGGACTACAGCAAATCCTCCACCAAATAAACAGAAGAAATCACTAACCCAGAAGTGAAGATATTTATTTGGAGACAAATGTTTTTAAAAAGAGCAGAAAGTGTACATTGACCAGCCACAACTTGAGAAAGCAGTAAGTATCTTTTATTTTTTCTTTTCACTATTTTCACTTGGATTGTCATTCTAGATGGATGAAATATCCTTGTATTCTTGTTTGTTCACTTGTTTACTTTTATGTTTATGCATCTTTGCATTAAACAGGGCATTTTTTTCTAAACAGACATTTTTTGCATAATTCGAGAGGTTTGGTCCTTCTACATAGTTGCTATTGCTCTTACACAGCCATTCAATTCTTAGGAGAGTATTCATCTCTATCATTAATTTTAGAAATTCTTTGAAATCCCCCAGTGGCAATTGAAAATCTCTGAGACATATGGATGCATAACAGGTTGATTGCTTTCATATGTTTTGTCTTTTCATTTTTCTGTCATGTACTGAATTTGCACCTCAAAATCATCAGTGGTCAGCACACAGCAGAACAGGAAGCAAGAAATTGCTCTTTACTCAGAAACGAGAATTTTAAACAGGAAGGGAACCCAAATGTTTGCAATATTGGTCCTGTTTATATAGTAATTCAGTATTTCAATATTTTCTTGTTTGCTAAACTCACATAAAATATTGACCCATCCATAACCCATGTATCACAAATTCAGTGTTTCCTGAGATATCAGAAAACAGTTGTTGAACTGAGAAGATATAACTTAGTTCCTTTAAAAAAAAAAAAAAACAAAAAAACCCTGAAACAAACAAAAAGTCCTCCCCAAACAAAACCAAAAATATGTAATAAAAAGCCCCCCGAACATACAGAACCATGCAAACCTGATAAGATATAAGTAATATATGCTGATTAGTATATGCTGATGTGCAAAGACTAATAAACCCTTGGCTTCTGGGCTGCACATCATGTGGCAAATTAAGCCATTTCTTTGGCTTGCTGCACTTCAGGGCATCTGTAGAGTAATTTGCTTGGCTTGCGCTTATGCTGGCTGAGAGGGCAGTAGCTACTTAGAGCTGCTGAATCTTCCCTTCCACAAACTTGGCAGAATGCCTCAAAGGGACTTGTCTGACAAAACTCTACAGCATAGAAATATAACATGGAGGATACGTAAGAGGGAAATGGAAGAAGAGTGAAGTTATTGCAGTAAGAAAGGAGAAAGATATTAAAAAACAATCAAACTTTTAGAAGTTCAGCCACTCCTTTGAATTGCTCCCCCATATGTCAGCTGATGGGAGGCTGCCAATATACTGTTATGCTACACAGTTCCCACTCCTGGTTCTGCATTCTAATGCTATCTGTAGGCTAAGAGCATGCTTGGAAGGTGTGTGAGGAACACCTTCTCTTGCTGGAACAAATTCTCTCTGGCTGTTGAAATCACTTTATATGTCAGTAACTCTGTGGAGTTAAACAAGGGTGTTCTACTAAGATTTATTTTTCTCCTCATCAAGTTAAATTTATGGTTGAAGAGAAAATTGTGATTGTGACAGACTGAGGGTATAGGGATGTGAGGGTTAGGAATCACTGGCATTCTTACCTTAATCAAGCTTTCATTCCCAAATTGGATTCTTAGATGTGTTCTCCCTCATTTTTATAGAGCTAATGTGTTTTGCTTTTTGTTGTTTTTCTTTTATCTTCTTTTTTTTTTTCTCTCCCCAGCAGTTACTTTCTTTTATTGGTGTGCTGCTTAATGGGTATACATCAAATTCTTAGCAGATGCAGTCACTGAATAAAACAAAGGTCTAAATGCTAATATGAATAATGAAATTTCCATGGTGGCACACACGGGAAAGAGTAGAAATTGCTAAGGCATAATGAAATAAATTATATTTTATTAAAGTCTCCTACTGAACAGATACTGCGTGCAAATATATTTTCTAAAATGAATCATTGTATATTGTCATTCATGAACAAAAAGCTTAAAACATCAGTGTTTTATTCATGTGTATATAAAAAGTGTATCTGGAAGCACTCTTTATTATACAAAGTCATTTAGTTGCAAAGGAAAGTAAAAATATTGTCCAGGAAATGAACAAGCACATAATGAATTTCTTTACTTTTAAAGTCAACTGCAAAACTATCCTAGCCTTATGTTAATGTCAAATGTACCTACACTGCTTCCTGTTTATTTCTGACATACAAATGCAAGCATGTAATTCTCCTCTAAATGAAATTAAAAATTTAATGTAAAAATAAAAAATAAAACTATTAATATAAATATTAATAAAAATATTAATAATACATATTAAATAAAAATTAATATAAAAATAAAAATAAAAAAGTAAAAGCACTTTGCAATGCGAACATGTGAACTTGTAGATCATTCACTTATCTTGGAAGTAAATTTGGGGCATTTCAAATACTGCTCTGTGGATTTAGCTGAAAGATATGTAAGTTGGCAAAAAACAGAATTTAGACTACAGTTCATGTCATTTTTATTAATATTCAAAATTTTATTTATAGATTATGCTCTTAGACATTTCCTATCTTGCAATTACAGTTCCTTTTGTTGTGAGTGGGAAGGAGATTGAGAACTGGAATTCAGAGAAGAAAATTAAAACCTTTCTTGCATTTTGTTAACTCAACCTTCAATTCTTTGCTCTTTCCCAGGGTATTAGGAAGGGAAAGATGTCTGACTTGAGTACAGTGGGAAGAGAGCCAGACTGGAATGGGAGAAGAAACAGAGATAAGGATAAGGAATCAGGGTGGAAGCAGAGATGGTGCCTGGGAATGAGGGAGGGGGAGTCTGGGAATTCAAATCTAAGAGGGAAATAGTGAAGAAAATGGTGAGGTAGTTAGAGAGGGAAGAGAGCCTGCCTTTGGATAAGGACTTGGGGAGACTGCCAAGATTAGAAGGGTGCAACTGGGAGTTATGTGCAGAAAGTCTTGAAATAAATGAATCTGACAATGTGATAGGTTGCACGATGATGAATGAGACTCTCTCAGCAAAGACAAGGATGCAGGCACACTGCTTGAGTTGAAGCTGAGTGAGCTACAAGCCAACAGCCAAGATGAAGTTAGTATCTGTATGTTTGCTCACTGGCATTTTTTCAGGTTAAAACTGTAAGCTCATTGAGAAAGACAGGACTTTTCAATCCAAATTTCATAATTTTGTAGAAATGCATTTCATTTTCATTCACTTTTACAAAAGTATTTAACAAATGTTGATTAAGATTGTATCAGAAAAAAAAATTCTAATTTTTGACAGTTTTACACATATTTCTAAATTTCAAGAGATGAAAACTTCACAGCAAAGTGGGGAATATATAATATGTGCTTGCTTCCAATCCACTTCCTCAAATTTTTTCTAAGTTTTGTCTACTTCTGTATAAAATATCAAAATAATTGAGTAAAAATTAGTCTGTTTTACAATGAGTACCCGTACATCTTTCTAACAAAACTGAAAAGTCTTTTATATTTTTTCTGACCTTTTCTACTTTTTGTTACAAGTTTTCATATAAGCTTTGCTAAATGTCAAAAAGAGCATAATGGACCTACTCCTTTAGTTTTCCAGACTTTGCTCCCAGAAACTTCTCATTCAAAAAAACCTTAAAGAACCTGACTGATCATGAGTTCAACAAAGAACAACAGCTAGTAAGGAGTCCTTTTGAATTCTATTATAATGGTCATCTTGAAGTTAAAGCTCATCCTTAAGTAGTTGGCAAAGTACTTTCATAATCTTCAGAATTTTGCTAAATAAAGATAAAAATTACTTAAGCATTAATTTTATTGAGGTAACTCAGATGCAAATTGAAGAAAAAATATACTGTGAGAGTGTTTTGTTGCTAGGTTTTTTCACTAGCTTCTGGATTTTGTTTCAGGATCAAAAGATATCATTGGATTTTCACCCAGTTTTGTTTGTATAACAGATAGAATGCATATCTTTCTAGACTCTGCCTGAGTTGCTAAGAACAGAACCTTCAACTTGGGGCCTCTTTAATTAGTTCTTCCTGAATGGTCCTTGCAACATCTAAGTGATATGGACTTTTGTTAGTGCCATCAGCAGATTATTCTCCTGGACACATTTCTTTGGTTTTAAATAATGATATGTTATACCTATTTTTATTTTTTTTATTTATTATTATTATTATTTCTTGTGTTTTCTTTATTTTGGTATTTATGTCCATAAAAGAAGGGATTATCCAGTCAATACAAAGGTGTCAGTGGTCAGTCTGATCCCTGAGGCTTTTGCAATGCTTTACACAGTGTATGCAGTTAGATGCTGTCCAGGAGAATAGAAGAACATTCTAACAGTACAGGGGGGTGCTTTGTGAGTTAGATGTGGAGTAGAAGATGTGTTCGATCTTTAAACCTGAGAACTGGTTCTGGAGTAATTCTTGAATTCTAGGGTAATGGAGAGTGCTCTTCAGATGTTACAGAAAATGAACCTTCATCAAAAAATGAAACCAATGTAATGAAAACTTATAAAGACTACTTTCCATTTACAGATGGATGAAGCACATCTCAAATATAATTTTCAAAAAAAATTCCAGTTAGAGAGATGAGGTTTTCAGGTTCCCAATTGCAATGAAATTATAGTCAAGAATAATTCTTTTATATCAGGATTCTGTGCAAATGCATATCTTTGATTTCAAGTTGAAATAAGAGAAAAAATGACCAGTACAACAACTTGTACCTTTTTTACCTTATTTTATTTAAAATGAAATACATCAGGGTGTTTTTTCTCTTTTGTATTCAGAATACATACAGAAAATGACACATTTGAACAATGGAGCCTGCTCCAGGAATGACTCATTTTTCGCATTGCACTTCTCCCATGTAAATTACCTTTAACAACACTAAATATGAGAAGAACTGGTTTGACAAGTTGTGAGCGTGTAAGCTTGCAAGTATATTAAGAGTATGATCTACCTACCCCTCCTAAAGCAAATAGGCACTGCTTCCCATTATTTCAAATGCCATACTCCTCACAAACTATACTTGAGTGAAATACACTGTAATCACATAAAATGCATTTAGGTCAATCCTGAACCAGGGGCTTAAAAAGAATATCCATTCACAGGCAGTGTTCAGGGTAGAATGTCAAACTAGGGCTCATGCTTTAACTCAGCTACAGGCTGGATTTGCAGGAGGAGCTGGGAGGGGACACAGCCAGGACAGCTAACTCCAACCAACCACAGGGAAAAAAGAGGAAGAATGGGATATTCAGAGTGATGCCATTAGTCTTTTCAAGTTACCAATAGACTGGATGGAACCCAGTCCCATTCCTGGGGATGGCTGAACATCTGCCTGGCCATGGAAAGGGACGAACTTACTCCTTGTTTTCCTTTGCTCTCATTCATAGCTTTAGCTTTCCCTCTTAAATTGTCTTTATCTCAACCCACGAGTTTTCTCATTTTTAGTCTCCTGATTCTCTCCCTGTCCCACTTGGGAGGAATGAGTGAGAGGCTTTGTGAGGCTGTTGCCACCTGTGGTCAGACCATGGCAGAATTAGAGCCTGAAGAGATCAATTTTTTGTGAGTCTCGTAACTGGTTCCCAGTGAAAGGCATATGCTGCAAAAAAATTTCTTCCCTATCTTTTTTTTTTTTTAATCTGAGCAATGGCTGGACATCCAGAAATTGAGAACAAATTTAACTTTTGAAAAGTGTAAGGCTCTGGTTGGGAGAGAACCAAATATTATTCCCCACTTGGAGTGTGGCTTTCTAGAGCCTCCTGAAGGATTCTTTCCTTTGTTAGAGTGGGCATTGTGAGAAACATTTCAAATAACTGTCATGAAATGCTAAGCAGTTAAGAAAGGCTGACATCCATAAAGGTGTTGACATCAATCTTCCATCATCACCAAGCAATTCTGACCAACACAGATGATACACAGCATACTGTTCTATGAGGGACAATGTTATAAAGAAACCTAGATATAAATGGCATCTATACCACATTAGTATCTGTACCAATTTTCCCTGAACTTCCTACAAGAATCAACCTGCCCTTGGCTGTTTCATGTTGACAGTAGTTTGTTTTTTTTTTTGCTAGTGAGCAAATGTCAAGATAAACAGAAGTCATTTGCAAGTGTTGAAAGTATGAAGGAATTTTGATCAACAAAATCTGAATATATTTTAATGCAATTAGCAATTAATAAATGTCTTTGAGTTAGCGATAGGATAAGCAGATTAAGAAAAAGTTTTGTTAGTCAGTTATTTGCAGTTAAATAGCTAATAAAAGTGCTGGAGTAGGCATGAGCTTTTAAAACCCTATACAAAAGATAAACTTCTCTCCTTGAGAAACTATAAGTTGGTTGAGAAAATAGCTTTAAGCATTAAAATATATTGAATACTGTGAAGAGTGGGGGGGCTGTCCAAGCAGTGGCAGCCCCATTCATCAAGGAGACCTTGTAGGGAGTTAATCTTATCTGCTCAAAACATATTGAAACATCTGTATCTTTGGGGAGCCAGGACTGTACTCATGACATCAGTATCAGTCCTAGGAAAGATCTCTACTTCTCTTAACATTGACAACATAACATGTGTCCAGAGTCATCTTAGGTCCCATAGCATCTGAAGAAAAATCTTTCACAGAGGTGTTTAAGATGTAAATAAATATCTTGAGCCTGACTCTGTTAGAGCAACCATTGCCATGGAATGTATATTATTACTAAGGGATGGGCTTTTTAATTAAAAATGCTTGCTAAGAGTGAATTGCATTTGCTTCGGGAATCAGAGCTAGTCCAGACTCTGAAAAAAGTGAGTGGATTAATTCAAAGTGAGACAAACGACATCTATGTCCTGAGATTCAAAAATACCTTCACAAATTGTGAATTCAGAATCACAGTTCATCACATAGCAATAACAAATGATAACACTTTCCTGATCCTAAATGTGTAAACCAGATATTGTTTGAAGTTCATGTTCTTTTTTCAGTGGCTGACTTTAAAACAACCTTCAGTTCAGGTAAATTATTAAGCTCAACATTTTTGAAACTCTTGTAGCTACTCACTGTCAGAGGAACACTTGTTGGGGGACAGGAAAGAGTAATGCACTAACACAGAAGTTACTATGAAATTCCAGGTTTTTCTTCCCAAATTAAATTATCATACTGATATAAATTATATAATTAGGAAAAATATTTCTTTCCTCATGGCAGAAGATTCCACACCGTAAGAATGACAAATTTTCCAGCATTTATGGTTTCCACTGTAAAGAACTTGAAGCATTTTTAACTTTGACTTTTTTACTTTTTTAAAGCATTTTTCTATTAAAAATCCTATTTCAAATTTATAAATATTGACAAATATTATTTTTATAACAAGCTGTAATATCAAAGGATTTGCACCTTCATAAGAAAATGCTGTGGTAAGATTCACATTTGCCAGACACATGAAAAAGCTAGGAAAGGAAAGCCTTTTTTCCTATACTTCCATTATTGATAGGTGTCCATGAAAAGTCAGTGGGAATAACTTAACTTTTTCATTGATGCACAGTGGTTTTCCACCCATAAACAGTATTCATGCATAAAATTCTATTTTTAATTTTTTTTTTAATATTCACTATTTCTTCTATCTCTGATCATTTTTTTTCACCAACCACCTAAATATCTTCAAAAGTTAGCTTATATATTTTCATGTAATAATATCAAGATCACATCTATACATATATGTACAGTTACATAGTTGCCATAATTGAATGTTTCAGGTAGCTCTCAAATGTGACTCATATGTAACATATACTTTGATACTGCGAATTACCTATCTTAAGTAAAAAAAAAAATTATTTCAAAAAATTATGAGAGCATATGATTTGAAAAGGTCTTAGAGGCTTCACTCAAGTCTCTAGTATGACATGTGCCATGTGATGTAATTCCTCTCATAAATATGTCATACTTAAAAAAGATTAGAGAAGCCGTGAAAATATAAATTATGAATGAAAAAGTCCAATTACCAGTCTATGAACAGATAAATGTATCCCCATGGTGCAACTAATTTTATACAAAGTTTAAAGATTATTCAAGATTGTCTCTTGGATAAAATAATTGAATATTCCACAGATATTTTGTTTAGTATCATTCTTGATCTTCAATTCTTGATCTTGATATTTTGGTTCAAGATGTAGCTAACATTCCAAAAACCTATATCTCTGATCCCAATACACTCTAAATCAGTGTTTTCCCAGCAAATAAACACCCCCTCCCCTAAACCAATATTAAAAACCAAATAACTAACCAACAAACCCAAACCATAACAAAAAATCAACAAAAAAACAACAAAAACAGAACAAAACAAAACAAAACA
>LTAT01000001.1:36734777-36748022 GCA_003286495.1 Chlorodrepanis virens | reverse complement strand
CAAAAAAACAACAAAAACAGAACAAAACAAAACAAAACAAAACAAAACAAAAAAAAAAACCAAACAAAAAAACCCTAAAAAACCTCCCCAAACCCCCAAAAAGCAGAAACAAACCACCCAAACCACCAAAATCCTAAAATCCTATGTCTGTCCTCACAGGAGAGATGATCTAGTTGCTTCAGGCTGCTGATCAAAGGAATTCTGGAAAAAGGAAAAAGTAACTGTGGCTGAAAGTCAACTTAAACAGCTGAACAAGTGATCCTGACACACATTGAAATCTTCAGGTAGAAGAGGTGAACAAATTAAGAAAATTGAAAGAGTACATAAAACACGACAAGTTACACGTGGCTGTAAATTAATATGATACAATAAACTTGTAGGGACTTCTTGAATACATAAAACCTATTTAAAAATTGTGACTCATCAGGAAGAGAAGCTTACTACAAAAGTAAGTAAAAAAAGTTGGTTTTTAAGTATACATGATTTTCAAAAACTTTTTTCACATAAAGAATCACAAGTGCTTGAAATGCCCACAAGACTTAGAAATAAAAGGATAGAAAACAAATAGTGGAAGAATATGAGCCATTTCCACCACAGACAGAGGTTAACAGAAAGCTTGCCACAACCTTCCTCTACGTTCTGGTTGGCTCAAGGTATTCACAAATATTCTCTGAAAAATATAGTGATGGAAAGTGATGCTGGAAAACCTTTAGATTATAGCAGTCATTCTAGAAAACCAAACCTACAGCTGTCTGCAACCCCCTATAGAAAACTGTGGACTGAGGTCTGTCTCTCCCATGATGCCTAGGCTTTGCAGTTTAATGTTTGATGGGCAGTCTGTCATCAAAATTCCATTGGGGTTTTTTGGTTTGTTTTTTTTTTAAAGCTGCAGCTGCAGCTTATCTCTTGTAGACAGAACTTGGTTTTGGATGTTTTTTTGATAAGATGCTAGAGCAACAATCATCTTATTTTTCTGCACAGCAACTTTCCATCAAAACTGAAACAAAACAGACTTTTTCTGTTGGCCAATAAACAAAGTGCGCTTAAAATATTTTTTCAAAATATGACATTGACTTCAATCTTGATCTGCATATTAAACCTTATAAATACTATTGAACTTTTTAAAAACTGTAATATTTTACCCTGGCATTAAATGTAAGTGATGCTAGTGAAATTGATCTTTTAGTCTACAGTGAGTTCTGAGTGCTCTTATAGAGCTCCACTGAAATTAGGTTTTAAAATATAAATACATCTTTTAGTAAGTGGGAAGTGTTTCTCTATGTAAATTAGAATCTTCTGTGCCCTCTTAAAAGAACTAAAAGGATTTGTCACTATGGATTCTCACATTTCCTTCTGGTAACAGAAGTGTCGTGTTAAAACCCAATTTTATTAAGTCCAGCTTTGAAGAATTATGTTTCAATTACAGATAACATAATGCTCAAGTTTTATGTGCCATAAGAAAAATTATCTACCATTATCTGAATATGCAGATTATCTGATGTAAATGCATGTCTACCCCTGTTTCTCTGGAGCTCCTCTTTTCCTGAAGGTAACTCACAACTGCAACATTCACTTTCAATCAGATTTGAAGAAGTAATTTTTCAAGGGTATCACCACCCCAGCAATTTTCCTAAAATAATTTTAATAAAATAACTAGGTAGATAAAAGAAGAAAAATTGATGAAAGAGAGCACTCACCACCATTCCAGTGAGAAATTCTTTTAGTCAAACATCAACTGAGCGATAGCACTTAGAAAGCCAATGAGCATAAGCGTGGGTAAAAATATAGCTGCAGAACAATTGCAACATTTGATACCTCTGTTTTGACTTCCAGACAAAGTAGAACTTATGAAAGACATGGAAAATCTGAGTGCGATGATGCAAGGACCTAAGGAACATCATGGAAAACCTGGAAGGGTAGAAAGCATGGTAATGAACTGATATTGCTGGGACTAGTCTTTGGAAGTCAGAAAAACCTGGATATGAGATGCCTGTAGATTCTTGGAAGAGCTAAGCACTGGGATTTGATTGGTGGGAGAAGTGTGTGTATTGTAAATGGGAGTGATAGGGGCGGAACAGCTGGAGGTCGCAAAACAAATTGCTGTAAGTGTTGATAGAAATTTATCTTAAACATTTTACCTTACTGTTTCAAACAAATTAAAAATTTAAATTTTAAAATTTAAAATGTAGAAATTTAATTGTTAAGCTGTATAAATGTTAAAATGTGTAAATGTTAAAATTTATCTTACTGTTGACAGAATTTATCTTAAACATTTTAATTTGATTTTAACACTTTTTTTCAGTTTCTTGTGATAGTACATAAATGTTTCTTCTTTAAGGAGCAGTGCCTTTGTCTTCAAGGCATTGTCACATTTCTGAAATGTTTGTAACTTTAAAACAAATAAGTGATCACCAAGTTTCGAAGGAACAGAATCTGTAAGCATTGTGTGAGATTTTTTTCCATTATTTATATTGCATGTATTGCATTATATTAATATTAGAAGAAAAAATCAGTGTGAGAAGGCCATGTTAATGGAAAATAAAATATTATCTATTTTATGGAAGTATTTTTCAACTATGGAAATTATACAGTTCTTATAAGTTTTACTAGAAGATTTTATACTGAATATCTGGTATACAAATTAATATTAACATAGAGCAAAAATATATTTTTTTTTCTATTTAGAACAGCCTTGTTGTGTTAAGTAATTAACAATAACATTGGTTCTTATAAATAGTGGACCTACAACTTAATGTGATAGATCATGTCTACACTTTGGAGAAAAACACAGACATGTTTTTTGCTGGCATTCAGGTGGATATAAATTAATGACATGAAAAGAAGGAATCTGAAAATACCAGATGCTAACAGAAACATGGAAAATTACTGGCAGTTTAACAAAATATTTTTTTAAAAAAATCCTTTCTGAAAATCCTTTTGAAAAAGTGAGAAGAAATTAGGCATTTAAACAGAAGACAAAGGGCTTGCTTTTGATGCAATATCACATTTTAACCTGCATAACTTCCATTGGCTCATTTCTCAATTTGAATAAAAGGTACACAACTATTTAACACTTGGGATCAAATTATCCTTACTGTAAATAAATTAGGAGGAATTTGACCCATTATAAATACATTTTTAAGACTAATATAAATACAAGAGTTATTATATATAGTAAGGTGGCTATTTATAGTACTGCTTAAGTAATTATTTAAGGAGAAATGTTCCTTTTTTAACCCAAAAATGTATGGTTTGAAATATTTCTTCTTGGTTCTTTTTATTCCTTAGAAAAGGGATCCATTCAATATGACAGACTTGTTAAACCTTAAGTTAAATATTTGGTCCGGAATTATCCCAAAAGCTTTAGAGATGTATTATGAAGAGTGAAGGGCTTTTACATCTGCTTATTCCAGTCAACTAAGGTCTTAATTGCTCTCAGGAGGCAACTTTCTTTCCATTAACTTTAACACAAGCCTGGAATGATTAGGATCTTAACATAGGATCCTCAGTTAAGTGCCTACACTTATCTGGGATGAATCCATAATTTTAGCTTTTGAATTCTCTCTACTTGAGTTAAAAAAGGGAAGGGAAAATGAATTATGCATTTATTGAAAAGAAAAATTGTCAGTTTCACCTTCAGTCTCCACTGTAGCCAGGATATTCACCTTGGGCATAATTTCCCTAGTCAAATATGAAAGATAAGAACTCAAATCTGCCACCCCATACTCATGTTCTATCCAGAGCTGCAGTGAATCTTGCTGGCATCTGTCATTCACCTGTCTCACTGCTCCTTGAAGCGGCTGAATGATTCCTCTAGGCAATGCAGTGGACAAAGAGCATTCGTTCTGGGTTGCAGTGGTAACTATGGCAATGGGACTTGGATGCTTTTGTTGACAGTGGAAATACCACTCTTGTTCCAATTATTCAATGTGCTGGCTGTATGGTATCTGGGATATAGTTCTATCAATCTTTCCTTATAATGTTCAAATTTTCCCCTATATAATTTAACATCTGCTAAAGCACTAGCAGGAGCTGAGTTATCCTGTTTCAGAATTACTTTAACTTACAGTGGGAAGGACGTTCTGCCAAGTGTATTCCTGATGTATCTAAATCAGCATATGTCATCTCCCAGGTGCATGAGCTTAAAGATCTTTTTTTTTTTTTTTTAATAAAATTTCAGAGGACCAATCAAGACATATGCCTAGCAAGACAACCTTAGGATTAGGCAAGGTGACTTCAAATGTTTAAAAAATTAATAAAAACCACCTCACTACAGTGAAACGATGAGTGTTCAACATTTTAAAAAATTACTTTAGAAAAGTAAAGGATGTGTTCTCATTTTAAAAAATTACTTTAGAAAAGTAAAGGATGTGTTCTCATTAAAACTGTCAAAAAGAAATAGGAAACTGAACACTCAAATTCAACTTAAGTTGTAGCTACATAAGCCAGACTATTCTACAGCATGTTATGACTACTATTCAATGGCAGGGCATTCAGAAGTCCACAGAAAAATTAATAAAATAGAGAACTACACTACCAGCTGGATCAAAGTTTTCCCATGCTTTGGAATTACCTACCTTTCACAAAAACTTGAATGCTTTCATTAATTGACAGTTAGAACACTGGACCTGCTATCAAAAGAAAATTTGGTATTCAGTATGAATAGCATGGTTGGGCTCCTTATTAGTTTTATGAAATCAGCTCTCAGTAAGTCAGTTTGATTAGCAGCAAAGAACTGGAAAGGAAGATTGAATCATAGGATTATTTAATCCTGTGTTGCAGATCCCTGAAAATAAAGACTTCACTTAAACTTTTGTAATCTCCTGTTGCTTAGAACAGTATGTTTTGAAAAGCATATTGCAATAGAATAGCAGAGAAATAAAGAAAACCAGTAATTTTTCAGCTTTGTTTTCCTTGACTGTCATCAAATTCAGTAATGCAAAGGAAAATAAATAAAGAAATAACCTTTAAATTTTTGAATAAAACCTATCTGAGAATTGTATTTAATCTCTGAGCTAATGGTCAACTCCATGAGGTCAAGTGATATATTCACTTTAAACATCTCCATGGCTTTATGACAAGGAGAAGAAAAACACAAGGAAATTAAATTACAGAGGAATATTAATTCTTACTGAATCAAAATGAAAATTTCAAAAAATTTTATCAAGGACTAGAGAGAAGAAATCTAAGAACAGTTGTTATAGAAGTTATAATGAAATCCTTTCTTCTGTCTTTTCTCTATTAAAAAACAAAGAAGAAGAAGAAGCAGCAATATCTAATAATTACATATTATCCACTTTACATGCAATTGCTTGCTTATGCAGAGATGCTGCTTTTGAAGTGGATAGCACGGTGTTATTAATGGAACTTCATAGCGATCGATTAGAAAGTAATGGAAAATGTTGCCATACAGCTTCCTTCACAAAAATTTAAGTGGGGTTAGGACAGAGCAAATACAGTTGATAAATAAAGATTTTAAAGCTATAATATTTCTTTCATGCTCATATTTGTTTAAGTGACTCTATATCTATAATTAAAGGAAAATAATCACAGTGGTGACAGTGTTGGGTCTCAAAAAGAATAAAAGTTCAAGAAAAATCATACATGAAAGCAAATAAAAGCCTTAACAAGAATTTTGCAGTCATTTTTGAGATGAACTTCACTCTCTGTACCTACAATGTGGTGCCCAAAACAACCTGTTACTTTTCAGTTTTTAGGGTAAGCAATTTTTAGGAATTAAAATGAGGAGATAAAATAGAACTCATGCAAGTTATATTAATTATTATGAGAATGTGCATAGAGCATCTTTTTAAATTCACTCAAATTAATTGAAAAATTTTCATTCTGCTTTGTTATTTTTAATGGGTTTTTTTTTTAAAAAAGAGTTTTCATTTTAATCAAACTACAGTAATCTTTCAAATATCTGCCATTAATTACCCAGGAAAAGTAATACATAGAAAAATTTCAAAGGTCAATTAGTATTTTTCACAACATTTTATTTTCTCTGAGGGTAAAATTAATCAGAAACACCTCCTTATGTCCTTATGTTAGTAGCAAAGGAATAAGTTCAAAATATTTCCTCAAATGCTGCTAATTTTTACGCTATTGTTAATTTTTCTTTTAATTTTTTCCATATACTCATTCAATTTCTTTTTACTCTACATTAGCTGTCTTTAAAAAATACTACAGATGTGCAGATGAGTTAAGACTGATCAAGTCTAATCGACATACGACTTTATTTTCTATAAGGAAAAGTTGACAAAATACTGATTTTGCTGATTGCCAAGGACCTGATCAAGAAACTGCAAGGTTATATCTGTCATGAGCAATAGGCACAGGACACCTCTTGTCTTGGTTTAATGAAAGCTTTTAATGGGCTGCAGGCACCAAAATGCACTGCTTGATTGAAACTGAAGAACTTCTGCCTACGCCTAGGAGCAGAACTTCAGGCACCAGAAGACCTTTGAGGTCAATAAAACTCCAAAGTTATTCTGTATGTGCACATAATTTTTACAGTTTGCAGGATGGAGGCCTTAATGATATTTAATGAATAGGCAATAATATAACACAGGAATATTAAAAGCCAAATTTTAATTGACACTTTGCTATGTAGTTTTCCTTTATAAGCCATTATACACTAAATTCAAAACTTTCTTTGTATAATTAAATTTGATCAGAAACTTAATGACCTTTTGCACTTTCCTGTTACTGAGTTTTGCCAACAAACAAGACAAACCTTCTAATTTTTTCTCTATCATTTTGACTTTTGACATGAAGTGATAGCTGACATATCTTGGTGATACAGATCTAAAAATCTCAACCACTCTGCTATTTCTTTACCTGTTAAATATTGTAAAAATTAACACATTTACAGAATTATGCAGGAAAAATTATCATATCTTACTGGAATAATAACAGTCGCAACATATAGAATGCAAACAGGTGATGCAGAGATTTTCTCAAAAATGCATGTTACAATTTTCTTCAGAAGTTTGTCTTGCCTCAAGAGCTGTTAAAATGAGATGGAATTTACCCTAATTTTACAGAATAAAGTCCATGACAAAAAGAAGAGGCATTTATGCCAGATTTTATTTCTGAAACACAAAGGACAACAATTTTTTTAATGTTATTTTCAGATATGTACAAATTCAGTCTGAGTTAGAAAATATTCATGTTGATCACATTTTTAAATTCAGACCTAAGAGTTTTATATCAGCTGACTGTAGGGATGATTCTGGAATCCTTGCAGCATGTTGCCTAGCTTTTGCCATTATCACAAGTAGACAGTATAGTGATATTGATGCTACAGTGTTTATGGTATTGATTAATGGGACATTGGTGCATGAGAAGTTACTCCTATTATCATTTCAGCTGTTTGTCAGTGTTATTTCTGCTTGGACAGCAGATACTTTCACTAATTTCCAAGCTCTAATGGCACTTTTGTTTGGTGTTTTCCTTCTAATGACCAATTGGCTCACTCATTACAAAATACTCTGTGAATTTGTTCTTTCTATGCTAAAAATTATCTTCCTAGGTACATGTGTGTATAAATAAGGCATTCTAATACTTCAGTCTGTAGATTTGATTTTGGTAACATTTAGATGACATAGCCAGGTTGATATGGTATGAAATATTTCCAGTGAAACCCACAGTAGTTGATGAGAAGCATGGCAGTCTTCCTGGAGCTACTGCCTTTCTCTACTATCTGTTACTAAAATACCGGAAAAACATTACAGCTGTCAGCTTTCAGTGTCTGTGCCACACCTTCCAATGCACCTTCTGGCTCAAAACTTTACAGGAATGATTTAGATAACTTACTAATGTGAACTTAATTAATTTTAGTGAATTTTATAGATAGGAAGCCAAAATCAATATATTTCTTAAAAGGATTATGTTTCTTGATATTTAATATTAAAAAATAATAATTAAAAAAGGACTGTAAAAAAGAGATTTAAAGCTTAGAATTCAATCTAAACTGCTGTATCTGCTCCATTCTTCCTTTAGTAGTGTTCTGGAGAGAGTAGGAAATTAAAAATTTGGGAGGAAAAGCAAGTAGCAGAACTAATGAAGTTTGGGTCTCTGTAGATGGGTTTTCCAGATGATTGGCATGGGTGCCTGATAAAATGTGAGATCTGAGTGGAGGTTTACAAGTCTGGGAATATCTTTCATTTTATGAAATGTGAGTGGACATGACGAGGGATCTGAGGTTCATATTGGATTGCTTGTGGATAACATGGACAGCTGACTTCAGTTCTGGTTCTTTGCATCTCCAGCCCAACTCAGCAGAGCTGCCCTACTCAGCATAAGCAGCAGCTCTTATTCCTAAAGCAGCTGGTAGAGACAGGCTCACCACCTCTTTTCTCAAAGCCCATCTCATGTGCATTGGTCTCATGCACACTGCACTCATCCAGTAATCCAGATTATATGTGATGCCTTGGTGGCCCAAATCATCATCATTATAGCTGGCACTTCTTTTTAGTTGTGCTAAAATTAAATCCCCATTCAGACAGTGTGAAAAAATATAGGTCTCTGTCACAGTCCACTGAATTCTTTTTCTGTGAGTATTGTGCCGCAGGTATGAGCGACATTTCGAAGTCTTGGGAGGCTGTCAATAAGATCAGAGGTTTGCCTTAAAAAAAGACTATTCACAGACCTAAATTCTACTGAAAAAAGCTGTTTGCACTACTAAGAATACTCTTGAACTCTTTTCAGTGGGATATAGCACAAGTATGAATAACATGATACAATAAATAATGAGAACTGTAACAAAGAAGAAAGAACTATTATTGACACAGACAATATACTAGAATCAGCTAGGTTATATGTCTCTTATTCTGTACACAGCAGAGATATAAAGAGAATAAGATTCTTCTCCAAAGAATAGAGGCTAGAATAGCTGGGCAGAACAGACAAGTAAATGGAAGAAACTGGACAGAATAGATAAGATTGTGAACAAATCCAGCAAAAACAATAGCACAGTTAAATAGAGTCTACCTAAACAATCAGCCCTGGGAAACACCTATACCAGTAAAATATTATCTGATTGAATGATCAAGTTCTGTTTTTCAATTGACAACCTTTGGAATAAGAACACTCAACACTTGGTTCTACCTGATATATTTAAGTGAAACAACATGAAAAATATTTCTTTTCAGTTTTTAATTTTTTTTAACTTATAATAATTTTAAGATAAAATAACAACTTTAGCAAAAAAATATTGCAAGGAAAGATTTAAAATTATTCTTGCCCACTTGAAAATGCTTCACTTTGACCTGAATATGTGAACCTTTACAGTCAGTGCAACACTGGGTTTTTTTAAAGTAAATAATATATATTTGAGAAGAGGTGAGAGGAGAAGCATCAAGAAATGCGCTTGCCTAACTGGGATCGAATTACCAGCACTTTTTACAGCAGACCTGGAAAGCAGAAAGGTGATGACTTTATTGAATATTTTGTTGTTGCAGTTTTCCTCAGATTAAATGTTGAAGCTGAAAATGAAAACATTTGTGGAGTTGAAAAGAAAGTAGGTAAATTAATCTGGCATAATTTGCAAATAAAAGAGTAAAGTACTGATACACTAAAATGAAAAAAATAGAAGGTTTTGAAGATGATTGCAATGATCACTGATGCTATATGTTTGTTACAGCAAAACTGTCGGAATGGGTACAGATATTTATTTAAGATAATTATACAAGAACATTTGAGTTTGAGTGGCCTAGTGAAATCAATTAATCTATTTATAGCTATCATGAGACAAATACTTCCTAGGTGATACAATCAGAGGACCCAAGGAAACATTCTGAGTGAATAAATCCAGAGATTAAAATAAAGGAGAAGTTGTATTGTTCGGCTTCTTCAGTGATTTACTGACACTGTTAATTTTACATCAGTAATTACACTATTTTTCACTCTTTCATTAGCACTCTTAGTGAAAAAAAAATTGCTCCAAGAAACCTAGGAAGACTAAATTCTTCATATTTTCCTGTTTCTGACAGATAACAATGAAAACTGCAAGCCTTTAAAGGATGTAATTAGAAAGGTTACATAAATTGACATACACATATTGAGAACTTTTAGTTTCAAGCATTGCTTAATTAAAAAATGACTAGTACTTGGATGCAATTTCATGTTGTTTAAGCCATTGTGATTCATATTTGTATCTACATGCATTTTTCTTTTTTTCCCAGTAAAGAGTAAGTAGAAACAAAGAATCATACTGAAATAAAATCAGCTGTAAGTTGTAGGCCATCACGGCTTCTAATGTCACTTGGTCCTCAATACACCAATATTGCTAAGAGTGACCTTATCATGGCCCACACAGGAGTACAAAATGTTTCTTCTGCAGAGCCAGTACTTTTATTAAAAAAATAAAAAAGATATGAGCTCTGTTACTCTAGTTCAGGTTCCTCTGTATGGTGTGCAGGAAAGTGCCTATCAACCTAGGCGGCATTAGGGTGAAACTTGGGTTTAGGTAGAGCCACAAAGGGTCAAAGCAAGTGCTTGAGGCAGCACATGCTCTAGAAAACAGATGGGAAATGTAACACCTGTGAAATAAGAGCAGAGAATAATCCCACATTTTCAGAAACTATTTCTAAGGCTTCCATTTCTTTAGAGGTAACAGGAAGGCAATACTCAAGATGTATTAAGAATACCCAAGAGAGAAATGTGTATGGGCCAAAATTATCCAGGACTGCAAGATAACAAATTTAAGGTGTAGTTTACACCAATATATATTGGCTAAAAGGTGAAAAATTCCAACAGTAAAATAGGACTGAAAAGTTAAAAATTGACAGTAAATTGCAGTTCCATGGACAAGGCTTGGATGGAGGCAGCTGGATGACATATTTAATCTCATCAGGCTATACCCACAGGGTATCCTAAAGAATCAGCACATAGGTACAGAACTTCTAAAAATAAAAGATAACAGGGAAATACACTAATCTTTTGTTAAATGTCAGTTCAAATCCATAGTGATTTTCTGCATGCATTCCTTTTTCATCTGACTTGCTTTGTTCTTCTGAGGCGTGTCTTAAGTATCCTACAACTGTGAGGTGAAGGAGGAGCACGTTTTATTTTCAGTAGTAGAGAAGTAAAGGAAGTTTATAGACAGATTATTTTTGAAATAAAATAGTTCTTTTTTGCAAAAAAATATTCTGTGCAAAACACAGCAAGAACCCAAAGCAGAAATGTAATGCATGTTATAATATTCACTCTGTGGAAAAGCCTGAAATCCCAGGTCCCTTAATCACTTATGAAATAGTTGCCTTGTGAATGAAAAAATATTAATAATTTTAATGTTGTTATATGATGACAAAGGGTCCAAAGATGAACAGAAACAGAAAAAATTTGAAATGGCCCTTGAAAAAATGCAAATTATATTAAAATATTTGATCAAATATATGCCTCAGTCTGCCCTCAAATACTTACTATAGAGATTAGGATTTAATGGTCATCTTCTTACCTCAGAAATAAGTGACAAAAATAAGATGATAGAAAGAATCAAAGAGGGTAAAGCTTTGTAATGAAAATTGATATCAGCTAAAGAACTAGAACTAATAATTAAAACATAAAGAAGTAATTTAGCTGAAGAGGGGAAGCATAGATAGAGAAAAGCACAATAAGCCAAAAGGAATGAGTCACAGAAATAACCAGCAGCATTTAAATAAAGAAATGTCATTTCAAGCAAATGGAAACTTTTTCTATTCTTAACCTTTGGGCAGAGGGCAAGAACTAAAAGAAAGAGCAATACTAATAACTCAGCAAGGAAAACATTGGGGTCTCTTCAGAACAGAACTCCTCAAAGCAGGACTACCTGTGTGGCTGAACCACATTAAAATACATGTAATTACACTTATCTCCTTGAAGAGTGTAAATAAATATAATTACACTTGTGTTTTGTATGACAATGAGAAGATAACCAAACAAAGGGGAATATGTATAAAAGATGGTGTAAAATGAGGAAGACTGTAGGACTTTAAAGTATTACAACAAGCTTTCTCCTAGCCATGTGGCTATTTCAAATGTTTGCACAATTAATACATTTCAAAATAGGATTATATTTTCTTAGTTATTATGTATTTAGATTTAAAAAGTAGCATTGACTTCTACCCTTCTCTATGGTTGTGACAATAGATTTCAGTAAAGACCAGAAAAAATATTTGAAGTGATTTTTCAAATCTCTAAAGAAAGAAAAAAATATGAAACTTAAATAAAAAATAGTTTCTATTACTTTTTTTTTATGCTAACCATGTAATTAAAGAGTATTGGATTTTTTGCTATTTGACTTTTAATTTTTTTTTTAATGTAAGGATTCACATGAATCTTATTTTGAATTTCTTGTAAAAATCATAGAATCATTAAATCAAATATGTAAAGTAATAATGTAAAGTCATTACTTGGAATAAACCTTTCACCTGCCAGCTAACAAAATTGTCTTAGAGACTGCTGCCAATGGGAAAAAAAAGTATTCAAACATAGAAAACAACAGCAAAGTATACATGAATGGATCTTAAGCCCCCTTATGTCACATACTTCTGTAGTTTCCTTAATGATGCCAGCCCCTTTTTATAAATGACATGTTACAAAGTCAGCCAATAGGACTTGCACTTAGGGACTCAGCAAAGCAGGATTGCCTGTTCTCTCACTAGCACTGCATAGCTGTAAATTAACTGATAACTTCATTCTCAGACTGAGAGTGATGAAAATGACATTAAGGATGGTGGTAAGGGGAGGAAAAAGGTATAGTTACAGTTTATTTGCATTAACTCACTGTAGTACCTTCCAAAAAATGGCTAAGTTGAAAATTAGTAAAGAAAATCCATCCATTTAATGTAGAGCAGTAATAAAATATTTTCTAGTTTTAGAGTGAAGAAGGAAAATTGGAAGTCTAGAATATGAAAAAAAAAAAGAAAAGTAGGTATCTCTCTGCAGAAAATTCTACTTACTTCTTCTTTTGAATAATGAGTGTAAGTTTTAAAAGACAAAACATGCGGGAAAAAAGCTTATAAACTATTATATTGCAGATATCAGAGATGAATAGTGCCCTTTTTATTTCCATGAAAGAATATTGAATGCATAATTGTTCTCATGATGTTATACCCATATGTTAATTTTATGATGTTATCATAAAATTAACCTTCATCATGAGTTGTCAATAATGATATCTTATTTTGAATTAAATAAACACTCAGTAAAACATTACATTAATATATAACTATATTTATAACTATGTAACTACATATATAT
>LTAT01000001.1:36698489-36719457 GCA_003286495.1 Chlorodrepanis virens | reverse complement strand
TTTCCTTTTCCTTTTCCTTTTCCTTTTCCTTTTCCTTTTCCTTTTCCTTTTCCTTTTCCTTTTCCTTTTCCTTTTCCTTCCCTTCCCTTCCCTTCCCTCTTTAGGGACAGTTTTTAACTTTATACTGTAGGATTGCCCCTAAAAGCTGGTATGTTTAGCCAAAATGCTAAAATGTGCCTCATTTCTAAATGAGCATGCTGAATCAAGACATCTGGCCACATTATCAGTAAGGGTTCCTAATGGCTGGGGAGTGCCAAGACAACTGACTGATTACAGGTACCAAAGGGTAGCATTGCAGAGTCCCATCTGACCTTGGACATGGAATAATCCTTTGTCAGAGGCTCCAGCTGCATGAATACCACAGCTCTGAACAGAAGTCCAGCAGCATTCTGTCCTCATATCTGAGACACAGCCAGAGGCACATACTTGAGATTAAAACTCTTCGCCTATGTTTAGTCTTGAAAGCTCATACCCATGCTCCAGGCACATACTTTCAGTCAGTACTGATCCTTCAGTCAAATCCTCCACCTGTCTCCACCCAAAGCTTAAATATAGTCTTTCTAAAATACCACTGAAGGTGTGAGTCTTTTGGTTCACAATTAAAGTCTTTTGAAGCTGCCTGTCTGAGAAGTAGAAAGCAACACATTATAGCTATTTGCATGAAATAGAAAGCAGATAAAATGCAATTAAATATGAAAATAAAATACATTTGAATCTGCTTTGTGTTCTAGCCTTTTTGTGACTGAGAACTCAGCAGATCTTCCTGTCTTCACATAGGGAGAATGTGCTCAGTTTGTCCTTTCTACTTTGATTAATTCTGCTGTTAGAGTGTCCCTCTTCTCAATGTCTTGGTCTTCCCTCCTTGCACATCTACTCTTACTGCCAGCCATCCTTTGTCATCTGTGGCAAAACTTCCTCTTACCCTGAGCATTTCACTCCACATCTCCTCTCTTATTTCAGAGAAAAGGAATAAATTTCATCTCCCAGGGTGAGCAAAACCATTGCCCAAGGCAATTCACTTAGCTGAGTGAACAAGCACAAATGACCACTGCGATTCCAGCCTCCTGACCTGTGATGAACAGATGAATGAAAAGGCATTTTATAATGAAGCAGTATGCCAAGTGACAATTTTAAATCATCAGCCAGAATCTGCAAGTTTTGAAAGGAAATGTTTATAAAACTATCAATTAAGTCAAATAAGAAGGCACTTAGGAGTTTTCCTAAGAGCAAAACAGAGCCTTCACTTCTACTGCCCTTCTCATAATTTAAGCAAGCATAAACACACAGTAACATAATTTTTACAGTCAAAGATAACCTTCACCTCAGTCCTTCAGCAGGCATTGCACAGGTATGAAATAAGTGAAAATTGGATAATTAGACTACAGAAATTGTATGGAATGCTGTTACTCATTTTGATTAAACCCTTTCACCATGTCTTTTAAACACAGCAAACTACAGCACAGCTGATAAAACCAAAGTGCTTAATAATTCTCTTTCAGATGAAGGGTCATATTAACATCAGTTGAGAATTCTGCAGTCATTTTAAGTTGAAGCCTAAAAGGAATGACAAGCAAATTGTAAACTTACTTATGCTACCTCAGCTTACACTACTTACCAATTTAGTCACGTCATACTCCATAATCTAAGAAGTCAATTAATATAGATGGCATGAACAAAAAAAATTTTTGCATATATTTAACTTTCAGCTTCATGACAAATTGTATCAATATTTTCTTTTGATAAATCTAATAACGAGAATGAAAAAAAAACCCTCTTTCATTCAAGATAATTTTATTTTTCTCTTATCATCTAAAGCAGTCATACTTTGGGTTTCCGCTTTCCAGTTTTCCTAACAGTAGGAGGGAATTTCCTCCAAGGCCTTATCAGCTTGAACCACAACCCCTGCGCTGGTTTTTGGTTCACTGACAAATTACACTCCCTTAATCCCCATCCAGGAAATTTTTAATGAAGGCACATTTAGAAATTCTACCACAGATGACAATTTCTATAAGTAGCCAACGTGTGAAGCCCCACCCTTCCTAAACGGCAGACTAGACCTTGTACTGCAGGTGAAGAGAGAGCTCTCCTTCCAACTTCTGAACTACCTTGCCCTTCACTCTGGCTAATGTGGCTTGCTTCCTCTGCTTACCACTTTATTTGCATACACATGTAGAAAATAAAACTGGTGTTAAAAATTGTTCATTATTCTCAGAGCACTTTCAAAAAGGGCAGAAGAATGATCCATTGTAAAGACCAAAGCAGAATAAGCTAAACTCCTCTCAGTGAGCACTGCACTAGTATGAATGACCGTAGCCATTTTACTAGCAAATCCCAAATTCTTGGCAGGAAAGGCAGGTGTCATGACCACTTAGCAGGAGGCTGAGCCTACAGCTGTTTCAACAGGGGCAGGTGACTTTGTGGCTTCTCAGCCCCGCACTGCCCTGTCCCTGCGACGTAGAGCTGCTACAGAGGGTCTGGCTCACGGGGACAGTGAGTGTGCTGGGACCAGGGTGAGTCTTCTCAGAGGTGTTTGGGTTTATTTAAAGAAGATATTTAAGAAGTTAATGATGGTTGTGGTGAAGCTAGTAGCAAGGAGAAGGGGGAGCCATAGAGGTGAAGTGAGTCCTGGAGAAACAAGTTCACTCAGCCATCCTCAGAAAACACAGGACTCTCAAGTAGGTTTGGTACAGTAGTTTCTGTAAGGAAAGGCTACATACCCTTATCCCCCTAGTCCTTACAGCAACAGCTACCACTTTCATATTTGCAAAAACAGCAGGGAATGCACCAAAAGGCACAGCCAGAACCAGCAGTGACTTCTAGGTCCCATACTCTTCTCCATCACTAATTGCATGCACCTGGCAAATAACCCCAAAATGAACATTGGGATTCTAATAGGATCAGTGAAAAGATCTGTCCATTTTGAGGAAGAAACTCTCTATCCTAAAATTCTCCTTGATCTTCTCCTGGAGAAAGGGGTTATTACGGGTGTGGAGTCCTTAAGTTTCCTCAAGTTTCCTCAAGTGTTTCCTTCTTGCCACTCAGAAAATTATTGTGTTGCTGCCTATCTTAGACTTGACCTCTCAGCTAGAGTAGAATAAAGAATAATTGTTCCATTATTTGACCCTCAACACTACTTTGAAACATGACTCCTTTTGTATTTCGTAATGGTTCCTTGAGATAGCTGGTTGCAATGATTGTAAGTCTAACAATGTCCACTTTCAGGACTTACATGTCTACCAAATATATCTCAAGAGTCTGCCAGTACGTATTTATGGTGTGACATGTTTTGCCAGGATTTGAAAAATGACATACATCACATATGTACCTATTCACATAAGGCATATTTTCATTATTTATCCAGCTGTGTTTAAAATCTGAAAAAAAAAAAAAAATCTTGCAGGGTCTTCATTTCACAGTGCTTTTGATACCAGTTCCAACTGCACCTTCACTTCCCTCCACCAGATATTTCTGCATTGTTTTAAGACTTCCAATATTTTCTTTTTCATAATTTGCATGGCCTAAGTACCATCACTACCTCATTGATGCAAAGGGAAGCTGAGTAAGAACATATTTAAAAAGGTAGGAAAAATGGGATCCTCTCCTGCTCTAGTAAACTTGTGGAATTGATACAGTGGGACTTCAATTCTCAGAAACATTTTATATTGTACTTGACTAGGTTGTACTGAAACTTGAAGTTTTCCTAGGCACTAGTATGACATGCTCTTCCACAAGTGAAGAAGATAACAGTGTCTGGGTCATGCTGAGGTCAATATTCACTGGGTATGTAGATAACTTCCACAACTCTTGCTTTGCTCAATTTCTTTCCAAAAAAAGATTAAATGCATTTTCTAGTTTTATTGTATGTCATGCTTCATCCATGTTTACCTCACTGCAGGAAAAGTCTTAAAGTGGCATGGGATTTGTTACTGACTTAAGGACACATATCAAGAATAAATAGAAGCAGTAAAAAAAGCCAAAAGAATTGGTGCTGTCATAATTTCCAATTATTGGATACACAGCAACCTTGATAAATCCTTGCTTCTGCACACAACATAGCAGCTAAATTGCCTACAAAAACATTAATATATTTCTCAATAGTAAAAATAAATATTAAAATGCTACTTTAGGAAAAATCTTACATTGTTTTTTTGACACTTTTTACCATCTTGCCAGGCAGCAGTAATATGAAGTGTTGCATGATCAGGAAATTTTTAATTCATACTGTTGCATGATCAGGAAAATATAAATTCATACTGTCAGGTGAAAGCTGTTCAGGTGTCTGTGACCTTTCACAGAGTATTCCGTTGATCAGCACAAGGTAATTTAGCCAGTTTTCTTATGTGAAATAAGCTTAATTTTTGAAGAAGGACATTAGAAATAGCTTGCTAGGAAAAAAAAGTCATAAAATGTTTAGCAGAGATTGAAATTCTATTATAAAGCATAGCAGGGGTAACAAAATTCTCTTCACAAATAAGTAAATTTTATAATGAAAATGTGTCTGTGAATACCTAATTTCTAAGAGAAATGGGACCTACGTATTCTGCTGTCAGTTCTTCCTTTGCACACTAAGATGGGACACCCAAACTGGACATTTTTCTTATATATGACAGATAATAAATCCCTACTTGTTTGAATATTTATCCTAAATAAGAATAGGAAGAACAGCTAGGCTGCAGCTCACGTCAGCCTTTTAATTCCTTTAAATCATGAGAGAACCCCCATGCATCTTAAGCAGTGAAATTCAACAAGGAATTAAACTACAATTTAAATTTATGTTTATGGCTCAGACCTGAACTTGGCAGAATAGAAGTCAGTGAAGCTGATCTCTTCAAAGGCCTAGTGTTTTGGATTGAAATGTGTATCAGCAAGTAAACTGGAAAAGGAAGTGGGTCTAATCTACACTTTCAGCTTTAGGCAGCTTGAGTGCTCAAGAAATGAATGTGTGAACATCTACAAATTTGCATTTACAGAAAATTGACTAAATTATCTGAACACATGAAAAAAGAAGAAAGATGGCAAAAAGATGCTGAATAATCTAGGGCGATTAGAGGATGAAATAGAAGAAATGAAATTTAAAAACAAACAAACAAACAAAAAACCACCATCAACAAAAAGAAGCCTCAAACCAACCAAAGTGTTCTGAATTTAAGAACTGTATAACTGCAACAGGAAGATTTATAACAATAAAAAGCAAGCAAATCCTACAAAGACTTACTGGAGACCATATTTTACCCATCTTTATTTATGCTGGATAGCATCTAAATTTACTGTGGACAAAAAGAGCAGAACAAGTTAAGAATCTCACTGAGCCATTATTAGGAAAATCAGAGTCAGATAAGAAAAAAATAAACTGAGCAAATTTTTTTTGTAGTGCATGCCAACTTTTCAAATCTGATATCCAACTGTTAAGGAACTGAAAACAACAGATTTTTGGGGGCTTTTCATAATCAACATTTCACATTCACTGAAAAATAGCAACTTGAGCTTAAAATTCAAAAATTCAAAAGACAGCTTTGTTTGATATATTACAAATAAAGAAATCCACAGGGAGAGCAGATAAGCACCTTCAACAATGCAGAATATGGTGAAACGTAGAATTACTAAGAGCCTGAAATGAACTGCCTCATTCTTTTTCTTATCTCGAAAGTCTCCAAGGTAGACAGTCTAAGCAAACAAACCACCATTTTCATAAGGATGTTAACCAGAAGAACTTTCTTCAGAATAGAAAATTACGAATTCTTAACTAAAAAGAAATACAAATAAAGAGCGACCGTGAACCAATCTGCGTTCTTTTATGCATATCCTTTCAGTCAGGCTTACTTGAAGTCAATTCAGTGGTTTATTAATTTGCAGAAAACTTTCCTATCCCCTCTGGTTCTTGAGACTTGTTCTCTATCCTTTTGGAAACATGATGCTCCAAATTCCATCCTGTCTAAGGCTCCAGTGTCTCCTCACTTGATTGTCCCATCTTGCAGGTTAGGAGCAGTTCCTCATTTCAACACACTTGACAACTTCTAAGAGCAGAGATCATCCCACTCCCCTGCCCCAAGATGTCTCCATTTCCTCTCTTCTTAAGGGATCATAATATTCAAACAGCAGACCAATAAACAAAATGAACTTTCCATCACACAAAATCAGATTGTATGACTTGCATGGCCTTCTCTGTCTGTCTGTCTGTCAGATTTTGCACAAAGCATATATTTTCAGAGATAGCATGTTACACATCCTTGAAGATTATTAATGCTGTGGGATGATGCTCTTTACTACAGAGTCAGTGTAACTTTGCTCTGTATTTATTCCTGCTGAGATACATGCAGCTGTATCAGCTTCAGAGGGTCCATCTGCTTCACTCTTCCAAAAATCTCCAGGGCTGATATACTTTCTCGGAATAATGCATTTTGGATTTTCTGAGAAAACTCTGTAAAATCAATGACAGTTTATTTAGTAGACATATTGAATCAGTGTGCAATTGAGGAGTTAATACTTGATACTGTACATTTGCATAATATTTTTCAACAGAAAACCAAATGTGTCCCTACAAAAATATTTGTTCTTTCTACCTCATGGACAGAGAAGTGATTACAGTGCAATCTTGGTCCAGTGAACCACAAAAACCACAGCAGACCACAAAGAGCACAGTAAAACAACAACCCTTACTGAATCCAGTAAGGATTTTGTCACAGAATCACAGAACAAGAGCTGGAAGAGACCCATCAGGATCATCGGGTTCAGCTCCTGACCCTGCACAAAACTCTTCCCAAGAATCACACCATGTGCCTGAGAGTGTTGTCCAAATGCTTCTTGAGCTCAGTCAGGCTGGTGCTGTGACCACTGCCCTGGGGAGCCTCTTCCAGTGCCTAACCACTCCCTGGTTGAAGAACCTTTTCCTGATACCCAACCTAAACCTCCCTGACACTACTTAAGGGCATTCCCATGGCTCCTGTCACTGTCACCACAGAAAGGGGATCAGTGCCTGCCCATCCTCTTCCCCTCACAAGGAAGTTGTAAGTGCAGTGAGGTCTCCCCTCAGTCTTCTCCAGCTGCTCCTCATACTACTTCCCCTCAAGGCCCTTCACCATTCTTGTTGCCCTCCTTCGAACACTCTCATAGTTTAATGTCTTTCTTATATTTCTGTGACCAAAACTGCACACTATACTCGAGGTAAGGCTGCACCAATCATTATCTTCAAAACAGACATGCTATTGCTCCAAGTCTTGGCATCCCTGACTTACTTTCCAGAAACTAAAACCTGCTGCCTTTCACCAGCAGCTATCAGTAGAATTATGTATGTCCCAATTATCCATGCTGTGAATTATAGTTGGGATTTTAATTTAGAAATACATTTCAGGGAATTTTAATTTCTAATATTATTTTCAAGTAATTCTCTTTAAAAATTTTCATTTTAGCGCTACGAAATAATTAGATTTATTAAAAGAACATCTTTTAAAAAGCTGGCTCTCACCGTGTTTCAGGTCCAGCAAGTTAAAAATATAGTCTCAGACCATTTTAAATCAGGCTTATTTATTTGTTAATCTCAAACGACTTCTGAAGAAGGATTAGCTACACTGAAGTTTGAGATTTTAATACCTAGTTGCTTTTCATATGTAGCAGAAAAGCTAGACAGATTTTTCATCAAAGCTAGACATATAAATTTTATGATCTATAATATATGGCTCTAAACTATCCCAATTCATTTTCTTGGAGACAAAACATAAGCATATTTAATTCAAAGAATGATAAAATACAAACATAAAACATTATAGGCTTTTAATGAATCTAGCATTTATTCTTCATATGAAGTAGAAGCAAACACAAATTTATTTTTTTAAATATTTGGTAAATACCATAGTATTTTTTATTATAGAGGATTTTGAAATCTTTGCTAATTTACATTTACTTTTGGTAGAATGAAACAAGGGCAGATTTTGGTCAGTGACTGAGAATACCATGACAACTAAGCCTAATTCCTGTGTATCTGAATTGAAAATGTCTTTATCCCTGAAATACTGAACTTACTAAGCAATTACACACATGCTTCTGCACAGCACAGAAGCCAGCTATTGGTGTTGGACTTGTACTTTTCAGCCTAGTGGATGCTGCATCCTCTGCAACAACCAGAACCTCTTTGTGGGTGAAAAGGAAACATTTGAATTGCTGGGAGGTTCTTGCTAGTTCAGTCACTGAATTATATTTTTACAGCTGGAGGAAGAGTGATTATTTCTTCTGGCAAACAAAGTCACTCTATATTTATTTTGTTCCTTCTTTCTTTAAAAGAGGACTGTAATGGTTGATGGCTAAAAAATTAATGATCTCTCTTTTTCTTCTTTCTTTGCTGTCATTCTCACACATCTGAATAAGCTGAGATCTATAACTAATTCAGTCTCCTCTCAATTTAGTGAGTTTTTATAAAGTCTAACACTGAAAAATTTGCCTCCTTATTCTCTATGCTTCACTTATGAACAGCTATGCTCTATTTTGATTTTGCTTCCCAAAAAGCAGCTGGTGAAAGATGCAGCACATGAATCATTACATTACAAGTAATCACATTGTCCCTATTAGATATCTGTGCACATTCCTGTGGTAATCCATTCGTCTGTATTGCCAGAGCGGATGTAACATCATTTACCATTTCTGACTGATAGTTGGAATAAAACAAACACAATTAGAGACAGGGGACTGGGTATTGTTTGAATATCATTTGGCTTAGTGTCACTTCACAACTCGGTTTTCATGTTTTTCATGTGCTGTTATCTTGTGGCAGAAGAGCTCGATCATGTGAGCTCACATTGATGTCTTCATAGGATCGAAAGCTACGCCTCACATGGCAGCACCCTGAAGGAAGAGAACCTCTGTCAATTTAAAGGGGATATTCTAACAGCCTTGATGCCCACCAAGTGCTTCTTTGAGTCACATGGCATAGTCCTTACCTCACACCTGGACTTGAATTTCTTACCTGACATCTTTAGGTTGGCAGCCCAAACTGTTATTTTTACATAACAGAAATAAATATGACAATATCTTCTGTAACTGACTTCTTACACATCTGATGTCCCATTTTTAACCTTTTTTTTTAACTTGCTCTTCCTAGATAACTTCGACTATATTTTGAATTATTTTTAGTGTCTGTTGTTGTCTTACAGAAAAAGCACTCATGTTGCTACACCATTATACTACTAATTACTTAACACTAGTGCTTCCTCCTCATTTATAACACCACATGACAATTTTGGCTGAGGAAATATTAAAAAATCAAGCATTTTCTGACCCCCTGTGTCTTTCAGTTAGAAAAAGAAGTATCTGTTTTCTTTGAAAGAAATACTGTATTATCATTCTGTGGTCCTAATCCAGAAAAATACTTTAAAATAACAATAAAAGAAAACATAAAATAGTCTTAATGAAGAAATTAGAATTAATTATGTGTTAAAAGTCACATGCACACATGTGCACATTTTGGAAGGAGGGGAAGATAGAATGCTTAAAGAGCTGTTTCTAAACAATAATTTCTACTGTTTCTGAGGCAAGGTCAATCTTACTTCTTAAGTGGTTTTGAACTGTCATCTTTTTCTGCTGAAATATAATGTCAGAAAATATAAAACCAAATGTACAGTAAGAATCAAAGGAACTGGTATCTGCTGCAATGCAACAAGTTACTCTGAAAACAACCAATGGGTATTTTTATTTTGCAAAGGTTACAAATTGGTAATGTCATTCATAACTTCATGCTGGTGGCTTTGCGAAACAAAGAGGCTTAATACAAAAGACCCCCGAGGCTTTCAAGATGCTGGATCTAAAATTATGGTAATCTTGTCTATATTTTGATATTGGTTCACTAGGAAAGTCCCTTATGGATGATGGCTTTGGCAGAACAATGACACAATAATTTTTAGTAAGCTGCATGTTTTCTATAAGACAAAATAATGCCTGAATAACAGGTAATGAGATTAAGCAAGAACAGAGATTTCTTTAAAATAAAAAATCTAAATGTCACCCTGAAGTGTCAGTGGAAATTCAGGGAGTGCAGATTTACAGTGGATTCCATGTCAAAACCAGCTTTTAAATGCAAATAGCTTAAGGATTAATAAGGTCTGGGACAACAAGTTGTGACTATATCCATATACTTTATATACTGCCAGAGTTTTAAGCTGACAGTAATGTCTTTGGGCTAGGGTGGGGATCTCTCAGTAGATACAACTAAATCATACTTGTTAAAAGACTTTATAAATCACACAACCAGCACAACTGAGATTAAGATTTCATTTATGTTTCACCTTTTTTTGACATTCTGAAGGTGGATAGAAAATAAAACCAGCCAGTATAACAATGTAGGTTTCTGACATTTATACCAAAAGCTCTCAGACTTGCATCTTCTTACATTGTAGCAGTGGAGGACTAAAGCATACATAAATAATTAAAAACATACAGTGTCACCAAAAGAGCAGATCAGGTGACAGTCATATGAATAGACAACTGATAAAGCTCCTGCCATTGCTCACTTCCTCACAAATGGACTCAAAGGAGACAAAATATCATCTTATGGGAGGGAATAATGGTTTAACTGTGACAACACTTAAATCTATCACCTGAATTTAAAATGAAATTACTTCATACATACTCCCTGCTTTTCTATTGATTAAATTTGTTTCATACTTTAATAATGACTTATCAGAATCACCCTAACTTTAATTCCATGCGCATTATCTCTTTTTCTGCTAAAAATGCTTTTTATAAGAAAATTAGTTTTTAACCTTGCAATGTCAGCTTATTTGTACAAACTAAAAATGTACATTGAGTCTCATTTCTTTCTGTATTTGTGATTCTTATGCTTTACTTTTTTTGTGAGTATTTAGGTAAAATTCCTTCAGGCACCAAAAACTGTGCCAGTGAACAATGGCACACATTTAAAATATCAACATGCTTGATGAAATATAGATTTTTGACAGTAAATATCCAAGTAAGAATAATACAATATTTTTAACAATATCACATTTCAATGCATAATGAGTAATAGAAAAATAAATTAAAAATTAATTAATCTCTCACTTTATAATTTTTAAGTCATTCCCAGTCCTTCTGCATTCCCTAACAGCTCTTTACACACCACGCCAGCACAGACCCTTCTAGTCATAAATGCCTTAAGTGAAAACACAAACTCCAAATATCTATGCTTTAGGTTTGATTATGGATGCCGTTCCTATAGATGGATACTAGTTTTGTACATTAAAATTGATGCATTCATGTTAAAAAAATCACATAATTAATAATTTCTACTTAAATCTTTACATGTCAAAAAGCAGAGTATTCAAAAAACTTCATAAAAATTTCATTGATGATTTACATAAAAAGGAAACAGCATGGAATTACTGTTTCTTCACATCAAAAAATAGATTTCAGGAACAGGTCCTTCATAGGTAAATAAGGTGATCATGTGTAATTTCATTGCAGTAAATTACAAAATTTTTTCCATTTAAAAGTCTCAACCTGCACTGTGAAAGACTTGCGAAAGGACTCAATTTCTAAAAGAAAGTCAATGAACAACAAGAACATTTAGTAAAACAAAGCAGGCTGGAAATGTTCCCTTTAAAGTATTAAAAAACAGGTGGGGATAAACAAGGACAAAGATGTTACCAAATTATTCTCTTGGATGAGAGGTTTGAAAAAAATCCAGCTAAGTAGAAGGAGATAATATTATAGCCAGCCTTTAAAAAGATAATTGAGGCATCTCTTTCCCCATTATGGCCTATAAAACTCCAGCTGTTGTATCAACTTACTCCTCAGATAGGAGAGACAGGAAGAGGACAAAATTCACACTGGAACAAGACTTTCCATAAGGAATTCAGCCAAATACAATGCCAACATTGTATCATAAATTTCTAACAAACAAGCAATTATTTAAATGAGTGGGATATGTGGTTAGGTGATGGAAGACAAACTGCATAAATAATCTCTCAGAAGAATGGTTGTGTGAGTTTCGGCTTCAGAACCAACCAGGAAAGATGGAAAGATTACACTGAGCAAGACCTAAGTGCTCCTAATAGGAGTGACCAGCAAGGCCTTGGCGAGATGAAATAGCACTAAAGTGTGAGAGCAGCCACAGATGTCTGCAATTGATATAGCCATGGAACACGAGAAATGGAAATATGAGGTAATATATAATGTGCTTTTAGATGTCCCACGGTGTTTGTAGAAGGAATGGCACATACTCAAGGCACATTTCAGGCTATTACAGGTAGCTAGTGCAAGCTTAGTATTTGGACTTGTTTTAATATAGAAAGATTGCAACAAACCTGATTTCCTGTGTTCCATTTCTTGCAATGTTTAATATGATTAAACCACCACCTAAGACTTTCTATCAGTTGGGCAACCTGTCACATGTCTTTCCTATGTGTATATTACACAAAAGATAAACTAGCCCAGTAACCTTACCCTGTCTTTCTAGTCCATTGTTTACAAAGGTCTGACTGTGCTCAGTCCTTGAGACATCTACCAAATAGTGGAATCTCCTGATAAACCATGTTAGACAGTTCAAGCTAACTGAATAACTAGGTATGCTGATTGGTATTATTTTAAAGAATGTTTGATATGCATGGAAATGTTGCTTTAAGTACAGAAAGCATGTGTGCTGAGCTGCCCAGTTCCTTGTGACATGCCATATAAATGTTTAGCTTGATGATTCTACCGCACTAGGGTAAAAAACTTTAAAATACTTAAAAATTTAAAATAGATCATAAGTATAATTTTGGAAGAATACTTGCTGCATAAATGTGCCATCAAATTATTCTATTTCCTGATTTTACTGTCTCATGTCTTTCTTAAATTCTGCAAGTCAATTTCTAATCAGCTCTTGGGATCAATTGTAGTGTTATGTAAATCAGTAGGATTCTAAAAATGTTTTGTATAATTAGCACCAGTTGTGCTGTAAAGCCAGATCATGAGACCTTTTTCTCCCCTCTTAACATAAAATGGATTGCAATCCAGATTACTTTAGCAGGAATAAATGCAGTTAGTACAACACTCATTTGTGAAAAGCTTGACTTTCTGAGTGTGGGAAAAATTGATTGAGTAAAGTCTTTTAGCAGTTTGAGGGTTGTTGGCTTGCTTCTTTAATTTTTTGACTCTTTAAATTTGTTAATATTTTCCATCATTATCATTTGCAGCTATAACTCAGGTGATCCTATAGAGCACCTGGAGCTTTTAAATACTCTTTAACAAACAAACCTGTGTACATTGTCTACTTGAAACAGTCAACAATAATTATTTCTATGTTCCAGCAATTTAAAAATTGCAATTACTACAATTACAGAGAAAATATTTGTTCACATGCTGCTATCACCAAGGGAAGACATTTCCAGAAGAACTTTCAAATGAACCTTAAATATGAACAAATAGCATCAATTTCCAATGGACACTGAGTGCTCATTAGTCTCTACTGTTAAAGTATCTAAAGATGTTACACCTCTCCAGTGACCTCAATTTAGAAGCCAATGGAAGAATGTCATTATACCTTTTACGGGGAAACACACACTCTGGAAGAGATTGAAGAAAAGTGAGATTATTGGCGAGTGTTATTGACTAATGCTGAGAGTGCTGAATGACACTCCCAAGAAATTATGTCTGATTTTGCACATACTTCTGTCATTTGTTTTTCTTGGTGCAGACCAACAGTAGATAAATTGCTTTCTTTTCTAGGTTTGGAAAAGGAGGAGTTGATTTTTGAAAGTCTCAACCATCAGGCAGTACGTCAATGTGAATGTTGGATCTCCCTCAGGATTGTATCAGAAAGACCTTACCCAAATTCTGGTTAAGCTGGCTGTTTAAAAATAGATACTTGCACATAATTACTTTTTGTGCTTTCCATGTGTGCATTCTTCTTTCAGTTTCCTCAGTATCCCTGAAGTAATATTCATCTACACATTTGTGGAGAAGAAAGTTCAAATTCTATCATGTCAGCATTAAAGGAGAATCAAAAATCAACACAGACTCAAAAATTTCTGTACCACAAAGGATAAAAATCCACTTAAAATATGTTTTTTTCATAATGGAAGTTTAGCTCCCAAACATTATATATGTGTGGTAGTTTATTTCCAATATCGTTACACAATAATGTCTTTTTTCTCTTCTTTATTTGGAGAATGTCTTGAGTCAATAATGTGATGCTTCCAAAACATTACTCTGCATCCCTTTTATCCAATGATTGTGTTCTAAATCTTATAAAGCCTCTGTTTTCTCAGTCAACAGCAATGCATTCCACAACTTGATTCCAAGTACCAATCAAGAGAATTATACAGATGTTTTCTTTATTTTTATCAGTTTTGACTTTTCCTGATTTTGCTCAATTGAAATGCTCTTGTGAAAACACAGCAACTCTGGTCTGCATCTCTCTTTTTTTAATATTCTTTTATCATTACAGCATTCTGCTCTTGGAAGTGGAATATCATCCAATATTTAGGTTTTGTATTATATAAATCTCTTCTTATGTGATAAACTGGAAAGCTCATTTTTCAATTGATGCTTTATCTCTCTGAATCTTTTCTCTCATTTCCATGTGGAAGATCTTTTTCTTAAAGGCACTGAAGGTACATCTAAATTGGCTTTGCAATTCAGTTTCAAGAATTCAATTTTTTTTCTGTAGTTAAAGCCTAGACTTATTCTTTCCAGTCTCCTGATTCTTGCAACCTGATTCCTTGTATGCATACACTGACCACTTCTGATCTCACTATCATAATTAGTATAATTATTTTTATTTCTGAGGAACTATTCTAGCTCAGATTATTTAATCTCTCTGTATTAGAGAAAATTATGTGCTGAGCTGGAATCTGCTTTGCAAGGGTTCTCAATGCAACCATTTTCTGTATTTTTATTCATAGAGGGTGTGAATATGGGGAATATTCCTTCATATCGGATGCTAGTATTTGGAACCCATCCACACCCAAGAACTCAAAATTTCACACAGTTCCAAGTCAGATCTGGATATCATGCTCTTAGCTTCTTGACCTATATTTGGCAAAAAAGGCAGACAACACTCAGTGATTTCATTTAAATAAATCCTAAGTATGTGTTTTAAGTATTAAGCCAGGCAAATACCACAATATTATAAATTATGTGCTGAATAGATCATGGAGTTTTAACTCTTTGATCATCTTTTTCCACATAATTGTGCCAGTCCAAACTTCAGACTGCGTTCCTGTACTATTTTTCTTTTCAGAAACACCATATCACTATATTTCCACATATTTTTTCACACATTCAGCCAGAAGCCTGAGCTTAATTTATATGCCATAATCAGGGTCTGGTACTACGTGGTCAGCAGTTTAATATGATAAAGATTCTGTCTATTAGGATTTTTTTAATTAACATTTGTCTAAACTTGGCATTAAAATGTGTGCATGTCATGACATACCCAAAAAACCTTCACAATTCCAGTCAAGCCGGTTTACAAAGCTTTACAATTCTTCACAAGTTCCTACAGTTCACTGTCAGATGTAAATAATAACTGATTTAAGATGTAAGTAATAACTGATTTACCATTCTAAAGAGGTGTCTCCAGCAATGGTCCAATCCACCCTGTGAAACTGTTTGCTTTTAGTGTCAAAGTAAGGACTAATGGGAATAGTTAGGACTTTGCCTTGCTTTTTCTCTTCTTTTCTTCTGTCCCTTCCCCTTCTCCTTTTCATACCAGACCAAAAATAAGAAGCCAACCAACCAACCCACCAGCCAGCCAGACAAAACCTTACTCTAAAGATTTCCATTAGGAAAATGATTCTATTAAATCTCACAATGTTTAGATGCATATCTGGATGCTGGATTGTCCTCTAAGAAAGAACTTGTTTCCCTGCTTCTTGAATTCATTTCCCCTTCTTTCTCTTTGCCAGTTCAGATCTGTAGTCTTCTTAGAAGTAACTAATACCTGAAACATTTTGTTGTTTTGTTTGGCTGATTCCCTGCCCCGTTAAGCTGTAGGTTAAGGAGGAAGATAACAGTGAGTTAAATTTCCACTTTAAAAAAGAAAACAAGTTATGGCAAATGCAACTAACTAGAATTTATTTAAGGTAATACAATAAAACATCTGAAGCTGGGAAAATAACTTAGTATGCCTTTAAGCTAATAAATTTCTAGTCTTAGTAAATATGCAATTTTCTTTTTTTAAAAGCTACTTTCACCAATTAACTCTAATTTTTATAATAAGAATATGTACCTTCATTTTGTATATTGCATTATCTATAAGGGTGTATTTTAATATACTATGCATATTTAGGGACATTAGGGGAAAATATTAGGTATTATTGACACTCTGTTCCTATGGAAAGAAAAGAAGAGTTGTAAAAATATAAATGCTAAAGGAATAATGAGTGTATTTTGCACTAACAAAATAATCTTAAAAATGATTGAGTCAGCTCTACACAGCTTTAAATGAGGTTAAATCAAACAGGTGGAAAAAAGAAAACCCATGGTGTGGGAGAATGTATTTTGTTTCTATACATAAATTGGTCTAGCTATGTTCATAGTTGGCACATGTCATTTTTCATTGAAATGGAAATATATTTTACCCGTTATTATACCATTTCTCATACATTCCACCACTCTATTGACAGGGAGTATGGCATATGAAGAAAATAGTTTTGCTTCAAAATAACATCACTAACAAAAATCAAAGCCATTACATTTGTGCAGAAGTTTCTGGTACTTGTGAACATGGAGACTGATCCCAGGAACTAGCTTCAGATGATGCCTTGTTTGAGTTGGACAAGGAGGACTGGAATTTATATCTAAGGGACTATGTCATATTAAGGAATTTGTGATTGAATTCTGCTTAAAATTAAATTAAATTATGATCTATTTTTTCCAATATAATAGTTATGGACACATATGAGTTATTACTAAATAGCCCCATAATGTACTGTGGCTCATGAATGTTATATATTTGAATTTTGAAATTGCCACGGAATATGAAAGCTGAAATTCATTATTCAGTATAGACAGTGGGACGTGTGTAATTATGGTTCTGAGTTATACATTTTCCTACCTGAATCAAACAATCTTACAGATAAGCAACTTTGCTTCTCTGGGAAACAGTAAGCATGTGGATTGTATGTGGAAAAGTGAAGACATTTTGTAGAAAAACTGCATCCAGTTTTACTGCTCAAGTCAATGTTTCTGTTTCTTGTATTGCTAAGCTCACAGTGGAGGAGGCCACCACTTCAGTAAATTTCTCAAGAAGTGAAGTCAAGTTTTGGTTTTGGAAGTAGTTTCAGAATACTAATATTCTGTTAAAACAAAACCAAAACAAACAACAACAAAAGACAACAACCAAAAAACCCCACACAGACATAATTTGAAAAACCCACAGATCATAAGAAATAAATTACAGTCAGTCTTGCAGAAGTTTGTGGCTCATTACCAGGAATAAAAATAGAAATCAAACTGAGCGGGAGCCTAGAAAAAATCTTCTACAAGTTGCAAACTCTCTGAACTGCTGAGTTACTGCTGTGCAATTTCTCACCTTTCTTTTTATTTCACACAATTTGTGTAAACATTCTATCAATGTCCATTACGAACATGGAGTAAGAATGATGCTCTATATAGGTTTCATATTTTTAAAAGTTAAAAAATTCAGTTCTGCAATAATTGTATAGATTTCCATAAAAGAAAAGGGAATGCTCTTCCTGATGGGAAACCCTTCTATTTAATTCTCATTTATAATAATTTAAACATATTTTCTTTTTCCTTTAAGTCTCACTATGTTTCTTTTCCTTGAATTTCCTAACAGTCAAAATTTTCTCTAGCATCAATTCTAAATTCACATTTAACTGATATTCCTGTGATAACCAGCATTTTTTCCTTCATATTTCTTTCTGCATTGATATATGTAAACATAATTTTTCTTACATGCATTGAAGACTTTTCCCACTTGTGTCAAACTAGCCCCTTTTTTCACCTCTTCTTATACTATCTTATCTCTTTCTTTAACCATGTAGGAAATGTTCTCACACATGTTTTCTTCTGAATTCTGCTCTATGGAGCAGAAGCCAACAGCTTTACAGAGTGATATTAAAACTTCCTTATCAGTCACACAAATATGCTTTTTAATACAGTCCTGGTTCTGCTTTTCATGATATCATGAACACTATTCACAGATATCCTGTGATGAATTAATAATGAAGGTCTTGCTCTTACAGTTTTTCAATTTAGCCTAGTTTATACACAGCAGTCTTGTAATTAATGTTTAAGTTCATGATATATTTATTATTATTACATTTCATTCCAGTTATAATTTTCAGTCTCTTTGCACCATCCTATGCGTTACCTACATTGATATTCTATCATGCGGGCAGTACCGTAGCAATCGTGTGTCATCAGCACATCTTTATTACTTGTTCCAAGGTCATTAATGAAATTAAATATTAAGATTGATCCCAAGAATAATCGATGGATGATTCTCTCTAACCTTTTCAGTACCTTTTATTATCTTCTCCACACAGCCAGTTTCTTAGATTGTTTTTTTTTTTTCTCTTTTCACCTACCTCATTATGAAGTACCAGCAGACTTCCTTTACAGAACTCCAGGCACAGAGCCTTTTTTACCTAGAAACTTATAATCAGAAAAAGCTGCGTGTTTGTCATATTCTAGCCCAGAAAATTACCTCATATTTAGCTTCTGTTCTGTTCTTCTCTTTATCTGAACTGACTAAAGTATGCTCTTCAGTTCTTTCTCGAGTATCTGTTTTCAGCATTTACCTTTTCCTCATGGTCAGGTTGTTTTCTTACACTCGGCTGTCATTTCCTGCCCAGCAATTTTGTAACCTTCCTGGTAAGTACTGTTGTTGAGAAAATAGCACTGAAATCAGCCTCTTGTCTCTTTTATGACTTTAAATCTGCACTTGAACCTCATAGTTGTTTCAACCATACATTTAATCTTTACCTGCCCGAATTATCTCAGCGGACATTCCACGCATTTAAAATTAATGTTTTTAATAATTTATACCTTAACCCTAGTTAAGATACTAAGTTACTATTTAGAAAGTAGTAACTAGTAAGTTACTACTAGTAAGTAGTAACTAATTAAGTTACTGCTTAATTAAGATTCTATGCCCTTAGTATCCTTCTGTTTGACTCATCAGTGTTTCATCACTTGATAATCTTTTCTTCTCAGATCTTGACTTTGATGAAGCACACAGAATATCCCCGTCCCACGTCAAAACCTTGTACAAATCCTTCTATATTCTCTTTTCTGGTTGTTTGATTCATTAACCTTTTATCTTCTGTTTCTTTGTTGAATTAAGTAGGCACCTATTCAGAACATTTATCAATGAGCAGGTGCCTTTTTTCCAAGTGGCCTCTGTGGACACAGAGAAATGCTTACCTTTCTCACACCGTTGTGCCAATACTAATTCTTTCAACTTACTTCCATTTAAAAAAAGTGCTGCCAACAAAGACTGTTAAATGGAACATCCCTGTATTCTAATACTTAGCTATGTTATTTATCTATTTAAGACGGGCAGGAAACCCACCTAAACTGGATGATTAGCAGAACAATTACAGAGGTTTTTTGACACCAAGTTTATAGGAATTATCTCTCTTGTGAATGCACATCTAGAAGCAGAAAACATCTTTCTTCCACTGCCAGATATAACAAGCTCTCCCATCTTGGAAGTCACCATCCTATGTTCACTCAAGATTATTTTCTGTCCGTATCTCCTCTTATGTAATAGCAGGAATAGAGACCTCTGAAGGGTCTCTGTGAAGATCCTGTTGATCTGCTCTTCATCTCAGATGGCACACTGCATGCTCCTGAAATTTGATTTTCATGATCTGCCACCCTTCTGAGGAGGATCTCCCGGTCTAGCATGTCATCCAAAAGTAAAGGCTACACTAGGTGCTTTCCCCTTAGAATTAAACTTTCATTATGTGAGCATATTGTCTTATTAATAGGTGAGTCATTTTCCACTCTGCAATTACTAGTTTCAGTGTATCACACTTCCTTTTATTTCCTTATTTTTTAGCTTTTCTATTTTTAACCATTTGCATTTCTAAAGAAGTGCTGTTAGTCTGTGTATATGGATCTACTCTGATACCTGATCCAGGTATCCAGGATGGAATTATACTGTGCTAGTCTATGCTGTACTATACTATGCCTACTTTTCCCTAGAATTGCAGTGTCATAAAATGGGATCTTAAATCTTATCTTAGACAGCAAATTTGTCTAGGTCATTGGCTCTTATCCATTTAGGAAAACTGAACTACTCATTCTTCTTGCTGTCTCATTTTGTACATTACACTTCAGATAATGTCCATAAACTACTGTGAAAACAGAGACAGATAAGCCACAAAAATGGGAGCTAATCAGTTCTGTTCTTGAATCAATGACTGGTTTTGAGGAAGAATCATTTGACTTCTCTGAATATTTTTTCAACATCAATAAGTTGGGAAAAGTACTTCTCTTTCAGGAAAATTATGCTCTGAAATATATTGTGTGTCTAAATTGTCTAAAACTACCACATCTGTACTACCAGAAAAAGTCCAAGGAAAACCAAAAACAAGAGGACAAATTCAGGAAGCAGTGATTAATTTCCTTACATTTATAACCAAGGAAATTGCAAACCTTCCCCTGCCCTCCCCCCTTCAATTTTTACTGGGAAAAAAAAGAAAAGAAAGCAACAAGGCAAGGTTTTATATGGAAAAAGGGGGATATACAGAACACTTTTTATCATCCAAAATATTGAAGAGAAGATCACAGAATCATAGAATCAACTACGTTGAAAAAGATCTCTGAGGTCATTGAGTCCTACCTATGACTGAACACCACCATGTCAATAGACCATAGCATTGAATGCCACATCCAGTTATTTCTAAACACCTCCAGGGACCATGACTCCACCACCTCCCTGGGCAGCCCATCCCAGTGCCCAATTACGCTTTTTGTGAAGAGCTTCTTCCTGATATCCAGCCTAAACCTCCCCTGGTGCAGTTTAAGA
>LTAT01000001.1:36641100-36694185 GCA_003286495.1 Chlorodrepanis virens | reverse complement strand
CTATCAGGTTGGGGGTTTTTGGGGTTTTTTTGTTTGTTTGTGGAGTTTTTTTTGTTTTGGGTTTTTTTTTTTTTTTTTTGTTTGTTTTGGTTTGGTTTGGTTTGATTTAGTTTGGTTTTCCAAGAAACTAGCCCCACTAATTTCTTCAAAAAATACTCTAGCTAGCAGTAGGATGGGGTTTTTTAATGAACCCCAAAAAAGAATTATGTCTGGTGAGGGTGTCAGTGATGGAAATGGCAAATATATATCTAGTAATGAACAAATTAAAACTTATAAACAGCATAAAAATAGAAATTGGTATAAAAAAGTAATTATTCCTTAGAAGCTTTTCACAAAACCAGCAGAATTTCAGTGATTCTGTTTCTAATTCAATTTCTCTCCTTAGTGTCAGGGAGGAGGAGATTTTGCAAAATATAAAATTAGAAAACCTATTTTGCTTTTTTTTTCCCCTGGAGAAACTCTGGAAAAAATATCTATTCTTCTCTTGAGCTTACAATGTCAAACTTTCCTGTCTGAAGAATAGATGCTTTTGCTGAGCATCCTGTCCCTTAAAGTCTCATTAATAGATTGTTATTCTTTCTCTTCATGGCTATGAAAACCAGCTCTCACAGAGTCCTCCCTTTGTCTTCCAGATCAGAAAGAGCCAATAGCAATAGCATGTACATTCTCCCTTGTATAATAAGGGAGTGATGTCTTATGTGTTTTTCTTAATAAGGTCCATTATTTTCTGCAATGACCCTAGCAACAAAATATATAAATGAAGGTTTGGAACCTTATGATGTGTTCTCAAGTATAAAAAAGAATAATACAATCCCACACAAATAATTCAATGTCAGTGTTTGAAGCTGAAGGTATTTAAAATTCCAAATTGAAGAAATGGACTTAGGAATTTCATTTCAGGTTTTTAGACATCATGGCTATCTTTCATAGACTGGGCACTTAATTTAAACATGCAGACAGGACTGAAGTCTCTGGGGTTTATGAGCCACCTAATTAAGATTTTAATGAAAAGTCTAATACTGTGTTAGCATTCAGTATAAAGCTGATAAACTACTTCCAGAAGGTGTGGGGACACTTAAGAGCCTTTGCATCCATAGAAAGGGAATGCATCATCATGTCATCTTGCTTAAAGATGCACAAATATTCCTGAATGCCAGTGATGGGGCAAGTTATAGAAATCAGAGGTACTAAGAAATTTTTTCACTGTATGAAAACATTCAGTGTTTTAAGAACATTATTTCTTTCAGTAGAAGAAACAATTTATTTCAGAATGGTCATTCATTAATACAATCCCCTGTATCCAGTAGTAGGACTACCTCCACGTACCTGGGTAGAGAGATTAAACATTTTTCTGGTAGTGATAACCTCTTTCCTGTGTCTTGAGATCTGGAAAAATTTCTTCCAATGAGGTATCATCAGGTAGGCTTCACACTCCAGTGAGTGACTAATGCAAATACAGTTGTGTGTGTGGTTTGTGTATATATATATACACATATGCAGATAGATGAGGAGGTGGAATTTTCCTCATAATGGCAAAGAAATACATTGCATTTTTAAAACAAACTGACAGGAATTTTGTTATTTATACACCCTGTCACTCCAAATTCACCTGTTTCTCTACCTTGAACCATTGTTCTCTTTTGAATACACCTTATACTGTTTTCTCTAAATAGTTTTCCTGCAGTCACATAGCTTCTTTCACTGTACCATTTAATCACTTGAAAAATCCATTTATTCCTGCATATAGAATTCTTAACTATGAATATTTTCCTTTAATTGAAGCCAACAGCATCCAGTGTGTCAGCTGGCATATATGACGCCCTTAGATTCACCAAACTCAGTAGACAAGAAATTTAAATTTTCAGTGCCATCTAAAAATACATTCATGTCCCTGAAACTCACTCTGTTGGTGCCTAAAGTTTTTTCAGGCAAAACTTCCTCTAATGTTGCTAATCCTAGAATCAATCCTTATGTCCAATATGGTGATTACAGTTTAATCTTTCTCTGAGGGAAGAATCCAACTGCCTTCTGTTCTAGAATCAAGGAGGATTCAGAATTGCATGTAGGTGAGAGGAAGGTCACACTGAATTGTAAAAAATAATCTGATTTTTGTCCTAAATCATAGCACTGAGTCCCTTTTTTTGCTTGTCTCTTTGTTCGTTTGTGGGCTTTTTTAATTGGCTTTTTATCTCCTGAAACAACACTTAATTGTCGACCTCATAGGTTAGAAAGCCCCACACTGAAAATTGAACTGAGCTAAACATGTTTCTCAGCTGCAAAATACCACTGAGTTCCCCTCCCTGCAAAGATTTCAACAGAGCCTGGCTGAGGTGTCCCCACTCTGCTCCTCTCTCCATTCCATCCTCCTTAGCAAGGGCTGTGGCTGCAGATTGTGGATCTGGGGAATGGTTGTGGAACAGATTTTGAGCTGCCAACTGCATTCTATCCAGGGAGCAAAAACTGCATTTTACCCTATAATTTCTGTACCATTATAATCTCTGTAAGTATGTGAATACAACTCCTCAGTTTCTTCTGATTTTACCCCTAGGCATCTTTCCACATCCACCATACTGGTTCACAATATTTTGCCTCTGATAACAGTATTATCAATTTAAAATGTGAGCTATGAAATTATCTAGTTGCTGCAGACTGAAGGAGTTGCAACAGGGAACTCCTGGAACTAAAATTCTAGCAGCAAACTTGGGTCAGTTTATTTTCAACTGCACGAAGGTCGTTTATCCCAGACTGCAGCTACATACAGATAAATTTTCAGAACAAGCAGACAAAACTGCAAAATCTTCACAAGGACAGGAGGCATTCAAAGTTTTTTCCTTCAGTGTAGCATAACAATATCCAGATCAGCTGATTGCATAAGTTCACACTGAAATTTCTTCAGAAATACACAAGTTGTGGCAAAATGCTCATCATTTTTCTTCTAAAAATGCTGGGTCTCTATAAACTGTTGGTATAACCCTACATTCTAGAGATACAATTTAAGTCATATTAATTACTATATAATACCTACAATAACTACAAAGATAATTAGCAGACAATTTTCTACTGCTAACACATTATACATATTGTTTCCACAACATACTGAACGCTGATATTCATTGAAAATATATTTCTCCAGGTATTTAGAATCCATACACAATATTCTCACAGCAAACTATTATCAACCAACTCCTTCTACTCACATTCTGATGTGCATTCCATTATTTTTGTTATATATCTAAATCTGATGAGATATTAACCTTGTTGGAAGAAAATGCTCCTTATATTCATGCTAAAATTAGAGATTTATATGTGATTTAAGGGTTCAAATCTTGCCTTTAGAGAAATTTATTATTATACATTTATATTTGTATATTTCTATTAGTATTTGCCCAGGAAATAATAGTAGTCATAATAAGTAAAAGAAAAAAAGATACAGGTTGTGTAAAGATGGTTATTGTTATTCAAAAGTATAATAAATGATTCACTTTTTTATTGCTTCATCTTAAAGGTCATATTAAGCCTTACTCTTAATATGAATAGACAGCTTTTCTTGCACCTTGAAGGAACTGTAATTTTACCATAAAAAAAAAGTCACTGTTTGATTAGAGAGTTGTGAGGCTTCACCTAAAAATTACATATATGTTAATATATGTTATATGCAGTGTAGTTTAATGAAACTGTTAGTAGAGTGCTAATGAGACTTTGAAGCATAATTCTAGGCAACAAGCCTGGCATATAAGGCAGAGTCAGGATCTCCATGTTATTCTGCCTAGTCTTTGTGTCCTTTTACCTCTCTTTTTCCTAGATGGCATGTTTCTCCAAAATTGAACTACTTCTTCCAGCCTGAAAATACAACTTCCTAAAGTGATACTTTTTGTTATGCCATTGAAATGAGATTAAGGAAGTAAATTTTCTCATATATGTGCATTCCATCCTTCAGTCTTTGGTTATAAATTGCTTAATATGACTTGGCCAGTGGAAAAGCAGGGGATGATTTTGATCCTCTGTAACAGATGGGAAATTTTAGCAGTTTTGATTGACTGAGAACTATTGTAGTTTGTAACTATCCTTACATATTTACTGCCAAACTTCAGTAGTTCAACATCCATTTTTAGCAAATTTCAAAAATAAATGAGTAGAGTCTTCTGAAAGTATTGGCGGACAAAGGAGCCACCAGACAAAGTAAACTCATAGCCTATTTAAACCCCATTTTTCATCTCCAATATGTTGGTTCCTCACCCTCAGTGTTAACAATTCCTTCTTTCTGAAATTTCAAGTGGAATTTCTGATAACACATATTGATTGTAGCCAGAAAGCTGACTTTCATTAAAAACAAACTGCCACACCACACCATACAGTAGCATTTTACTGAGTTTGAAGGATCTGGCTTGTTAACTCCATTTAAGCAGCTGCTATCTCACTTCAGTCTGATCACAGGACCGTTTGAAATGAAAATAAAACCTGCTTTGTTTACAGACTTCTTTTAACTGCTATGGATCAAGAATTGTTTGTTCTTTCTGACAGCTTTTACAGGCTTTTGTTATATTTTATTCTCACTGTGATAGATGCTGGTAATTTTCTGCTGGGTTTTTCTAAGCCTTTTTTCTTCCAGCCACACCACAGGGAGCTTATCAGAAAAGACTGATCTTTCCTAATCTACTACCCCATACCATGTGCCCTTTGGAGCAGGGATGCTTTCATATCACAGTGTTCAATATCATATACTGTTTATTAAACAGCTTCTTTTTAGTTTGTGGGGTCTTTTTTCTTTTTTTTTTTCCTACTTCAAAGAAAAATAAATCTTTGCTCATGTTTAGACAATTACATTTTCTGTTACTGATGATGCCAGAAATACTGGTATCACCTCAAAGACTAATTTTAACTGGCCAAATAATCTTTTTTGCGTAAGGTGACATTTTCTCAGACACGATGTCATCTTTTAACATTTCTGGTGTTGAATAAAGAAAATATGAACTATATTGATGTTATGCTGAAGATTAATTAGGTTCTATTTCTTAATTTTAGGATTTTTGTTTGGTTTTGAGTGACATTTCAGATCAAATTTACTGAAATAACTACCCATGAGAATATGTCACTGAATCTAAGATTTAAATAAGCATGCAATACAAACAAAGCTGATAAATTCATTACATCTTATTTTTTATTTTAAAATACTGGCTTTTTATACTTAATTAAAAATATAGAAATCAGATAAGCATTGATTTACTTAAAAAGATGCAATATTAGACTAACAAAAAATGAAAAGTGTCTGGGAAATACTTCTTCCCTTAAAACAATTTATTTCCTTTCTTTTTCTCACAGACTTCTTCCAGATTCCCACCAGCAGGCAAGATGAGGACCCTGGTCCATTTTTAACTACTAGGTTCATTTTTTAACTACTGTGCTACTATGGCACTAGTAAAATAGCTATTTCAAGTTCTTGTTCTTAAAAGAATAAATTTCTTACCCGCATCACAGTGCTTGTTGTTTTTTGGTTTTTTTTTTTTTTTGGTCTTTGTCTTGCACCACACTTTATTCCAAAAAATTTGTCATCACCATGACTGTTTGTGGGCTACTGCAACGTGTTCAGATATCATACCTACAAGTACCAGAGAAGACTCTGTGAGATAATCAATAAATCAGAGTTGAGAATAGCTTGAGTAGTGTACAACAGAGGAGGCCTGGGTCAATAACTGAACTAAGAAAAGAGCATAAGATGCTGAAGAAAAAGCACTCATGGAAGTGAGAAAGACAATGTTGTGCAAGGTTGTTGGTTTTTTTAAAGGAATGAAATGGATTAAGAAAGCAAGCTTAATTCTATCATTCCCTGATTTTTGATAGCCTAACTTTGTAGCCCTCACCATGTGCTTCAATACAGCATTTTGAGAGCAGCATATAATGTCTTTTGACATGTATAAACATTCTTATGATTAGTAGTCACAGGGTTTATTTATTGTCATGAATTGTGTCCAATCCAATTTGGTTTCATATTGTCCAATTTCCAAGTATCTTTCACTGCAAAGAGAATTTTGGAAATCTTTAAATGTTAGGGGCTCTGTTGAAATAGCCTGTCTTGGCAAACTCACTGAAACATATCTGTCAAGCACAGCAAAAGCCTTGTAAAATGCTCCACTGCTGTAGGCCATAGAAAGGAGCTATAATAAACTCTGACCCATAAAAAGTCATGTAAACATTATAACCTGCTTTTACTAGCCTTTTAAGTGCCAGGAGCAATTGATCTTATATGGCTTAGGTCTTTCCAGCTTCCCAGTCTCCATGAGCACCTAGGATCCTACATGGGTGTTCAAGTGCCTCTGGCTTTGGAAGCCTAAAATAGGAACAGATACCATGCTATCAACTATTTAGTTATTCATTCCACACAGATGTTTGATATTTCCAACAGAAAACATTTTAAAACGAAGCACCTACGGAAATCAACTGTTTCTGTATTGTTAATCAAAATAAATGTCCATTCAATCTCGAGCTGTTTCCCTAGATTGCTGCATCTGTCATACTGGAAAGAATGACAGGAAGAAAAAAAAAATTAAAAGAAGGAAAAAGAGAAAAGAGAAAAATGTTTTAAATTTAGAGTAACAGTGTCCTTGCCTTAGGGCTCTCTGATCATGACAGCTTCCCTAAGGTTCTACGTTACTGTTTGTTTTCAGAAAAATGCTGCAAACCTTAGCCCTCAGGGAAAACCGAAGTTCACTTCAGTGCACTTCAATGGGATTTTTGCCTGAGTAATAGCTGAAGGATTTAGCTCACTGCTAGCTTCAGGAACAAACAACGTGAATTTTACAGCTTTTGAGTTCTGCCAAATTCTTTCCGCATTAAATTGCTGTGGGAAATCAGCCATACAATTAAAACCTATTTTATGCCTTCAATAACGTTAATGAAGCAATTGTGGATTTCAGAATTTTATATATGTGTGTGTGTATATATGTGTGCATTTTGTCATCACTGCAGCAGCTGCTGTTGGCCTCAAACATCTCTTAAATACATAGACTTAGCAATGGAGGTATACGTGACTCTGTTGGTTATTAAACCTCATTAAAAAAGCCTAAAAGCCCTTCTCTATACAGATGGTTGCCATAACATGCAGAAATTTGCTACTTATTAATATGTGCACTCTATTCCTTCCATTCTGGTTAAAGAGAATTAAAAATATAGATGTAATGAGGAGCTAGTGTTTGAAATTTGAAGCTGGTTCCCAAACAGTTTATCTGTCCCAACAGGGTATTTTTTGAGGCTACGTCTGAAGGTAGTGTAATTTTACGTGCTAGTGTCTGGACCTTGATCAAGACATAAAAACTCAGACCTATTATTTGTTTCAGTGCATTTTTCACTTTTGAATCCTTATAGCAGAAGTCTCTCTAGATCACAAAATTTTCTTACTTCAGTAGCAACTCTTATGGGGATAGCTGGAAAAAAGGTCTCCTCCAAAATTATGAAATTGCTGCCCTCCTGTAAAATTTCTGTCCTGAAGGAAAACTGTTTTAAATTCTAGTATTGATTTTTCACAAAATGATACAGTCAGGATTTTGGCCAAATATTTTGATTCTGAGAAGCGACTACAGACAGGTGCAAAATTCAGAATTATGTTCTGGGATGTAATACTCACTTTTCTGTGTATTTCTCTTGAAGACCGAAGTATAGAAAGAATGGCCTGAACTTCAGAAGAGGGGAATAGGTGAATAGGCTTTTCTGCCTAGAGCCAGAGTTTCAGTGCTCCCTCAGGGTCACAAGATTCATATTTGGAGCATTTACACTTTCACTGCTGTACCACTGGAAGGGGATCACAATCCTGAGCTGAGTGGCCGTGAGGGAGAGTGCAAGGACATTTGAGATGAGAATTTGCAGTAAGTGAAATCCTGAACACGGAATGACATAAGCCAGCAGATAGGAAATATATGAATAAGGAATTACCTAGGGTAGTCTCTGCACAGAAGAAAAATGGGAAATAAAATTTCCTAACAAGATCTTTCAAATTTTATGAATAATTTTTTACAATAATTTTATGAATAAGTATTGCTCTTCAGTAAAAAGAAAAAAAAAAAACCAAACTCCTGGCATTATTCTTGGTCACATTTAGTAAGAGTTAAAATTTGTTCAGAGCCCAAATCTTAAGTCAGCTGCTCCCTCCCTGGTAATTGATATAGAAAAATCATAATTTAGAGCATTTCAAAAGGCATTGAGCTTTCCAGCACTCCTGGCATTTCCGTGATTACGGGCATGACCTCCTCCAGTAACTTTGACCATAGAAATTTACCGCCAGGAAGTTAGGAACGAGGATGACTGTCAGTCATATATAAAAATATTTGGAGTAAGAGGAAGCATTCATTCATGCAAATCTCACTCTCCAGTATCCAGCCACTAGTTCCAAAACTTTATTTTGCATTTATAAACGCTTGTATTTCTATCAGATATATGTTGACAGGGTTTTCTCATTGCCTTTTTACAGAAGTGCAATTCTGCAATACTGCTTGCATATGGGAAGTATCAACACTGCAAAATAAATTATTATGTCCTTTTTTTCCACCCTTTTAACCAGCTCATGTAGTATTTGCAGAGTCAGACAGTCTGAATAATTTTCTTCTCAGAGAGCATGTACAAAGTTGCTGTGTTTTTACTTTGTGGAAATAGTTTCCCTAGTGCAGATACAAAAGTGCTGGTACACTCCTGTTAATATTTAGCTGTTCTTGAAAACAGAGCTTGATATTTAAATCCAAACATTATGCTGCCTTCTTGGGCTGGCTGGTGTGAAATTTAATTTGCGCTGTTAAGCCTCAGAAGCCTGGGGAAAACATGAGATGAACAATAGCCATTGAACTCCAGTTTTACTGGAGTTCAATATCCTTCAGAAATGAAATAGTGACTCCCAGCCCCATGGACTCAATGGCCCTTCAAGGGCCTCAAATACGGGTGCTATATCTGAATCCTGAATTGGACCTTTGGATTTGTTTTCACTGCCCGTGGCAGGGGGGTTTGAGCTAGATGACGTTTAACGCCCCTTTCAATGCAAACCACTCTATGATTTTTAATTTCTGACCCTTCCAATACACAGACACAGTGCTTAGCAACAGAACTGAGGAGTAAAGAACTTTATCTTGGCCTCAGCAGTTATGTTTGTAGACCTCCATATTTCTTCTTCTTTCACCAACCTCTTCCTTGTAATGTAAAAAAAAACACCCGATTTTGGTTTATTTTAAATTTCTCAGATTTCTTATCCAATGCCTATATTTATAATCTTGCCCTAAACAAATAAATACTTTCCCTACAGTGACCATTGTAAAATTATTAACAAATACATACATTCAAGAAAATCGTTCTCAAGAGGCATTCATAATGTCAAACAAGTTTGAACTAATTAAAACAGCTTCTAAACAGAGACCTAGTCAAATACCTCTGAAAAATTAGTACCAGAGGGAAGAATGGCATTCCACCAGTTTTTGCCAACAAATCTCTATGCCAGCACTTCTGAAGGCATCAGTTGTTTGTTCCTTTGTGCTAGCTCAGTGCAGCTCTCCTACGTGCCCTCAGCTTCAGAACATCAGAGAACTTGTAGAGCCAAAATAAACACATTTTTTCTGTCAACACACTTCACGTTTCCCCCCCATAGCAATGTAGTAACTTTCAACTTAAAGATTCTGAAGTCCTGTGTGGGTGAGCTGAAAAGCAAGTTCATCATATGAAGAAATAAACTCTCCATGGAATCGCCTGGGATTTTTTTTTTTTTTACCTTCCTTGCTATTCAGTGAACATTAATCACCCCCAGCTGCCTAATTCAAATCAATAGGTCAGGGCCTGGGAAAAGCCTGTCATTTCCTAGCTATTTTAGCTGCATATACGTGATATTTTTACATTTGAATAAGGAGTTAACCTGAATGTCCTGAAAATTTTTTGACAAAAGCAACATGATGCTAAACACTGATTTCTGTTCCAAAATCAGTTCACCTGCCAGACAGAAGACTGAATGGTTGTGACAAAACAACAAGGTTACTGGCAGTGTGACTAGACAGTATTGCCAGGAGGTCAAACAGTATCAGACTGTTCCAGCTGAGAACAACAATTTGGGAATGTGATGTGACAATATAGACCTTTGTTTCCTACCCACACAGTATCCTATCTTATTTCAACCAGAACATTTCCCCAATAGCTAATCATTGTAGTCATAATTTTATTTATTTATTTTAGAAATATCACACTGTTTCAGGCTTTGATTTACAAATTACACTAGTTAGAGCCACAGATGTTTATATATTTTTTTATTTGGATTTATCATATTTTCATTATTTCTATATTTATTCTTCAGTCTGCAGACTCAAATAGTACAGCAGAATGCACCTCTATCCTTATACTTTATGCTGTGTACAAAATTTAATTTACAGGAATTTCACTCCTGTGAACTTTCCTGAACTCCTTGTACTTTCAGTGATCAACATTGTGTTCAGAATTCTCCCTTCCCCCAGATTTTCTCCATTTTCTCTTAAAGCAAGTGTCTTTCCTAACAGCTATGTTGAAATTTCTTCTGGAATTCTCCCCCTGTCTTTGAACCAACTTGCTCTTCCATTATAAAGATATTCTGAGAAATCATTTACACTAAAGAGTTTTGTAATAATTCAAGTTACAATCCCCATAGTATTTTCTTATCACAGATTGGTTTCTATCCCTTTTTAATAATGTTATTACCTTTAATTTTGATGTCTGATTATTATCAGAAGAGCTGAAAGATTTTATTCAGTTATCATATTTAATTTCATTTTTAATACTGATAAAATATCTCTAGTCAGCTTTAGAGAGGTGTTGACAGGAAATTTTTGAAGTAAGTAAAACTTTTAAAATTTTAAGGAACAGATCTAACATTTCAGAGAAGGATAAGATTCATTCTAGTAAGTTTAGTACAACCTTCCTAGTCTGACTATAGAGGTGAGTCAGCAGAAATAACATTTCATCTCTGGAAATGGTCCCAGCACTTGGTAACTCCTCACAGATGTGTTAATCAGTGGTTAACTATAACAATCTTATTATTGGCAACACGTATGGAGAGAACTTATTTTTGGTCGTGACTGCAGTTATATTACTTTCCAATACTTTTCTAAGTAATAAAAACCCTCAGGCAAACCATTTGATTTGGGTCTTGCTAGCTTCCACCTGTCCTTAAGCCTGTGAAAAACTGCAATAATTTTGATGGGAGTTATGATTTTCAAGATAGAGAAGAAAACTTACTTTCAGGGCACACACATAATTAGCATTTATGATCATTTACAGAAGAGTATTTGTAGGCTTTGCAGGCAAATAAACTACTGTTTCATTTAGCATAAAAATAGTAACACACCATAACTCTGATGGTATGATTGGATACCACACTTTGCCCTCTGATCTGATCGCTATTTTGAAATTTTCATTTGAAAAAATGTCATGGTTTTTGTCCCTGTGGTTTCTTCTCATAGATAATTCTCAATAACTTTCCATAAAAAGATGCCCTGTGGTGTCTTTGCTCAAAGCATTTTTATAGTTTTAAATTTTGCCCTTCTCTTTTAGTTTAGTATAAACAGAACTAATACACAAAAAAATGGAACATCTTGTGGCAGAGCTATTTTAAACTAAGTAAAACTAAATTACATTGCAACCAAGACACAATATGGTCAGTGTCAAAGAGTTCAAACATATGCCTCACTTCAAAAAAAAAAAAAAACCCAAGGAAATTCTTTTTTTAAATATAATTGCCCTAAATTTCAAATAACATGAATAGCTTCTTCATAGTCACCATTCCTACTTCCTCTTTCCATCTCTTTTTGAAAAAATTTTCCATGTGAGTGTGCTGGGTAGGCCTAGATTATAGATCTAGCTGCACTCTGTTACTTATGTATGGACTGCAAATGTGAATTTATAACTTTAGGTTTTGTTTATGCTGTCAATATTGATTTTGTACTAGCAAATGCGATATAGTAATACATATATATAAAAAATACAGCTGTGATAGGAAATACACTGCATTATCAAACCAAATGCTTACCTGAGGAAGGCATATATGTATGTGTATACACATAAATGTATACATTTACCTATATCTGTGTATATGTCCATGTCTGTGTATCTCTATACAACTTAAGTACATGTGCTTAAACACTTTGGAAGCAAAACACTTCTTACACTTTATAAGGCCATAATCTGCTTTTCTCTTTTAATGAAGTCTGTTGCCAGACACAGTAGTTACATGTGGCCTGAAAAGGCTCCATATAATGTTTGAAAATAACTTAAATTCTATTTCTTTTTACATATAATTTCACCTGAGGCTAGCTGAAGATTTAGAGCCAGGCCATTTGAACTGCTTAGGGCCATTTCTGCAATAAACAGAGCAGAGAAAGAGAGAGCCATTAGTAATTTCCAAAGTACAGATTGAGTTGCCTTTCATGCAGATCACATTACACTGCATAAATAAATGAGATTAACAACCTAATTTAAAATTTTATTTTTGTGCTAATTTTTCTTACAATATACCCCACTAAATGTATAGCTTTCTTATGAATAAGGTCTTTATTATTTGAGATATTCAGTTACTTAAATTATCAGTATCATGACCTAAAAATGCTGGGCTAAAAATAGTAAGGGTGATTAATGAATGATTAATCTATATTTTTTGCAACAAATTCAATTTTTCATCATTGATCAGTCTCAGACAATGCAAAAACATAGGTTTCAGTCTTCAGTTGCCACATTTTTTCATCTGGAATTAAGTGATTCTGATCCAAGCCTGTATGTATGTGTTTCATTCATACACCTAATGCCCTATTACCTTTGTAATTTTAAATATATATAAAAAAGTGTGAACCTGAATCACTTCTTTTAGGGAAAGCTAAGTGAAGCTGAATTTCTGTTTCTTGTGTTGGATCCCTTCAGTACTGCACACACTGACACTCAGAGGCCATTCATAGGTTTTTGAATTATTTAACTATTCCTGCATGTGCATGCAAATCAATTTTTTTCTATTGTATATGGCCGAGCTCTCCAGCTGTCTGTGCTGAAGGAGATCTGCACAGATGCCTTTCATCATCTTATCAAAATCAACAGACAAAAACATAGCATATTGTCTTAAATATCAGCTTTCTACTAATAGATAGTGTAGCCTTCAAAGGGCAGACTAAAATTAAGTACCATTCTCTCAAAAGCTACAGGCAGTTTCAGAGGAAAACAATTCCTTCTAGGTAAAATTTTTAGGGGTTTTTTTGCTGTTGTTCTAGATGTCCTTCCTGGAACTTTTCTGTATCTGCCAAAATACAGGTTGCAATACCTCATGCTTTAATGAAGTTATAGTTTGTATGTACTAAAACTAGTATAGGTTTCTGGGTTTTCTTAATCTGATACCTTATTCCCAAGGAGTTGTACGATTGTTAGCTATTCATATGTTGCTGTGATACTTTAATGCAGTTTCTCTTAGAGTTTAAGACAAACACATTAATCTGGATACATGATCTGAAGTGAGCTGCTTGAATACTGATGATGCTGAGAACTGCATAATATGCTTACCTGCATAATATGCTTACCTTACCTTAGATGATGTTCTATGCTGTAAGGTTTGTACTTTTTTCCTTAAATACAGTGGATGTTTGCAATTTGCAATCGAGGTTTTGACTGTTGTCAAAACAGTCTGTTGATATCTGACTTTTCTGAAGAACAGACATTCTGTGGAGATTTGAGAATCCTTGAGAGCCTAATTTACTTCCATTTAGTTCAATGAACAAAATTCTATTAATTTTAAAGTTGCAGTATCAACCCCCGGATAAACAGCAACACTAAAGCAATTCTTACCATGCTAATTCCTGGTACTTATAAATCCTGCATTTAGCTTTTATTTTGAAAGAACACTAAGCCAGTTTACTCAGTAATGACAGCATTCTGTCTTCAAAACTCCTTTAAAAACAGCTCACTTGCAAAGTGAGCTGAAAGGAACAATGTTCCTTTTTTCTTTTTACCCCAAACTTGCCTGCAGGTGGTCAGTGGAGCCCATAACTAAAAGTGTTCACCGAAGGGCTCATCCTCATACTGACTGCCAGAATGATGTGGAGTTCCTCTGAGAGAAATTTTTATTAGAAGAAAGTCCAAAAGTCCCATTTTCAAAGCAAGAAAAGTGGGACTTCCCCCTTCTGGTCATACCACAGCACAAATCTTTACCATAAGGCAAACTACAAGCTAACAAACTAAATTGATAGTCATGAGATGCTACACCATGATTCAAGTTGAGGAATGCTGTTTCAGCCTCAAAACTGTACTCAGCATTTTTAGCCCAACCCAGAAATAGGAGGCTCTTGTTTCTAGAATGCAATCTGTATTCTTTCTAATCCCCCTTTTTGGTCTCTTTTTCAACCCACTCCACTACTCCATGGCCATTTTATTCTTTCTTTAATATAGCAGTTAGACTCCTGTATTTTAAGGGGAAGACAGTGGCACAGAACTCATAATTCATATTTACTATCTTCTGAATGTTCTGCCTCATTCAGACTTTTAATTCAGCTGCCTCATTTACAGTCTTTTAACAAATATTTGTGAATGGCAGCAGACTACAATCACTTATAGGAATATTCTTAATTTTGATTTTTATTCACTACTGGTAATGAACTTAATAACAAATTGCTAGACTGGATTTTAGTCCTCATGCCTCACATCTCCAGTTCTCATGTCTGTTGCCATGCTTACTGTTAGGCTCTCCTGGATACTGAGTTACCAGGTACTTTATTCTAGTTTTGAATGGAGACTTTACTGGGAATCATCACCCTGATAGTCATTGCCCTAGGGGGAAAAAAAAAAGTATCTTGAAAAGTAGAAAATTAATTTTCATGCATGTAAAATTTTAAAAAACTAAGATTTGTTTTAAGCCTGCATTGAAGTAAAACCTTGACAGCGTGAATTGCAAAGCCATTAAAGTCATACTGCTCTTATTCCCTTAAAAATGACCCATAGCAAAGGGCATTTGGCTGGTGTGTGGGCAACAGGTCTTCCTTCTTTTTATTAATCCAGAGTAGAGAGCTGAACAAGGATCCTTTGTATCTCAGATGACATCTCTCGTGGATTAGCTGTTGAAGGGAGATCCCCTTATTCTTTCTGGGAGAACTATTTCCCAATGTAAAAATGCGTGTCAGGCTGGTGGTCAAGCAGAGTGATTGCTTGGAAAGTTATTGCAAGACTTAAACTGTGGGTTTGATTTGGTCATCAGAAGCTGTGAAGAAGTATGTATGATTTTCCAGGCAGGTACTCTTCCTGTTGCATTATACTGGGGTACATGAGGGTTTATTTTTATAACCAAGGAATCTATTCTGCTCAAAACCCATAGGTTCTTATGAGAATGCTTATATAATTTGAATTTTTTTTTCTTTTTTTTTCCTTCCCTTAGAGAAAAAGAAATGCATATTTGGCTATGCAGTATGCAATAATTTTTAAGAATAGGTGTTAATATGATCAGTGTGTGCCATTAGAGAAACATCATCATAAGTACCAGGCCATCATTTATATGAGTCACTATACATCTTGCATCAGAAATGTTAGTCTCAAGTGTCTGGTATATTGACACTCAAGTTCTGAAAGCTATTTTATAATGAACCACAGCACACAAGTGTAGAGTCAGTTCCATCATTATTTTTTTTCCTGGAATGATTAAATCGAAGCATTCCTTTAATTCCAGCAGTAGTGACTGAAATTTGCCTACAACGGATCCCTACTGATGACCCCATAAGCTGTGTGTAAATAGCCATGATTTGTTACACTTGGCCTCTGATTAAAGGTGAAATTTTTGGAATGTCTAAAAAAATCCCTTGAGCCATATTTTAATTATGTTCACATGGAAGGGGGAAAGTATAGACATTAAAATAAATATATAATCAATAAATGAGGGAACCATCTCTTTAAAATCCAGAATCTCCACAAACTAATTAGAAATATAGTTTTAAAAAGAAGCTTTGAAGATTTCACTTCCTCATAACATTCAGTGAATATCAATGGCATAATTTATCTTGCCAGAAAACACAAAGCACACATGTAAAACCACTTCTAAAGGTGTACACATTAATTATATATTTTTAGCACCCCATTCTTCAGTGACAAATAAAAATTGATTATGAGAATTGCATAGACTGACGGCATCAAGGAACATCTGTTACGGATTCTCCATTGCCACCTGATCCAGAACAATATTTTACAGAAATATGAAATTTTTGCTCTTCCTAACAACTAAAGGACTGCAGATCTTTTTATTTTTAATCATCAAAACAATTTAAGAAATTATTAATGTAATATGTAAGAATCATTCACTGATAGCACTACTGATAGCTCAGCTGTGAAGAGCTGAGATCCTTCTTCCTCTTTCACAAACATTGAGTCTGAAAAAAAACCTGAGAGTTAAATCAATTCTCTTAATTTAAACACCCTGAGTCACCCAGTAAGCAATCTTTCAACTTTAAAGGAAATGGGGATATATTAAGTGATTTTGAAGGCATGCAAATCTTATCTGCTTATATGTACATGTATATATAAGAGATTTAGTCCTTCTAAGCATCCTAATATCTGCTGACAGCTGTATAAGTGAAGGACTTGAGGGAGAGACCCTCAGTAGTCATTAGGTTAGATGTCTGCATTTGGCACCCTGCATCTGAGATATATTTACCTGGACCTTGAAATTTCCTTTTCACAGAACAGCAGCTTGAAATCATGGGAAGCTAGCCATTTCCCAACTGGTATTGCCATTGTTCACCACAAGCCAAGGTGTCTACTATCCATGTGAGGTAATGAAGAGGGGGGATACATATTGCCTTTGAGAACATTGGTTTCATTTTGGTTTATATTTTAGTTTTGGCTTTTTCACCCTACAAAGACTCCAGACTAATTTATGCACTCATCTTAAACCTACAAAATCAGTTTAAATAGTAAAAAAGGAAGATGAGAACTACTTATAAAACCATGATGACCTTAAATATGGACTACTTGATTCCTTGTCAAAAGAACTTTGTGGAGGCTGAAAATTTGTCTTCAAGAGATCATTGTAAAAGATCACATCAGAAGAATTAATGTTTTGTAACTACTAAATCTCTAACTAAAAGGTTCACTGTGTAGGCAAATGTTGAAAACTGAGAGACTACTGAAAAAAATATCGTTGCCTGCTTGCTCTGTCTCTGACTTGCCCCTAAGCATCCACTTTTTGAAAATGGATGCTACAATGCCTTGTCATATTTATAATACTGGATACTAATTAACACTTTTCAAAGTTTCCCTAAATATCAAACCACTCTGTTTTACTGTTGTGGCTTTACAGAGGTAAATAATAACTTTGTGCACAAAACTTCTGTATCATTCTGATTGCAACTGCTATATCTGTAATCCTCATGCATCTCTAGAGCAGTTTTTTATGCTTTTCCATAGAAGCAGTAGTTTGGAAAAGCATACCATTATCCTCTTCTTACACCTAAAAAAAAACCTGTCTCTCCTGCACTCATTTTTGAGGAACTGATCTTTACAGAACTCTATAAATCCTGTCCATGGCTGCAAATGTATGCTGTACTTGCATGTTCTATCCCCCCCAAAAAAAACCAAACCACCCAACAAATATAAACATTAAATACACACCACAAAAAATACTGGTTTTAGGAAGACAGGATAAAAATTGAAAGGAAAATTAAATTTAATGAGATAATTCAATGTGCATATATAAAAGACATACCCCTTCTCTTTCGTTTCACCTTCCTTGCTTTTCTAAAATTTACCTAAAGGTTTTTATTCTAAAAAAGGCGATTTCTATTTACAGGAGTAGCTGAAGGAATTTAAATAAGCTGGGCTTAAAATAAATATGTGAGATTTCATATATCTCACTGGAACACATGTTAAAATACATCCTTTAAAGAGTGAGAGATGAAGAACTTGCTTTAAAATTAATCCAAAATGTAAGAATTTCTCCATTTTACAGGTGTAGATTTTAAATGTTAAAGGTCTGAGCCTGCATCACTTGTGTGTTTAAAGCTCCTCATGACCTCTGAGTACAGTCACAATGATTTTCTCAATTTTTTCTTGGTTACTTCAGGTTACCAAAGGATTTTATAATTACTGACCCATTTACAGGGAGACAAACTGAATCATTATAACCTTCAGTTCAAAACAAGTCCTTTCTATATGGTCCTGTCTCCTTTTCAGTAGGAAACCTCTAAGTAACCAGAAGACTAGACCACTTGGAAGCTACTCTACGTTTTGAACTGCTAATAATGTTGCAACTTTGATGTTTTCTAAATATATCATAGGTAATCACTGCAACAAAACACTACAGTCTTCATGCTGTGTTTCAAAAGCTTTATCAGATTCACAAAATCCCTGTTCTTTGTACATTTGGAAACAACTGTAACCAGAAGCCATGTTACTCAAACAGCTACCTTAAGAAACCAGGATATATTTAAGGTCATCTTTTTAAAAATACCCAGTTTTTAATCCTAGCAATATTAGTCCTTTATTTCTATTCCTCACTCAATTCATGAGTGATTAATAGATTGAAATGAAGCAAAATTTAAAATTCAGCTGATGTTGTCTGTGTTTTTATATGTAAGCCTCTCTCTAATGCTTATTATACAATTATATATGCTTAGTTCTGAGAAACACTGCAAAAATATTTGTGATTCCCAAACTACAGCTATAGGGAACGTGTAGGAGTGTTAATCGTGTGACATGAAGGGAAAAATTACGTAAATTCATGAAGTGCTCTGTTTTGCACTGCTCACACTTTGAAGTCAAGGCAGATACACAAACAGGAACAAATCTAGCACTTGCTGGCAGAGTGCCAGCCAACTCCCTCACACCTAAAACCAGTTCATGTATCAGCAAAGGCTGAATCAACAAGTGACAGATTTCTTCTTACAGCTAAGTGAAGGGTGGTTTCACCTCAAAGAGTACATTTACATTCACCTCATGTTCTACTATATCTCCTAAAACCAAATTGTCTTGAACTTGGAATGAAAAAAAGGAATGGCTTTATGGCCACCAAGATCTGTTTAGGGCTCTAGAAGCTCCACCATTGCCTAACACCCAGAATAGTATTTCCTGAAATGAAAGAGGAGAAAAGGAAACAAAAAAAAACCCAAAAAAACAAAAAAAAACACAAAAAAACACAAAAAAAAGTGTGGATGCGGTGTCAGAAGCCTGCTTTAAAAAGCGCATAAATTACACTGCACATAACAGTTAAACATATTCTACTCAGGGTATCATGCAGTCTAGGGGTAGGCTAAGCTATGTGTCACAGAACAGGAGGAATACATTGGTCATTCTTAGTTTTGAGCGGGGGGAAAACAATGAAATTAGTCAGCAGATTGATCTTTAATCCAGTAGAGTTTCAATCACAAAAGAGATTGATCAGTATTTACTGTTGTTGAGGACATTGCGTACTCATGATGTACATGTGTTTAAGGACAAGGGATTCTTGTGTACTGATTCAAATTCACAATTCAGATCAGTGGTTTGTTGTACTGGTTTCAGTGCTTGCATTTGATTGAAAAGCTGTGTGACATGCATTGTATAAAATGCACCAAAAAGCCCTCGCAGTGAATTCTGCCTTTTGTCTTTATCAGTGACAGCTCATCTTGATTCTCTCTGTTAAGCAATGTCCAACAGAGTGATGATAACCTACCTGCATAATACTGAGATAGTATAGTACAGTAAGCATCCATGTTACCCAAAATCTAAACATTGTGAAAGTTCTTATTTTGGACATTTTTGTATAACTAACATTCATATCTGTGCCTGATCCTCTTTTATTATTCCTGCTGTAATGAACCCGCTTGTGAAAAGAAATAACTCCAGATTTGATGCAGGTGGAGGTAGTTAACAAGATGTTGACCTAGTCGTGCATTTGTGTCAAAGCAACACAAAGGCAGGAAAATGTTTTTCCTAATCAAAACATTATCTATAGTTAAGGGTCATTTTAGCTGAGGTGGCTAATTTCCTGAATTGTTTGTATAATCCTAATATTTCCTTTGTAATACAGACCATTGTGTCTTCTGATTAGCCAATACAGTTACAGTAAAAGGGAATGTTGTTTTACTCCTGTTCAAGTATCTGTAGTCTCTTTAGCTTCTGAGTGTGGCTCTAATAAAGCATGTTGCATTGAGGGTTTGTATAAGCACATTTATTAAGAAAAAAGAGGAAAACATTACCAATTCATCTACACCTAGCATGATGGACTACCGATTTACAACTAATTGTATAATATAAAATAACCACTGATCTTTCATCATGGCACTGATATTCTGCAAGAGAGAAGGTGCTTTGAGAATATTAGGCTGTATTATCTAAATCTGCTAGCTTTCCTCCAGGGCTTTTTCTTATGAAATTTTGATACCACTGTATACCTCAATATTTCAGTCATAAAGATTTCTTTAAGACAGGTATTCATAGGTACAGAGAGCATTACTGTAACAAGATCTCTAAATCATCATCATTGAAAAGGGACTTCTAAAATGTTTCCAAGGCAGATGAAGTATTTTCTATTGGTAATAAAATAAATAGGCAGTCATCAAGATTCCACTACCACAGCAGTTGTCAGCATTTTTCTTTATTTATTTAGGACTCCAAGATTAAATTAAGGAAAATCATATCCTACATGAATTAAGGAAACTCAGGGAACTCACAAAATTAAAGAATAGATGAAAGTAAGATTATACTTACAAACAAACAATGTAATCAATTAAAAGGCTTTGTAAAACTTGCAAAACAAAATGGAAACCAAATACCTATCATAAGCAAGATGAGAAATTTCTAGGGGAGAATCTTTCTTTCTTTTTCTCTTCTGCAATCCACCCTTTCCCTTCGGTGCTCCAATCCCAATTTAAACTCTACTGTTTGTCCTTCTCCCATACTCACCATAACCTTATTCACAAAGGTAGGACTCAGATTACCTTGGCCTACAACCTTCAACTTTGTACCAGAAAAAAAAATCTCAAAGGAAATCTCTTCCATCAGTATACTCCTTCCTTTGGCAGATGCTTTGCAGTCCCACGTGAAGGGTCTGTTTTGGAGCCCTTCAAATGATGTTCCAGTATTGGAATAAAATCCCAATATTGCTGAGTGGAACGTGCCTGGGCTCGTCCGGCCCTAGTGCTGGACCAAAGGTAGCAGCTGTGGTGTTTCACCTCAGATTCACCTTTGGCTGGCTGGAAGTTGCAGTTAGGCACTCAGAATGAGTTCAGGCGTAGTAGAAACTCAGTTTACCTCTAGTGGAAAAGGTTCAGGTGATGGTGAAGAGAAAGAGAGCGGATTCCGCCGGAGGGTTAAATCCAGAGTTTATTCCAGGGTCACAGAGCTCTGAATCTCGGTAACAGCTCTAACAGAATAACGATGCATGGTTTCAGTGTCTTTTAAGCCCACTTAAGGATAAGTGAGCCACCAACCAGGTGGAGGGGGAGGGTCTCAAGGGACAATGACACCTGGACAGGCCAATGACCCCAGGTCTGAGAAGCATCTTTTGAACTTCTGCCAATCACATGACGCCCTTACTGGACTGTGGAACTTGACGGACAGTATTTAGGAAGGGGGCAGGGGGAGGGGAAGGAAGAAGTTGGCACACCTGAGGGACAGGATATTGCTTCACACCGCAACATTCCAGGATTTCTCTCTTTTTCATATTCATCTCTAAATGACAAAGCTTTTGGCCTTGTTTGAGCCTTAGGAAGGGACCCTCACAAATGACATGGAGAAAATAGTTTTCATGAGAGAAATCTCTCAGTAGTACTAACTTTCCCTTTGTAGTCCCTCCTCAGCTGGATCTTCAGTCTTTTTCAACCCTAAGCCTGAATGTCACCATCGGCTTCAAACTGACCACTAGCCAGGGACTCTTAGCCATGGATCCAGTTAAAAAACCCTTTGGGGAGAAACCTGTCTTCAGTGTAACTATTTTTGTCTGCTTCTTTGACATCCACCTCCCATTGAAGGACCAAGTTTTTGTCTCTAACCATATTCCCAATTTTAATCTTGGCCTTGGGTTTAGTCTCAGCTGAGGCGTCCCTGCTAGGGCACAGTATTCTGGGGAGAAGGTGTCTTTTTGTCACCTTGCCTTGCTTTAGCAGCTTCTTGACAGCACAAATAAAACCAGAGCACGCCCTAGACATTAACATATATTTTGATTCTGTCTTTGCCAAGGACCTATAGACATGGCCCAGACTACAACGTGGCCCAGAAAAATATTTCACAGCTCACCCCCTCCTTTGGTTCTCCCTATTCAACTGCATGCTTACACTTTGTCTCTCCCCCACATCTAGCCCAAACTGTAACTCATATTGCAAGCTGGGGCCCAGTTAAAGACCTGCAGCCACGACCCAAACCAGCAGCCTAATCCATCCCTCTAAATGATCTTTGCAATTGTTTATGGGTTCAGACAAAACCTGGACAGCTTCTGCCTTGGCAGAAAAGGAACTTTTCCTCAGAAAGATTTCCATTAACTTGCCCAAGGAAACCTATTTTCAAACTGAGCTCAATTTAGAATGAAAAGTTATTTTCCACCATGAGGAAACTAAATCTCCCTCTGGAATGTACCCCTAGCCAAAGGTAGGGCAAATGGATTATTTTTGTAATGATCCAAGAATCGGTGAAACATACACACGGGTGACTGAACATCAGACACACATCTGAAAAAGCTGCATTTAATTTTGCAGTAAAAAAACCCCTCTTTCCTCAAATGTATTGCAGAATGTGCTCGCTCCCATTTTTCAGTGAGAAAAGTAAGAAAATTATTATTTTCCTTTTTGTATTTTTATGCCTTAAGGCATGTTAGGAAGGATCCAGAGGACCTTCCTGCCTAGTCCCTCCAGGGTTCCTCCCTGACCTGATCACAGTCCAAGGCTCTGTTTCAAACTAATGCCATTAGCCACTACTTCAGCAATGCTCTAGTGGCGCCTGTCTCCAGTCCCACATCTGTCTCTTCCTCAAGGGTCCTTTCTACATGGACCCTGCCCTGGCTCATTGCCCTCTAAAAATGTCAGGGCTGTTGCTCTTGCTACTGGCCCTTAGCTCTGTCCCTGTGCTCAGACCCTGCAGGATGGTGGCTGTCAGGGTGGGCATGACCAGCCCTAGTGTCCTCCTGGCACCCAGCTGCCCAGACCAAAGTGGTGTCTGGCTCTCACTGCTTCCTGAGGATTAAATTTTTTTTAATTGATATATTTCCTCCGCATGTAATCCTTGCAGTCCTTCACTTTGTGTAACATTGATCATCCTTATTTAATAGGAATTTTGGATAGACTGTGAAGCAAGAATCAAATTTTCTATTATGTAAGTTGTGAATTCCTGTCATTATATAACTTTAAATAGTTAAATAGTTAGTAAATCAGTCTATCTAGTGAAATGGAAGATAACCAAACCAATACAATAAATTATGAAATTGATTAGTCCTTGTTCAATGGGTTGCTGGCGTCTGCCTCACAGCTGAGCTCCATGCAGTAAATATGAGAATTATTCGAATATTTAGCTGTTTGTATAACTCAAAAGAAAACATGGTATGGCTTAATTTACAAGAAAAGGTGATGAAAGAAAAGATCAGAAACATCAAAGTACAAGAAAATTCAGCAGTTTAACCAATCTGTGCTTCTGCCACAGAAACATAGTGAACCTTCTGCCAAAAGAGGCAGACATACCTACTTGCAATGATAATTAAGGCTACAAAATAATCATAATAGCAGTTAATTAATAAAAAAGCCAAAAAACCAAAACAACTAAACCAACAAATTCAAGTCTTTGTTCATTTAGAAATCTTGAATCTTATAAAATCTTCAAAAAAACAAGAGCAATGTAATTTCACACACAAGCATTTAACATGGTAATGTATGCAAAGTTGCATCACATCTATAATCTTACCCTGGATTTTAGTATTATTTGTCCAAATAATTGCACATTCTCATGTGCTTTTATCTTGGAAGGAACAGAAGATTTCTGTGTGAACAGTGAATTAGTTTGCTTGAAATTGCATGTGTGCACTGTATGTATGCACTCTAGCAGCAGCTTTTCCAACCACTCAGTCATTGATTTAAGAGAAGATTTGAGAAGTTAAGAGTGCTACAACCCCTGATCTTATACTGTGTGTTTTGTGATGCAGTTGTGGTTGATAGCACTTTAAGAGCTGTTCTTGGCTTTAGGGGTTGATTTCAGAGACAGGAACACAGTTCATAAGTAGATGACAGACTCAAAATTGTGCAGAAAATCCATTATAAGAAGTGAAAATCAATCTCTAGAGTGTTGTAGAACTAGCAGATTATTTTCCTTTTCTGATAGATATTCAAGTTTGTACACCTTCATCCTCATTAGAAATTATGGGAAAATAATTAATCATTTTTTTCTAAGTATTAAAAGGTAAACTTAAAGTGGTGATATCTCCAAAACTTTCTCCCATTTAACGTCACTAACTATGGAATATATCCAAATAAATCAGGGAAAGTCTTCAATATGTTTAGTGTCTGAAAACAAATTCTGTTTTAAACAGAAAATAAATACAGTGAATAGAGAGAACATTTCCATGTCAGTTCAGGTATTTCTGTGCATGGAGCTAGGACACTTTGTAGATAAACAGGGAACAAGTAGTTCTGAGGAAGGACATTTAAATAAAATTATTTACTGTCCATAATAATAGATATGATTTTACAAATGTGTTTTCTTTTCACTTCCTGAAAAACCCTTTCAGAAACCAGGTTGCAGAACAGCAACACAGGAGAAAGCAGCAGCAATTTTTCATCTTGATGGAGTCTGCATTTTCATATGACCATTTTCCGATGATGTGATCTTTACACACACTAACTACCAGCAATTACAGTCACAGGACAGCATTAGCTGTATCATCCAGCCCTTTCTTGAATTCCCTGTGTTGTTCCTCTGACAGACAAAAGGGTCACCTTACAGGCTCGGTGAGGGCACTCAAATGCTGTCAGCCAGAATCAGGCCCTGCACACAACTTCCTGTGTCTATAGCTTACAAAAGTTTAAGGGCAGTAGATCCTATAGATTAAAAATAAAGGGTGAGCTCAATTTTCCAAAACCACTCTCTAGAAACCACTTATCACTTCATCTCCACAGTAGAAAATAAATCAGCAAAACCAACATTTCTTCATTTCTTTAGGGTTTTTTTAAACATTATCTCTTTAACTCACTTTAACTGTCAAAAGTTTAGATGGGTATAGTTTCCTGAATTTACTGCAGAAACTAAGGTTCAGCTGGCAATAGATGCTGCAAAAGCTGTTTTACCGTCTTTGAAATTCTCTGATGTTTTTCCCTCTTGTACCTTTCCCATAATTCTAAAATGAGACTTAGACCACCCTGCTAGAGCAGGTGGTAGGACTAACCTTATTAGATTCCTCACAACTGCTACTTAGATATTACGTGGAAACCTGTAACCAACTTTACAGCAAAGGGAGAAAAACTCCAATAAATTTCTCCCTGACAAATTTTAAAATCATGTTTTACATTATTTGTGAGCTTTAGAATGTTGCAAATGATGCCTTACACAAATGTGACCAGTTGATGTGCTTGATAGTGTTACTCGAGAGAACATTTTAGATAACTTTTTCAAGTACATTTGGATTTTGCATTTTTTTTTAGTTCTCCTAATTTTGCAGATTTCAGCAACGTTTCCTGTAACACCTCCTGCTGTGACATAGCGTAAGGAAATTTTAATAACAACTTTGAGGATGCAAAGCAGAAAACTAAGAATTGCTACCTTCAAAGTACTGCTAGAACATTCTGCTATCTTCAATGAGTAGAAAATACAAGCTTATTCAATTTGCAGTCTTGAAAATTTTGAATCAAGAAATTTTCAATATAAGTCTCGAGTTCCCCAAGAATCAAAAACTGTCTTAGCCAATTGTTGAGGAAGATTATGCATGCTGGGTTAAGTTGATGCTGGCCAACAGTCCCCTTTTTCTATTTGCTCTGTAGATCTCCCATAGTTCAAGACATTAATTGAAAACTGGGAGAAAAATTCAAGCCCCTCTTTAGGTTTTCCTGTGGGGCATCCATATTTGCATGCACGTGGTAGATGGAGGGTTATCACATTGAGACACTTGGAAAGCCTGCTCTCAATCTTCATCTATTGACATTTCTATGTGTTAAGTGTCTTATTAAAAAAAAAAATAAAAAAAGTGATTTCCAAACAGTGATGGCAAATTAGGCATTTAAACAATTATCACTTTCTACCCCAAGTACCATGACCTAGCCACAAAGTTTGAGATTTCTTTGTTCTAGAAATACCAAAGCCCACAAGCTACACAGCTTGATATTTATTTTGGCAACTTGCAGTAAAACATCAGTGTAACCACCCTTTGGCTGACAGGCAGAATGTCATTATACCAGTGTCTTTTGACGCTTTAACCATCTTCAAACACTCGCAGTTACAGTATGTAGACCTCTTAGCTGGAATTAATCCACTTAACTTTGTAAATAGCATTGCTACTTCCTCCACTGTAAATTTATCCTGGCTCCTTTAATCAATAGTGTAATTCTACAATGCAGAGTCATACGTTCCTTAATGTAAGAGCCATTAAGCTTTGTTCTGAAGAACAAAAAGCATAAGAAAAGGTATAAAATGCTCACAGCTCTATGTTTACGTACGAAAAGCAAAGGCAGCTGGCCAAATACGCTTGCAAAATGTTTAACTTAAAGAACTCCAGTCCAAAAAATAATGATGGTATGAGACGTGAGAGAAACAAAGTCAGATTCTAAAACCATGTGCCTTACAATAACTGAAATGAAATCTAACCAAAAGTGCAATCCAGAAATGGTCATTGGAATGCCGGAAATATGAGGTATAATGAGAAATACTGAAATTTATTTGCAGTACCAAAATAGTGTGCAGGAAATTGGAAGCCTTTCTTCTACTGTATTTTAAGTCAATGTACTTTAGTTAGAGAATGATTTATCCTGAAATCATTAATTACTCCATAGATTAAATATTTATTAACTTAACCTTTCTACTGTGCAAGTCAGTTGAGCAGTCTTCTTTGAGCTACACATTTATTTTCTTCTCAACAGTAATTTTATAGGCAAGGCCAAAATGAGAGAGTTGTTTGTTCCATAGTCTGCTGGAAATATATCTTTGTTTAAATTTATAACAAGTTTTAATATCAAAGCGTACAAGCGTACTCATACAAGGAAAAAAAAGAACTTCTTTTTTTTATAGATGAGATCAGAGAAAACTGGCTGTGGATTTTTTGCTTTTGTGTGAGCCAAAGTAAACACAGAACAAAGCATACCCACTCCCGGAAAATGTTGTAGACCATGTATTTAGTGGTTCAGAGATTCAAACACATTTCAGTAATTAATATATGCAAAGTTACCTGAAACCTTAAGTTTTCCTTTATATCCTCAGGCACTTAACCAAATGATCCTTATTCTAGTGCTAATGGGTGGTATGTAACTGATGAGTGGTATGTAACTTAAATCCATATTTACTTATTTCAGTGTAATGATAGGGTGGGGAAATTTTTCACTGAAATTGGAAAAGGTTTGGATATTTAAAGTATTATTCATAAGTGCTGGAGTGAATTTCATTCCCAGGGCTCTTTGCCTATCAGTGTTAGGTTTTGATTACCCAGGGGGGAAAAGGTTCTAACATCTATAGAGGATCATCCTTACATATCCTGGCAGAGGTGAATATTTTGTATGCCAGTTATAACAGTTCTCTGAACAATATTTACTATGCTAGTAAAACTTCTAGCTGAAACTGATGATTTGAAAATGCTGATTTTAAAAAACTTAAATATATCCTGGAAAGTCTTTGGGTTTCATTTTGTTTTTAAATAAGCCACTAAAAATGTTCAAATTTTCTACAAATGCTTTCTAGTGAAATAAAAATAGATCTCCTATGTTCTTTATTAAGCTTATTTTTGCAGTCAAAGCAAGGTAAGTTACATTTAAATATAAAACTTCAATATTATGAAAATGTATCATTTCAAAGTGTCCCAGTTTTGTTTTCCAAATAATGTATATATGTTTACAACATGGCAGAAAATGCTGATAACTTGAAAAAAAATTGTTAAATAGAAAAAGAAACCCACTTGTTATCATTCTAAGATTTTATGCCTATTCCAAGCACCTCCATAAATGTGGGAAATTCCTGTTCCTAAGTTCTTCAGGCATCTTTGACACCTGCAATTGTTACTTTTTTTTTAAGTAGCCCTTCATTATCTCCCAGAGGATAGGAGTTATGTGTGTTCCCTTTCCCTACTGTTATTAGTCACTCATATATTAGAAAATTAGAAAAAATGAAGGTTTCTTCAGCAGTGAAGTAAAAATAAAATTAAAGGGAAGTCTTGACCTGGAGGTTCCTGCTTTCCCTAGATGTATCCCTTTCTGCTTAGCCAGACCAAATCACCTACCATGGTGACTCCTTCAATGTATTTCATTACACATTATAAATGATATATCTACCCTTTGCTTCCAAATTAGTATGCTAATTAGAATAGACTGAGCTAACCAAGGCAGCAAACTCACTCAGGTCTCATTAACTTTGCTAAGGACGCTGGAAATTTAGGCTTCTTTTTATTCAGGCTTATTCATAGGCATATCATTGGCTAGAGTTAAACATGAAGACATAGGAAACCTGCCCAAGTGTTTATTTACAAAACCAGTAGCAGCAGATGTGGCATACAGAGTTGCAGGCCTAGAGAGGAGCTAAAGACACAGGAGAAGCAGAAGGGAAGGAAATTAAAAAAAAAAAAGTTTTAAAAAAAAGGAAAATAAGGGAAAAGATCTCCTTGCCTCAATAAATAAAGCCCTCTCCAAGCTTCCAGCTTCAGAGCGGAATTTCATCATCAGAACCTGAAGTGGTGACAAGTCAGTAAGTGAGCTCATTGCATGGGTAATAGACTGACACAGTTTTCCTTCTCATTGCATTTATTGAGCAGCTCTGGCAGCAGATCTAGAGGGAGATACTTACATTGCCCTCCCAGCTGGTGGCCATCTGCCTTAGTGACAACTGCCAGATGGAGGAAAAATGCATGAAATCAGGGATCAAACACTAAATAAAAGAAAATTACTTTGAAAGCAACTTTGTCATGTTATAAATAGACTGTTTTAAAATGTCTCACATGTTTTAATTAGAAGGGGAAAAGGGAGGTAATGAGGTAGATATAAACCTGTGAGAGAAAGATAGTGCAGCAATTTGCACAGTGCCTTACTCTGTTCTGAATGTGGATGACACTAATTTAGAGACACATTTTGATGTTCTTACATCAAAAAGTACCCATTAGATGAATGCAAGAATTACCAAATAAAGTTTCCTTCCCCTCACGGTTAGTGTGGTGGGAGCCTCCCAGAAGTGCATTCCAGCTCCTGAGAGTGCCTTTCATGAGTGACTTGCTCTGACCCTCTGCACTGATTAATCTTCTGAAAGCAAACTCTGAGCAGGGATGGTGGGGACCAGTGTCACCAGACTGAAGCCTGCAACGATGAATCAGCCACTACAGACTGAAGAAAGACGAACAAGGAAATTGATGGTTCCCTTTTGCCCCTGCACACAAGCTTAATTATGTAAAGGATAAACAAACCCTCCTTAATTCACAAAGAGATTTAAACCAAAAAGCTAAAAGGATAGAAAAAGCAACAAACCCCACCCCCCAACAACAACAACAACAACAAAAAAGTTTAAAACCTCAAAGACCTTGCTTTTTCAAAGATAATTCATGAATTCCTGGGAAAGTAGGGTTAAACAACTTCTCCCACATGCTACTAAACAGACCATAAAAAGAGGATGTGGTGCATAGCTAGAAGGACAATGCAAAATACTGAGGCAGAGGGATTTACTGGTGTGGAAGTGTATTGGTACTACTGTACCACTGACAAACATTGTGTTAGTGAGCACTGGAAAACTCAATGCCTCTATTTATAAATATTAACATCTTTCATCCGTTTCTACTTCTAGTAAATTTGGATGAAGTAAATTTTCATTTTTACCTGACAATAAAGAGACTTGGAAAAAAGTATATTTTTCTCATTAATAAACTATAGGGGAGAGACTTGTGAACAATTGCATAGCTGAAATTACTTGAGTAAAGAGTTTTGAGTAAGCAGTTTGGATTTGACAAAATAATAGTCATTTTCAGAAGGCAAAGTGTTCTCTTTTCTTCCCTAGAAATTGGTTTTGAAGGGACCTGTTTAGAAGACTCAGTTTATCACCTTTTCACTGTACTTCTAGATGTAAGTGTGCATGGTGGTCACCATTTGCCTGAGACCAGAACCACTATCTCTCAAATGTAACCATCTCTTGTCATCCTGCACTCTGTGCAAAGAGAGACATACAGCACCCAGAGAATATCTGGTTCAGCTATTCACCCAGATATTGAATATCTGAATTATTAACATGGATGTGGCTATATGCTGATACAAACAGTCAGAAGAACATAGTGCTAGGAAACTCTCCCTTACGTCTCCTACATTTCCATAGGGAAATAATATGCAATTTGCAAACCATGAAGAGCACCATCAGGAAGCTTTGCCTCAACTTCGGAGACTGTATTATCCTTTTGGCATTTTCATCTAATTCTGCCTAATTTTCCATGTAACAGAAGTGTTGCTGTGAACTTCCTTGTGGATTTACTTCATAGAATAAGGTAGTTCTGTGAAAAGAATCAGTGGGTTTTGGGGTTTTTTTCTTGCTGGTGATTTTGTGGGGTTTGTTTGTTTGTTTAGTTTTGGTGAAAAACATAAAAAATTTAAAACGTGTTGATTATGGAATGAATTTTTGGCATGAATACAGTTCTGTAGTGGAAATGAAACAGTCATCTTTGAAGATATTAGAGAAAGAAACATGGAAATCCCTGCCAGGTCAGACAGTACCAACAGACTTAGACTGGTGTTCTTCAGAAGTAATGCTTTCAATTCCTGAGTAATAGGAGGAGTGCATATTGCTTGCATCTTTTTGTGAACCTCAGAGTCACCAGAGCAGTGCTGATGGCTCAAGAGTGACAGTTAGTTCTGCTTAGTACTTGGATCAGGATTCTTGAAAAATTTGGGATATAGCAGGAAGACCATTGATCTGACTGAGCTCTCACCACTACAGAGTACATGCATTTTGCCCCATGTAAATGCATAAGGAGAGAACTACCAACATCTCCTTAGCCATACAATTATGTTTTCTATGTCAAACCTTACTATTTTAATATTTTTCTTTCCTAAATATTAAGTGATTTGACAAGATATAATATAAAAATAGCAGTAAACACCTAATATGAAGAAATTGTCAGTCAGATGTGCATATACTGTTCTGTCACTGAAATAAAAATGTTTGAATACATATACCTCATGATAGAAATACCCCCCTTATTTATCATTGTTATTGAAGATTTTGAAGATTTATCCTAGAGATTCCTTCCAGTACCTGAAAAAAGCCTACAAGAACGATAGAAATTTTTTACAAGGTCATGTAGTGATAGGACAAGGGGGAATAACTTCAAAATGAAAGAAGGTAGGTTGAGATTAGATGTTAGAAAGAAGTTCTTTCTTGTGAGTTCTTGTGAGGGTGGTGAGGCACTGGAACAGGTTGCCCAGAGAAACTGTGGATATCTCATCCCTGGACGTGGTCAAGACCAGGTTGGATTGTCTTTGAGCAACCTGGTCTAGAAGAAGGTGTCTCTGCAGGGGGATTGAAACTAGATGATCTTTAAGGTTCCTTCCAACCCAAGCCATTTTATGATTCTAAGACTATAGTTCCTTTCTGCCCACCCAGGCAAGCTGCACATATTTCAGACTAAACAAGCAATACAGCAGGAAGATACAGACAGAAACAAAAGCAGCTCTTAATGAGGGTGAACTGTTTTGTGACTAGCCAAATATTCCATGTGTATTACAGGATAAGGACACCCAAGCCCTAACAGTGAGAAAAAAAAGAAAAAAAAAAAAAAGAGAATGCAAAATGAACAGTGCTGTTCAGAGACCAACATCATGGAACATTTCTATTTTTATGCATAAATAAAATTTTTTATTTTCAATGCTTTTGCTAGATCACAATTTATGTAGAAGGCAAGTAAAGCATAATGAAGGAGACCAGAGTAGGATACATTCAAAACTATTGCAAAAATTATTATTGATGTATTCATGGAAATGTATAGTTGCACTTACATACATTCCCTGTGTCTGTTTGGAGATAGGATTTTACAGACACATTTCCAATTGCAACTGTAGTTTCTTGTTATCCTGTGGATTGGAAAGTGAATTTCGTTCTAGCTCCCAAGTCATTAAGGTTCATATCTTTAGGTAATAACTGAGAACGATCTGAAAACAATCTGAGAAGGTATCACTACAGTTGTAGCATTGTATCTTTCCCTCTTTTGCATCTTTCTCCCACTGTGTCCTTACTGTGCAGTTAAGGAAAAATGGGAAACAAAGTAATGTAGAAACACAATGGGCCAGCCTGGACTATCATCAAATTCCTTGTTTTTCCCTCTAACATGATTCTAGGCAGCACAACAACGTGAAGCTTGTCATTACTGTTCACAACACCCATTATTTTGAAATATTGGACCTACCAGAGCTCATATATAGGTTACAAAAATAACTTGTGGAAGGGATGTACAGAGCCTCACGACTGCCTTTATGCAGCTCAGAGCTCGAGCAAACCTTCAAGTGAGCAGTAACTGTGAGCAATAAGAGGCAAAATACCATTGAAAGGAAGTTCAAATATTTTGCACCTGAACTTGCAAATATAACATATTCTAGCCTTCCTCAACCATCTCTCTTTGACTTCTTGCATTTCTAGAAAGTCCAACATGGACAGAGTTCTTGTCAGAATGTATGAATACAAAAGAACTCCCTGTGACTCCTGAGACTGGTAGCTTGCAATCAAATGTATCTTCTCTCCACACTTTACCTCTGCACTGGGAAACAAATGGAAATCAGAGGATTTCAAACCAGCAAAATTAAAACATTCATGACCACCTATGTCTTAGTCTCCCTCTTGCCTGCTAGAAAAATCCATTTTTGACTAAAAATATAAACTAGAGGAAAATCTTCTTATATATTACCTAAAGAAATTTGGAGAGAGACTTTCACCAACTTTAGATAGACGAATGTCAATTATAGGCCTTTCTCTCAATTAAAGGTTACTCACTAAATGTCCAGTACCAACACATGTAGCTTGCAGGAATAAACAGAACAATCTCTCCTAAATTAGGAAGGCTCCCTCAGCATACTCACTTGTGTCCTACAACTTCATTTTCCAGAGTCTGATTGCTGTAAAAGTCAGAGAAGTGGAGTTGATGATTGAATGCTAAAAGGTGGGGGGCATATAATACCTTTTTAGGCATTCTTCAGACTACTCAAAAGGGGTTTATTTCTTGTAAGAATTTCAATTAGCTGCTAAAGAAGAGGAAGCTGCTGAAGCTTCCATGAGAAAGCAGCTAAAGATGCAATTTTCATCTGGTCAACAGGTAAGAAGCAATTTTCATCCTATTATGATGTGTTCTGCAGGAGACAGATTGGACTAGTGTGCAAGAAAATGCTTTCCCAGCACTTTAGGAAAGACCCATCAGTGCCTAAAATTAAGGATTTTCTCTAAAAAGCTAAAAAGGAGATCTACAGTCCAGATAATGGGGGTATCAGGCAACTTAATCAGAGTTGCATTGCCTGTTCAAGTCCGCAAACTAAATTTAAAAAAAATTAAATATTAAATAAATCGAGTATGCACACCTTGTGTATTGACTCTGAAGTCCAAAAAACCCCAAACCAGTGTGCTTTCGATGGCCAAGACTAGAAGAGCTGTACACATATTTTATATATGTATAGTTATGGCAAGTATCAAAGACAGTATTCTGATTTAATCAGTGATGTCTTGCAAATATTTAATCCTTCATCCTGCAAAATGAAATCCAGTTTTTGTCAACAAACTTTTTCTCCATGCACTTCCATGTATACTTGATGACAGCTTTCAATTCCCTGTATTCAGAGTCCACTGAAGAGAATAAGGAAACAAGTCTTTCCTTTCAATGGGAGAAAACTATGCCCCGGAAAGCTGTGTCTATTACTAGATATCCACATTGAAAGATGATAGCTCTGGTAAACAGTGATGAGGGTCTGCTGGCTCTAACAGCAATGAAGATTTCTGACTTGAGATTGCCCATACAGCATGTAATAATTTTTGGCCTTTTATCTACTGATTTACAAAGTATTTTTAGAGAAAAGCATTCTATAGAGTGTTCCTGCCAATTTACTTCATGGCAATTTGGTTCTTCTTTACCTTGTTATTTTGTTTTTTGCTTTTGAAAGCAGTCTATATGGGTTTTTTTCTGCCCTCCCTGTTCTAACCTACCATTGCTTGTCTTTGTAGTCCTACTCTTCATCCTGTCATTGTATCCCGTCTTGTCTCCTGAGGTAAACCTCTCTTGACAGAGATTTTCCTTGCTGTTTTACCACTTAGAAAGGGTTCAAGCATGGCTTTTAGGGATATCTTAGGTGTGGGTCACTTGATAGCTCCTGTGGGACTAGCCATCTATTTTTACAACATTGAACCAAGAACAATGGAATTAGGAAAAAAAATCAGGAACTCACATCTTTCTCCTTCAACTCACAACCACTGCCCTGAATGTGAGCAGTCCTCCAGTCTGAGCCCATTTGTTGTTGTTAAGAAACAGGCAACTCCTATTGTTTCAGAGAACATGTGCATAGCCAGTAAAAATTAAGTTCCTGTTCTGACCCGGAGTTTGTTTGTCTTTCCACACACATCAGTTTCCAGGTGACAGAACCAACTGCAATGCTGGTCTCCTGGAGCAGGGATGCTGAGTGTAGCCCAGGGACCAGACCTCACCTGTCACAAAAATTCATCCAAACTATGTCCTAGCTTTCTCATTTTTCAGATAAAAGCAAGGAGCAAAACAAAACTAAGGATGAACTTTGTAATATTCAGTAGTGTAATGTCTGTTTCTGAGAAGGGAAATACATCCTATTATCTGAACTGTTTTTAAGCATCCCATTTCATCTGGTAATGTGTATGCATGCATATATGTGTAGGTGTCTGCTGATGCAATCTGAGATCACTTTGTGTCTTTCATTTTCACCTTGCTCATACATCATACGATCAGAGAACAGTTTCAGTTTCACTTTAAAGGGGTGCTTATTAACATACATATCTTTCTGATCCGCCTGCACTAGGTACATGAAATGTACTCATACCATATTGTGGGGGATGCCTGAATTTTGTGTCCTGTGGGGAATCCAGGCACACAATGAAGGAAGAGACAATGATACCTAACTGAGAAGAGCCCCAAGTGTCTACCCAAAAAGCTGGGGGTGATCTATCCAGGGACAGTCAAGCACTAGAAAACAAGAGAGAGAAGTGCAACTACTGACTTCCCACTCCCACTGCATTGGCAGCTCAGTGCAAGGCAGGGAGCCCTGCCTTTCACAAGGTGACATCTGTCAGAGGCAGCCATAGGGGGGAACAGCCAACTGATCTGGTTCCAAGTACCCTGAAAGGTTCCTGTAAACCAAAAATTTTCAATTTTACCACAATATGAGTGTCAGGCACTACACATCAATAAAAAATAAACTTGAAAATATTTCTATAAGAACCATGGAGTAATCCAAATGTTTATATTATGACTGTCATAGGCAGGAATTCGTTTATTATTTTCATCCACATTCCTGAGTCTCACCTGCATTTTTCATTCTGTAAATATTGGATTAAATTACTTTAAAACAAAACCTCAAGATTTAAACATATGTATAAACTGTCCGCTTACATTACTAAAGTAGAAGAGACACTATTTGAGTGGTTTAGCAGAGAAGAGTGAGTTCATTGGACAGTTCTGTTCTTGAAGTTCTGGAGAGGGTTAGCAGGGCCAGCTGTGTTCCAAATAAATGTGCTGACCTAAGTGAACTTCCTATCAACAAAATTCTCTCAGGTTCCCATTATTTTTCTTTAACAATTAATCAACAGCTGCTGAAAAGTTATGAGAGTGCTTGTAATTTTAAATGAAATTAATGGAAGTCCTATCTTCTGATATGTAGAAGGAGGTTTTTATTCCTAACCCTGGTGTGAATTTTCTGATTTATTTTTTAAATCAATTACCCTTCTGAACTCACATGTCTCCTCTGTTTGGCAGAAAGGATCACAGACTTTAGCATGACAGGCATGAATAGCTTTCACAAATGCCTACAAATTCTGTTTCCTAAAGCAGTAAGACCTACTGTAAAAAGATGAGCATATTTCTTAGAATTCTGACATGATGGGGATACTCCTTTTGAATTCATGTAAACTTTTAGGTTTTCTGTTGGGATTTAGTATTATTTGGATCTGTGCGATTGGCAGTCAGGGATAGAAACGCGTTTGTGTAAACACCCCTTACCCAGAGTAGAGTAAGCTCTGCTGGGCAGAGCTCAGTGAACAATGTGGAGTCACCCTTGCTGGGCTCCCCTTGCAGTGCTGGGGGCTAAGTTCTATTTCCTTTTCTCTTCCTGTACCTACAGGAAGGTATTGTTTCATCTTCAAGGGTCAAACATTACGTAGTTATAGACAAAAAAGTGATACCATATCAAAGCATGCTTAAGACTTGATGGCAATATTCATGAAGCCATTTTTAGAACTTTAAAGCTTTGATGACCAGGACATTGCACCTTTTAATGTCAGATCAAAGTGCTGGTTTTTGAGCAACTGAAGCAGGAAATAAAGCATGCAGCAAGGAAATCACTGAGAACTCCACACATTTAGAATAAACCCTACCAGGAATTCTGGTTTGGGTTTTGGAGGAAGAGCAAGTTATTCTAGAGTTTCATGTGTGAAATTTAAAAAAAAAAAAAAAAGAGTGATCACCTGCAAACGGTGTCTCATTTGTGCAAACATTTGCAGGATCAGGCCCTGTGCAGTGTTTCTAATGCCTGAAGATTACATCATATTCTTTTGACTTTCCTTCTGTTCAAAAAACACAATACATTTTTTATGACTCAGGTCAACCTTTGTTTTCCCACGGAGCACAAAAAAAAACATTCAACAAGTTTGACTGATAAAAGATTTTTATCTTTCATGGGAAAGCAATGTTGTTTCTCTAAGTCATATGTAATGTATTAGTAATAATGGTATTCCACTTCAAACAAATTACAAACTAATGTTAGTGTTCTTAACAATGTTATACTAAATAATAACTCCCCACAGGCCAATTTGCATACAAAATGTAACATTTAAAGCCAAGTTACAATTAGCACTTTGTTATGGAAGTCTGTGGATTGCAATTTACTGAAACGAAGTTATAGTTGCTGCAAGGAATTTTAATTTATGAAAAATTACCCATTTAGAATTGCTGTCACAGTGGACCAACTTCTATTAAAATGATGTGTACCTAATAAATACATCTATTATTAATGTAATGAATGACAAAAATGAAACAAAGTAAATGTAGGATTAATGAATCCACTGCTTTGTAAATAAGCAATGCAAGCTGACAACTCTTTCCCACTTTACTGATGATGCCACATAAAGCAGGATGGGTATGAGAGGAGAAGGGAAGAAGAAGAATCTGAGGGAAAATGAAGATAATGAAGGGAAAGAGTAAAAAGAAGGAGGAGTACACAGATTAGAAAAACATAGAAATGCACAGGATATTAATGAATTGAAAAATAGAGTCAGAACAAACTTGAAAACTCTAGCTCAGCAAAGATGAATCACTCTAGTATTTAATTTCCTTTGGGTGGATGCTGTAAATCACCTGATAATGACCATGAAAGTTCTCAATCCTCGAGACTTTATTTGAAGGGAAAAAATATTAGTTGTCTGACATGAGTACTTACAAAATTACAACATGTAAATACAAGTATTCTGATACCAAAAAAAAATTATTTTTCCATTTACTCTCCTGAAATCATGTTTAAAAACTTAAGGCTTGCTGTTCATTTCAGTTACAGGGGTTTGGACTTCAGGAGTATCTGATGGATCTCCCATTTAAAATCATAAGACCATAAGAGTACCTAAAATGTCAATCTGTTTGGCAAATACTGCTAAATACATTCTGTAAATACCAGCTGAATTTTTTAGGGATTTCCTTTCATTTATACATACATGCTTTTGCACTCCCTTCACAAACATCAGGCCTTAGTACTTTAGCAGGACCCAGATCCCAATGTATTGCAGCGTATCCCCAGAGCAGGAATTTGGTTTTTCTGCCAGCCAGACCTTGGGGAGGGTCACTGCTGGCTTCACATGGCTCACTGCAGAAGAGTTGGACTCATTGCCTCTGTTTTCCTGGCAGGGGGAGTCTTTGCCAAGCCACCCTGCAGCTCTCCCCCCGCTCCAGCTCTCCACACTGCCTGCAGTGCCACCACTGAGGATGGGAAGGAAAAGGGAGAGGCCAAATGTGCACAAATCATACAGGCTACAAGGGGCCACTTACAGGTCCAGGATATTTACATGGAATATACTTCCAAGGAAGCTGTTTGAAAGCCCCTTGGGCAATCTGGTCTCTTCAGGCAACAGAGACATTCCCACATAATTTATGGGACAAACCATGATGACTACACGAGTTCAACCCTTTTTTATCTGAAGAATCACTGGGAACTCCACATGTGACATTTTACTGAGCTAAAAATTATGTGGAAAACTATTTTCCCATGGATATGCTGAGGGAAAAAAAAGAGTTTAAACTTAAGATACATATTTTTTGAGGTTATTTACCCACTTCTAGTGAAATCTGATGGATATATTAAGCTATATAAAACAAATTTCGATGCTATAAACTCAAATGAAATCACAGCTTGCCTTTGCCAGGATGATGCTTAGGCAGCACTGAGCAGCAATAGTTGATTGTAGAACGAAGAAGGTGTAAGCAGTAAGCAACATAAATTCAGTCACTTGGAAAGAAAACACATATACATTTCACACACGTGGCACGATCCCATTTATGAAGACCAGGGGGGATGGTGCCCTGAAGATTGTACCAGACTACAAGGAGAGTTTTGGGGACCAAACTGAGCCTGGGAGAAAGTAGTCACCACTCCATTGTTCTCTGTGGTTGTACCCACACACACCAGCACAAAGCTTTGCTTTAGTTCTATGAATATCTTTCTCGTAAGAATTGTTTCTTTCTTTTCCTTAGACATTATATCATTATATGCTTCCACAAAACAACAATGACATGTTCCTATGATTAAGATTCTTCTATCAAGCTTCAAACATTCTAATATTAGAACAAAATACTGTAAAAATAACTGGGAGGGACATGGAAAAAAAAAGACAAAATAGATCATATTTGTGAAATGGTGCTCTTTATTTTTAGCTTGCTTACTTTGCTTCTTTGTAAACAGTCTTGTTGCTTTGTAGGAGTGTTTTAACTCATATGATTCAGATTCTGGGTCCAAACCAGTATGACTCCCTGTTTGCCTTTATACATAATGGATGCTCTTACCCAAATAGAAGCTGCTCTCTAGAACATAAACACTGGGTTAAGTCCTCATGACAAATGAACCAAGAATTCTTATTACAGTATGAAAAACAAAACCATAGTGGTACATCCATTCAGTATGTAGATGATGAAGATAATTCACTAAAAAGAAATATATTATCATATCTATTATAATATTTTTCTTAATTTTAATTTAAAGAATTGTCATTATACTCAGAAGTACCCACCTTGGCAGTCAAGCATAGGTATTATGTTTCCTGGCATGATTTTGTTTTTTAAGTTTTTCTAGTTTTGAAGATAATTTTGACAAGCATCTGTTCTGCACTCTCAATCTGGAACCTGACAGACAAGGTGAGTTTTTTCTGGTCTGCCTGAAAACAACAGCAATGCATTTTCTGTTGGTCAAATGCTTTAGCTCCACCTGATGAGCTGCTATTGCTCTCAATATTCTTTTCCCTTTTCATGCTTGATGTGGCGTTACCATGATTTGCCCTCTGATGATGAACAACATTCCACTGAAGCCTGTTTTCATGTAGTCTCCAAGAGATTTTAAACATTCAAGTTGCAATGAGCAAAAACAATACATAAATTGAAATAAACACCTGATCTGCAGAACTTAATGAAAGAGTTTATACTTCTACTTCATCAATTATCTATTTCTATTTAATTTGAAATTCCTTATTTTTCTATTCTGGCAAATGAGGTAAAAATAAGGTGAAACTTACTTTTGGAGATAAAAATATGTTTTCTCAATTCACTATTATATTCAATCACTAAAATGATATGTTCATAAAATCTGTCAAGAAGTGACAGTGCCACCATCCCTTTCTGATGACTAATGCTTTGTACCCAGGGGATTTCATTGAACTTATAGCCCTGCATGATCTAATATCAAAATGCCACAGATATAAATGGTTAGGAATGTTCTCTACACTGACCAAATCAATTTTCTCCAGCTTCACCCCTGAAACCAATATGAAACTAATAGACAAAAATTTCTTGGCAATTTCTGGAAAATAAATTTGTGGTTCAGGATCCTGCTAGAAAGACTAAAAGGCAAGGATGATTATTTTACAACCTGAGGCTACCTGGAGATTTTTGAGGGTTATTATTCAATGGACACATACTGCCCCTTTACCAAGGAATGATTGTACATTGATTCTTTTATTCTCAGTCTCCAAAAGCTAGGAAGATTAAAGAAAATGAATAAAGCCACATCTCAGCATTTCATCTGATGTGAATCAATGTAAGTGACTTCTACAAACCTGTGCTCAGTTAACCCAGCTGTGTATATGACAGTTTTATCAAATGGAATGGCTGTGATGGAATTTAGTAAAACACGTTGAAAAGAGACATTTTTGCAGAGCACAAAAACAATAAAACCTTTTCAACCAAAATTGCAAAAAGGTTAATTTAACAACAGTTAATTGAGACCCCACTTCAGAGCAGTACTTATCCAGGTTTTAAATCCAAAACCAATTACTATGGTTATGTTGGAGCTAAAAGGACTATTATACTGGGGGATAGAATGGACAGAGAGCATTAATTCTAGTCAAAAGTCATTCAGTAGCATATGGTAAAATCCAAATTACAAAATTGTAATACATACTCAGCTGATAAAAATGGTAAACTCTTAGCTTGCTTCAAACTGTTAAACCATATCCAAACTACAACTGTCCTTGTCAATTAAATTACATTAGTAAATTAGTAAATGCAGACTAATACAATTTTGAAAAGTGGTCATTCTGAATCTTCCTGTGACAGCAAGAGTGGAACAGTGAAGACTTCTAAGGCCATGTGCTATATGTAAGTCATATAGTACATTGATGTTTTCTCGTTGAAAATTATGCATTCCTTCCTTTCAACAGTTTTAGTATGCATATAATTCAATTTTGTTTATAAACAAAGCGGGTTTAATGGGTATATGTATACACTCAGAATATGTCAAGGGTTGGTCTTTTGCACCTGTGATTAATGGTTTCCTTCCCTCTGTTAATTTATGAAGTTTCTTAGAGGATAATTTTTTTCACAGTCACAGATGTTACATCACAAGCAGGGAATTATGCTTCGTATTATAAATAGTTCAGGTGTAAAGAAAAATTTAGGAAAGAAATTTCCTGTTTATACACATTTATCTTGAGTAACCATCTTTGAAGAGAAACCTACAGGGAAAAAAAAAAAAGCTGCACATATAGGTAATACTGACATGTTTTAGTAATTTGTTTTTAAATGTTTGACCGAGACAAAAACTAATCTTAATTTAATGTTACCTCTCTCTCCCCAATTCTATTAGATGCATATATCTACTTTTGAAACAGATATGAATCTTTTCTGTTTAGACTAGATGTCCATATCACATTGTAACTTTGCACAGTGTTGATTACACACATATGCTAAGCAAATATTTCCAGTATTTAAATTTCTGATCAAGAGGTGGTAGCTGAGATATCTGAAAATATCTTCCTGATACAAGATCTCACTAACTATTGCAAAAGTTTGTGAATCATAGAATCATTTAGGCTGGAAAAAAGCTTTAAGATAATAAAGTGCAATCACCAACTGAGAACTCCACCACTAAACCATTTATCCAGGTGCTGCATACACGTCTTCTAAATAGCTCCAGGGACAATGGATCAGCCAGTTCCCTTGCCAGTTTTTTCAAATGCCTGACAACCCCTGCCATTAAGAAATTTTTCCTAACATCCAATCTAAATCTCTCCTAGAACAACTTGAGGGCATTTCTCCTGTGCTGTCACTTGTTGCCTGGGAGAAGGCGCCAACCCCCACCTAGGTACACCCTCCTTCTTTTTTTCTTGGTTCTTCCTGTTTAAAAGTGATTTCACATCTAATACACTTTAGATAGAGTGTCAAGAATGCAAAAAAAATATTCCAAAGAAATGAAGAGTTAACTAAGAATAAAGGTCCATCCTAAGCTTAAAAATGTACTGTAGTCCATATTAGATAAATAATTTAAAAATTAAAGAAAATCCTCATGGTCCAAGGAAAGAAGAGTTTTTCTCTCTCCTTTTTAAATGTTGAGAATCCCAGTTATTTTTGTAAACTAAATTTCTAAGGACTACACAGGAAAAATATATAGAACTCTAATATTTGATGCCTGCAATAATGCATTAAATGGTGCAATTTCCTTGGTGAGCAGAGAAAGCCCTGCTCAGGTAAAGCCTGTACATTTTTAGCTTTGGCACTATGAGAATCCTCTCCTCTGTTTGGGTGCTAGGTCTCATAGGAACAAAAAAAAATTTGGTACATCTGTGTTTGCAAACAGGTTTTTGCACCCATTTCCTCGCTTGGCTCACATTATTAAGAAGAGCATTTGCCAGAGCCTTTAATGAGCCACAAAGGTTCTCTCTTTCTTGGTGATATTTCTCCAAATCTGTGTAATAGAACTGACCATTAGTTATTTCAACTGTAATTGAAACACTTCAGAAACTGTTGGCTGTTTACCTACTTAGAAATTGCAGATGACCATCAGGAGGCATGTATGTTAAAGATCAAGGAGGAAAAATGAGACAACATTAAAGAAAAAATTTTAAAATGCATGTAGTAGTGTCATTGATTCAACATGCCATTGATAAAGCTTGACTGGGATGGCAGAGCTTCTGTGCAGAAACTGATTCCATGCCAGATTTAATGTGGAACATACATCAAGCAATGGCAGATATGTTAACATATCTGTTAACATATCAAGTGGTTTATCACTTTTGCCTCTACCTTCTTCAGAGTTATTTTGCTTACAATAACTACATGGATACACAAATATTCAGTAACTGTGAGTTATTTCACTATTAAGGGGTCATTAAATGAACCTATCAAAATTCTAAAAATAAACAATTGTTTATGTATCCATCTTTTAGGAAACAGAGAGAACAATAATTGGAAAATTCCTGTTCTGTAAAACAGAAAAGTTACAACTCAATCTCAAAGACAGATGGTTCTTCAAAATGTTCACTTCTCATTTATCAATATTTCTCATGCTCAGAGGTGAGTCATTTGTTGGAGTTATGCACTTTTTTTCCAATTTGCAGGTGCAAACTTTTATTTGATATTTTTTTCCTAAAATATTGATGCAAACCAGAAATAATACAATAATAAATGTTCAGCAAATAAAATGTAAAAAGGAAAAGTAGGTTGCTGCTCACTTATCTCTCAAATCACTTTTTCACTTGTCTGTGAAACACTTCAAAAGAGCCCGTATTATGTATATAAACTATTATGTGAAAAAATAATTCTCAAATACAATCTTTAGTGTGAAGAAGCTAATAAGTAGTAGCATGGAAGTTGTCTCATATGTTGATGATGGTTGCATCAGTGTAGTGACCTAACATGGAGGATTTGAACCAGCTGCTGGAGTAGAGCCTTAGGAAAGCATAGTAGCTAGCATTGATGAGTTACTCCCTGAGTCTCATTTCTCTTTTAAATGTATACTTTTGAAAATTAATGATAACCAATTTTTATGGTACATGATGTGAAGTAGAGAGCATCAGGATGATGGTATAAAATGGTGTTTTCTGCTTATTTTCTTTAATGCTTATAAGTGAACTAGCTCAAAGACACTGATATATATGTGGGAAGTGGAGCCTACTTAAGCCTTAAATTGTGTTTGGGATCTGACTGCAAAGCAATTGTAAAAAGAAATCACTGAGAAAAAAAAAAATCACTGCAGCAAAATTTACACATCAACTTTTTAAACCTTGTCACGAAAACAGGTGAAGAAATTGACTTCTCATAACCTCCTTCCCTAATAACTATACTTTAGCTCACAAAGTCTGAGCTGCTCATAAAGGAGTGAATAGAGAAGGTCTGCTTCAGTGGCTAATATATCATGTCCTTTGGTTCATGTTTCACAAGTTTTCTTAATATAAGGGAGTTTCCTTTAATATAAGGGAGCAAAACTAGCCAAGGGGAAAAACACATAAAAACTGTTGAAGGAAAATTAGTTATTTACATCCTTGTACTCTAATGGGGCTTTGGGGGAAAAAAAAAAAAAAGAAAGAAAAAAAGGCATTTGTTTCAGAGAAACAGTTTCAACAAATGAAGAAATTGTTCTTGAATTTTACCCCACCTCTACATGGCAGCAAACCCGGGATGATTTCTCTTTAGGAAAGTACACCACTGGCAGCTACCAATGTCTGTATTTGCCATTGGTAATTTACATTAAGCTTTCAGCTTTCTTATATAGAGAGGACAGAAATGTAATGAAAATAAATCTTGATTTTTTTTTTGACAAAACATTATATATGAATGCAGTATGATAAATTATGCCAGGAACAAGGAACCTTCTGTTATTCTTGATGAGAATAGTAATTCTATGATAAAATAAGGAAAAGTAGCAAAAGCATACCAGTGTAATTCCATTTTTGCACTAGAATTTGCAAATTTCATACTAGAAAATGCTTGAGAATTTTTAAAGGAATTGTTTGTTATATAAGCATAAGCAATAAATAAATTTAATCAGAAAACAATAATACAACTGTGGGAGAAGCAGCTGAACAAAATTTATAGTTCAGGGGCTGCAGTACTTAAAACCTGAAAGAATAGGAAGGAATAATGGAAATTTTAAAATGTGGCAAAATATGCTCAATGAATGAAGAAAGAACAAGAAACATTTGACAGAATGTACTGGATACCTATTAGCTGCAAGCATCATCACTGGGGTTAAATTCTTACTTGATCAGCAAGCTTACCAACTCACATATATAAAATCAAAATCATCTTGATTTTAATTTCAATATCAGTATGGCTGCTACTGATGTTCAGAGAATTTGAGGATGCCTGTCTGTTAGACTGAATCTAATTCCACATTGGGTTAGTACAGAAGGTTTCTGTGATCAGCTCCAAGGGGAAACAAACAAAGGAGAGATCATCCCTCAACAAATTAAATACATCATTATTATTATTATGTAAGATAAAGAATCTAAAACTGTTATTCAGCAATATAAGACTTCCTTTTAGCAGAGAATGACTGACAAAAAGCAGTCTCCACAGAAGATTCACAGACTAAAGAAACTACCAGGGGAGTACTTTGCACAATTGAACCAAATCATATGCAAAGAAAGACATTTTCACAGCTGGCCATATATCATCATCATATTACCTTTCTTCTCTTAGCTGAAGTGCACATCTCTTTATCTCACCTTCAATAGGCACAGAAAAAGGAAGAAGATTTTCAAATTAGATAATGCTTAGAAACATTCTGTAAGACTTAGAAAAACTGAAAGTGATTTTATCCTGCCCAACTCATCCCATTCCTCAGTTTCTGAAAATTTCCTAGACGTGACAAACTGATTTGGAAACTGTTTTTAAAGTTCTCAAAATTAAAATCAGGGGAAAAAAATAATCTCAATGGTTAAATATTATTAATTATTATTGTTAAATAAAGAAAAACCCATTAAAACATAACTTGAAAAGGCTGAAAAAATACCTCTGCTTTTTCACTCACTTTTATCACTCCATGACAGTAATAAAAGGTGCATCTTTTGCCACCTCTCTTAGAAATATATTGCTTTCCTCCCTGAACTCTTACAGAAACAAATCTGTGTTAAACTCTGCTGAGAAGGGCAGCCTTAACAAATCCTCAGGCTTGCCAATCCCTCTGTATGCATTCCTTTGGCTTGTATTTTGAAAATGGAAATGTGCCATCAGTTCTCAGCAGCATTTGCTGGGTTCAGACCATTTGGTGACCATTTATTCATGGCTACAGCTTTTGGTTTTTTCTTTTCTTTCTCCACCATGCTTTCTGATGTGCTTTTCTCCCCACAAGGAATACCTATGAAAATCACCATTTATTCAATATAATACCAATGAAGCAGTTAAGCAGATACCAATATAAGAACAAGTTTCATTGAAAAATGTTAAAATCCACATGAGACTTTGTTCTGACATTGTTCCTGGTACCTGCCAGTCACCTTCAGCAAATTATAAACAAACAGGTAAAGAATGATAATGCCAGAAACCCACTGAAAGCTTCCAAAAAATGTGGTGTCGAGGAAGTCATTTTACAACATGGCTGCAACCATACTGGCCCGTTTCTGAATTTGTGAATTTCTTTTGAAGGAATGTTTCTGAATTCTGAATTTCAGGCCCTAATGGCTTGTTTCTGAAATAGAGAGATTCTTGAATCCTATGGAACTTCAAAACAAGCTGTTGTGAAAATTTCATGTGGGATCCCAGTTCACAAAAACTACATTTAATAAAACCCGCAACAACAACAAAAAAAACCCAAACCAACAGCATTATACCTACCTAACTGGTCAAATTTCCTTACTGAACTTGTCAGTAAATATCAAGATATTCAATTTATCTGGAAAAGATACAAATGCTGCATTAGCTGAGATCAAATGTATAAACTTAAAGTAAACCTTACACAATTTTTTTCTCCCTACAGATGATAGCTGGGTATATGCAGCTCCAGAGAAGGATTTATCTCATCTTGAGAAAAGTCTCTAATACAGGTCATCTCAACCTCCTCCATTAGGTATATATTTTTGTCTACTGATACAAACACAAATTTATGATTAACTCAAATTAAGATGTTTTCCTTCTTCATTTATGAGGACATGAATTTGACTCCATGTTATATTTTCAGATGTCCTGACATAGTCTGGAAAGCAAGTTGGAACCTGCTACTTATAATTGCAATTGATTTTCTAAGCAAAATGAAAAGAATATGTTCATATCCATTTAAAAGAAATGCAATATTTTATTTTTATATGCATTTTAATACTTCATTATTTAAAAAAAATAGAAAAAAGGAAAAAAAAAGATGGAAGAAAGGATGAAGAATCCCCAGGTTTTTCCACCTCTGTGTATGTGTCTGACAGAATAGGGTAGATACTGGCTTTCAAAACTGAAAAACACTCTAAATATGATATATTATAATAGCTCTCAAAAATCACTACTACTATTACTACTACTTTGCAAACTATCCAGTCTGATACTTTCTTAGTGTAAGAATTTACTGAAATCCATATAGAAATTTAAGAAGTTAAAGTACATGAATGTTGTAAGTTGTAAATTATTTGCAATTATTATGTATATGTCATTACCACATAGATAATTTTATGTTATTGTTATACACCTTTGATTCTAAATATTAGGACAGAAATATAAAACAACACCAAAATGTTAGTATACTTATAAATCCAAAATACTCTCTAACATAGTGAGCCAAGAGAGTCTAGATACTTTTGCATGTAGTTTTTATTGAATTCTACATATGCACTTCATTGTTCTAAGCATTAGATGAAAACATGAAATTATAATATGTTTAAAATTTGAATGGTAATGCACAATGCAAGGAAGGCTCAGGACTCTCTTGGTTTGGTTTTTTTCAATGGCTGAAGTGCTTAATACTTGTTTTACTCATCTCTTAGGCAATTCAGTATACATACAGCAGATCGGTAATATGTACAGGAAAGAGATTATCCAGTACAGAGAGGCAAGTTTTCATCTTATATTTGTTAATATTAAGGTAATTTAAGCTAGTAAAACAATACCTAAATTCAGACTACTTTACTGTAATAACACTTTGAATGGAAGGAGACCAAATGACCAATCTTGCAATTTTCATTTTCCTGTTTATTGCTTGTGGCCTGTGTAGATTATGATTGACAAGAGATTCAATGTTGCTTTCAAAATGTTTTCCCAAGGTGTTGGTGATGAGTCACACAGAGCTGCTGCATGTCTACACTATCTCTCATCTAGTATAAGCTGCTAAAGACTTTTGCAGAGCAGACTGAAAGTAAGGCCTTTGTCTCCATAATGCTTCTTTGAAGTGAACAGCTACTGCTCATGCATTTCTGTAGCTGGGAGGAGTGATCTGAAGGAGTGCAGATCTCCTCAGCATCCAGTCTTTCCCAGCAAGGGCGGCTTGTGCTTCTCACTGTCAGATGAGATCAAAAGGGAACAGACACACAATAGTTACATCATTAGTAATTACACTTTTGTACTTTTTTTTCCCAGAGGCTTCTTGAAATAAAGCAGAAACATTCCCCTTTGCCATACATTTGAGCAAATAAAAATGGATAAAAAGATATTTAGGAGTCATGGAGCTTTTGCTGGGAAATGACCAAGCTCCTATTTTCCGTGCTGTGGATGGGCATAAAACTGCACAGAGGAGTGGTGCTTCCCCAGAATAGAAGGAATGCTATTGAAAGGGATGCTTGGCTTTCCCATCCTTCTTCCAAATATAGAAATTTTATGAGACAGGAGACTTAGATTAACACAAGACCTGTCAGTCAGCCCATGAAGGGGCTGATGCCTGATGTCTTTGGAGCAGAAAGTTGAGCTGTCCCTTTGTATCAGATAAATCCTTGGAAAATTTTTACTGAGCTGAGATGTCTATCAGCTGATCAACCAATTAAGCAATGAATCCCTACTCTTTTAGGGGAAGGGTGGAAGGGTGTCAGCTGTGGAGCACCTTGGGTGGTCTGAGGACAGTAACAGCTCTGTGAGAGGTGGGCAGGGCAAGCAGGAGCACAGCAGCAAGGTAAATTAACAGGGTTTGGGAAGCACTGGAGTGTGAAGATGTAGCAAACAGAGAAATAAAAGCTATTCATACTGTATCAAAGGGATGCGGATAGTGAAGGAGATTTTCCTCTAATTTCACCACTCAAAATAGAGTTCTGCTCTCTAATGGCCATCTAGTGACACCACTAGACCTAACAGCATGAATCTCACGTGGTTCACTGTACAACTTAAGGGGAAAAAATGTGCTTTGGGCTCCTCTACTTCCATCTGGAACATCAGACACCTTGGTCTCTTCCTGCCTAAATCCCAAGATTCAGGCTCTTCAGGATCACAGAGTGAAGCTGGACTTCTCTGAAGATGCTGTGTCACCTGCCTTGAATGGCAATTAGGAGAAGTGTATTAATAATGTTTGCATTGCAGCTTTTAAGAGTCTGACAGAGTTATTAAAGGCTGTCTCCACTCACAAATTGCATGCAGCAGTTCAAGCTTGCTGCACTTCGTCACACACTTTGTTATCTTATTAGCCCTCTCTTTCATGCCATGAATAGAGCACTGGAAGTATATTCATAGCTAGGGAAACTTTCCTTCCTTTCTTTTTCAGTTTCTAAGTCACATCTTATATTGGGTCTGTGGTACTCTTGGTGCTGCTTAGATAAGAAGCAAAAAAACATGACTGCAAGGGAACTCCTTCCTTTAATTATTTTGCCAGTGGCACAATTCCTGACTGAAAAATACAGAGAACTGCTCTTAGTATGAGAAACTTTGGATTTCTTTCCTTTGAATCTCCAGGGACTTAATAACACTTCTCACTCACTTCTTTCTCCCTTTCCACATAGAACTCTCCCCAACCAGGGAGAGAACTCTCCCCAACCAAGGGCTCCATCTATCTCCTTCATGAATTCTTCAGTGGAAGAGTCCCACACAGGGCCACTGTAAGGGTGAGGTAGAACACTGACAAATAATTGTACAAGTACTGGAGCCCTCTGGTCCAAGAGGCTGTAGGCTGTTTCAGCACTAAGAGGAAGTTGCCAGAGTGTATGAGGGGAGAGAGGGGGTTTAATGGAAGAGAAGGGGAAAAGGCATCAAGCCTTCAATCAAAGTGCCCAAAATGTCTCATTATAGCTCTGGTATGGATATGAGATTTCCATTTTTTTTTCTAACTGCTATTTCCCAGGCCCTAAAGAGTGAAGCTTATACACATTATTATGAAATATTTAAATATATACCTATGAAATATATATATACGCACATGCAGTTACATAACTATGGATATGTATAGCTACTGGTTCTCAAATTATTTTTACCACTTTCCTTTTTTTCCCCTTTAGCTTTTCCTTCAAATGAAGTGTAGGCAGTAGTTCTAGGGAAGTGAATTTTTTTAAATCAATGAACAAGTAGAGTGGTACTTTGTGCTTCCCTATGTCTGCTATAATGGGTCATTCCCAATCTTCTAGGAGCTTAGAAGTTACTGAAAACATAAAAGCAGCAGCTGGTATGTGGTTTTATTTCATTTGGAGCAGAAGAGTCTAGATTTGGGCTGATAAGGAAATGGATTTTCTTTCCCAGGAAAATTCAAAACTTGGCAAGAGTGGAAGTGTGTTTGTTTGTTTTCTCTTTAATGTTTTGATGAACTCAAGACCTATCAATTTGACTTCTTTTTTTGGTTTATTTATCATATATGAAAATAATTAAAAGAAAATACTCTAATCCCCAAAGACCCTGGTGTTTATGTTACTTAGAGTCAAATCTTAACTCTGTAAATTAGAAAACAGAATGGATCTGGACAATCTATTTCAAAGGGGAGGGTGGGGGCATGGGGTATAGAAAGCCTTAAATTTTACTCTACTTAAAGACGAAATGGGTGTTATTTCCAAGATGTAACTTGACAGAAAGTGCTACCACCTTGTCAAAAGATTTCTTAACAGTTTTTGTTTGATTGTTTGTTTGTTTCTATTAAAGCTGCTATGTTTTCATAAAAGTTTTGTTTCTAATAAACTATCAGCTCTGAAATGAGAGAGAGAAAAGAAGGAAACTTCCAATCAGAGAGAGCCTGTGAGAAAACAAATAAAACAAAATCTGAATGAGCATCTCAATATTTTTATGTTAACTCAACTAACTCATTGTCTTAGCCTTTAGAGACATACTTACTAGTAAGTAAAAGATTGTCACTAGTTAAAAAGAAAAAGTAAACAAAAAAATATTAAAAAAACCACTACTGGATTCTCCTAGGGCACTTTCCCCTCTAAAAAAATATTTTTTTATCTGTGTCTTGCATTAATTTTGATAGCAAATGAGAACACTTCCCAGAAAATATATATTAAAACCAGCAACCAGCATTGTAAAAAATCCCCCAAAGATTTACATTAAAGATACAGCTTCCTATAATCAATAACAAAAATAAAACTTATGCTAACACTGACATTTTATGTTTCAATTTCTAACCACATTTCCTTTTCTTGCTTAAGCTTTAGAGCTCCTTTTCTTTGTTATACATAAACATATAAGAGTGAAATGAAGGGCAATATGATGAAGAAACAGCCTCTGTGGGCATGAGCAGAGCTTAAAAAAATTCAGATTTGATTGTTAGATGTTAGGGTTCAACATTCAAGACCAATTTTTGGAAGTATTAAGCGCCTGCAACTCTCCACTGGCCTCATTTTTAGAGTTTAAATCATTTTTATTGACATGCTTAAATAAGGGTTTAAGAGTAAGATTTTTAAGTACTATTGTTTTGCTTGTTTCTACCTTCTTCATTTCCTCTTTTTCTTCCTTTCTTCTTTTCCTGAACACACACACACACACAAGAAATGCCTTCAAATTTATATCCAAGGTTTTAAAAGCTAAGTAACAGTTCCAGGATGACCCAGAACTTTGTCCAATACTGTGAATTTCATCTAGGATAAGTAGACCTAGATATCACTAGGATGGAATTCAAATTGGGAAAGAATAGAATAACTATTACACTAGATGGACAACAGAATAAAGTTTAATTTACACTGAAATTAATGCCTAAGACTGGTTTTTTTCCATCTATCCTACCTAATGAATGATGAAGTTTTTAAAGATGCCAGGTTGTTCACTTTCTAAATGATGCAGAGGAAGTCACAGATAACCAGAAAGAGAGAATTTGGCAATAAAATAATGCAGTCTTTTGACTGCAATTTGCAAGACAGAGGTTGTGGGATGCCATTTTTTGCCTACTGTCTGCACAACAGCAACACCCCAGAATAAAAACCAGAGTGAGAGTCTAGTTTCTTTTCAGTACTGGCTGTTTAAAGTATATTGCTGATAGATAGTAGATAAGAACCGTTATAAAGATAAGAAAAGTAAAAGAGTGAGGTTTGGTTTACAGATTAAACCCACAAGAAAAAATTGTGCCTTGGACATAATATGTAACCAAAGCTTGCTTAGGTTCACCTTCCCTTCACTGAAAGGAAGCCATTCAGGAAAGTTCAAGCATTTTCTTCTGAACACTTACCTAATTTAATTCAGTAGACAAACTCCAATTAACCTCAGGGCAACATGATCTGACCTCTTGTCTGGCCACTATGCTGAGCTTGTTTGTTTATTAATCTGGCAGGTTTAAGATATTTCTGGATCTATTATATTAAGATAATTGCAATACTCACTTATATTAGAGAAAGGCAATTATACCTTGTTTGATGGATGTCACCATCCTTTCAGGCATTAGTTAGGAAGATTAAGCTGCTTCCTGTACAGCTATTTGCATGGCTACCTGAGCATGGTACTTCTATTATGTGCATATCACACTTCTTAAGCTATTCATCACTCTTTCCGAGTACAAAATTATTTAAAATGCACCTATCCGTATCGATAAATGAAAGGAAGCAGATGTTTGATATGTCTCTCATGGCACTGACAGGCAGCACACAGTGCTAAGACCCCTACTGTGTTCTCCAGGAGCTCAGCTTTTGGGTGTCCATAAACACAGTTTGATGGAAAGCCATACAAAAGAGTGGCATGGCCTTTGGCCTTTTTATGACGTGCTGGTTTTAGAAGGCTTTGTCTGAGGTAAACCATTGTACGACAGCCTCTTGAGTTAACTGGCACAAGCCTAATTTCCCTGACATCAATACAGATTTCAGATAAATCTTTTCCAATTAGGTTGAATGAAATAGAATATTATTACGGAGAGTGGCTTGGGTTTTGGGGGGTTTTTGGGGTTTTTTTTTTGTTTTGTTTTTGTTTTTGTTTGAGTTTGGGTTTTTGTTTTT
>LTAT01000001.1:36630744-36641074 GCA_003286495.1 Chlorodrepanis virens | reverse complement strand
GTTTTGTTTTTGTTTTTGTTTGAGTTTGGGTTTTTGTTTTTTTACATGTATAGCAATCAAAACTAGGTATCTGAAACAGATTGTGCCATTACTTAGAGACTGCTAGAAATTGATTTGGAAATTCTTTCTATAGACACCTGTACCTAGGAAAACTTGCTTTAAAATAATAATTCATAAGAATAATTTTTTTTATGTATGTTCTGAGAAAAAGATATTTCCTAAATACTGCCTCCATAATACTTTCTGAATTATAGTAGCGCTCTCCTTTTTTCTCTTCCCCATCCTTACTAAGAAAATAAATGCAACCATGCTGTGTCGGGCCAAGGATCATCTAACTCAGTATTCTTTCTCTAGCAATAGCTGTGAGCAAATACCTAAGGTGAAATACAAACAAAACAAGCGTACATGACGCTTCCAGAATTCTCTCAGCCTCCAAACATTTTCAGTTCATTGGATTTTCTGAACTGCCTCTGGTTGCCTCATAATTAGTAACTTTAAATGACTTTATCTTCCTCAGACTTTTTCGTCTCAAGTCTATATAAGCTTTTAATTTCAAGGACATGCTCTGACAAAAAATTTCACAAGGCTTCTGGGTTTTTTCCTGCTTTTTGAGTTCTTCTAACTTCATCAAAAGTTAATTCTTCTTTTTTGAAAGAGTGAAAAAAAATCTACCTTCTCCTTAACACTCATCATTTTGTAGACTTATTTTGTATCTCTTCCAAATCAGTTATTTTCTGGGCTTGATAGCTACTGGTTTGTTTACAAAAGCTAATCTATATGCTAGGTAACTCTTCCTTGTCTTTTAAAATTTCCCTCCAACTATTTTCTGAAAGTCTTCCTGTTCAACTCACCTCCTCCTACAATGACTCACGTCTCCATAATACCTGTTATTACACATTCACCCCATATTTTTTCAGCTACCATTCTAAATATAGCATGCATTTCCCTGCTCTAGTTTTTGTTCACCTCTTTTTTTTACAAGGACTCCCACTTTTCAGATTTTCTGCCATTACACTGCTGCCACACCCCTTCATCACATACTCATCTCACACTCCTACAAGCTGCCAGTACATTGCTTCCTACCTACTTCTTCTAGCATTTCTCCAGTGTCTGGGGAAGGAGGGGTAGGAAATTGAAACCTCGGTGCAACTCAGAAAGTTCTTGACTGGCGCTGTAGGAGCTGCAGCTGCTGCTATTTCTCTCTCCCATAAACTTGAAAAGGGTGCAGCAAGGGTAAAAGTATAGATAGTGGGATTAATTTCAGCAGACATTGGGCTTCTATCCAGATATCTACCATGCAGAAGTAGTTATCTGGACTTAGTGTTTATAACCACCGCAGAGAAAATGTTGATAGTCTACTTAAAATCTGTCTTGCAGACAGCTGTCTGTAAGATTTTCTCCACAGCATATTAAAGGAAGGAAACCCTAATTTCCCCTAGTTTCTCTATCACACCAGCAAAATTTAAAGGTGCTACAATGGAGAAAATTAAAGCTTTTTCTTACCTTGCTTAGGTAGGTTTCTGCACATAGGAAATAGCTCGTGATTCAGTGTCTGTGTCTCCTTGCTTGTCAGCCCTGACTGTACATATGCCATAAAAGTCCAGTCTATGACACGTGATACCATGATTTCTACCATAGTAGTTATCAGTTACTGTTATTAGAAACAGCAGAACCAACAAAGGAAAGCCATGAGGTTTTCCAGTTGAGGAACAAGGGAACATGCACAAAAACTATCAGAATTGTTCATCACAAGAGTAAAATTTTCTTCGTCTTCCAGTGACCACTTTTCTCTCTGCCTCCACGATATCTCATCAAAAATTAATCACTGAAATTCTCAGTTATTTATTTCCCAAATGGCACACAAATATTAAGGAGTTTCCAAATAATTATACTGTAATTTACTGAAACTATATTGTTGGGGAGTTTTCTTGTTTTGATTTTATTTGGTTTTTTGCTTATTATGCTATTAGCAGAGTGGTTTTGGAATTTAAGAGTTCAGAATCCTTTAAACAGGTAGCAAAAGTAGGTAGAATTAGATAGATAATTCTCTAGGGGGCCTGAAATGACATTTTCTCTCCTATGGCATTAACAAAATTAGTAGGCAATTGTGATATATCATTCTACTCAAGCAAATGAAGCAATGGTTCAAGTAGAACAGAGAAAGTGATTATTCAGTTCAAATCCTGCTGCTGTGTATTTCTGTACTAAAAATTCATTATCCATTCTTGATAAAATGTTATTGCTTCATTAGCAGAAAAATCTGGAAGTGTACAAGTAATGTTTGCTTTTGAAATATGCATGTTCAAAACCAATTGCAATTAACTGGAACATGCAATATGTCCAGTTACATGATTATTGCTGAATATCTAACTAATATTATGTACACTGTTACAAATATTTTATCAGACTTATTAATTTAATTAATTTAAATTCATCTTTTTGAGGAATTTGACTGTGTGATAAGGGTATTAGGGCACCTATGGGGATCTTACAGATGAAAGTTTCTGTATGCCCAAAGCTTTCTTGTGTTTTTGAACAGCTGATCTATTAGAAAATATTCTTTTTCTCCTGAACCCTTTTCTTTATGACTGTCCATAATATGCTGATTTCACAAAAAGATTTTAGCACACGCTAGCTAAATTCACAGTAACATAATATCAAAGGGGTATATGATCTACCTGAGAGAAGAGCATATAGCTGAGCTATAGTGCCAGAAGTTTTCCCCTCAGTTACAGATGTTTAAAATTCTGTACTAGTAATTTTCTAGAACTAGAGGGTGGTCATGATAGCTGTCATATTGAACATATTCTACCTCTCAGAACAAAACCCAAACACCCCAAAACCCCAACTTCTTAAAAAGCACTGTCTAGATTGTGGAAAAGTCCAGAGCCACGAATGGCTTCTACTCAGTAGTCACTGACAGCCCTACTGAGATGCTGGAAGGAAAGCTGTATCTTTTTTCCTGTGCTCACATCAAGATACAACTGAGATACTACTGTGCGTGGGAATGAAAGTGGAGAGAAAGAAAACAAAAAATGTCAGTGAAGAGATAAGGTGGAAAACCCCCGCTGAGAGGCATGCCATGACAAACAAATGGAGGCAGACTGCGAAAGAAAAGTAACATAAAAGAATACACCCTGAATTGTTTGGTGGAACTGCATTTCAGAAAGTCACAAAGCTATAACTGCTTTCTGACCTAACAAAAGCTATTTCTGAAAGACTAAGTGACTTATTTTCTCTGACCTCTCTTCTCTGTGCAAACTGCCATAAGACAATAGCTATTAAACTGAAGCTGGAAGGTAACAAAAAAATTCAGCCCACAACCAACTGAAATGAATGCATAAATCCAAGGTTATCACACCTCATTGCTACTGTAACTTATATATTCATCTCTATAGTTCTTTTTCTTTGTATTTTTCTGTTGTTCTAAGTGAATTTTATGCTCCTCATCCAAGAACTGGATTTTTAAAAAATCTAAATCACCTAGAATATTTTGGTTATCTCCACGGTTGTTTCTAAATGTGTGACCCTAAACCTATCAATAATACATTTTCTATAATGCAAAAGTCTTAAGGACTTGTAGGACAGAAATTCCACAGATCCATACTAAATATTCATGAACTTAAGCAAATTGTCTTAGTACCTGTCATAGTCACTGGGGAGAAACAGAAGTTTCTAATGTACTGATCATTTGACCTGCTTTGAGATGTGTACAAGGATGAGATAATTTGTGCTGTCGAAGGACTTATTACACTGCATTTAATTAAAGGAAGCCTAACCGATTAGCCTTGCATGTAGACAAAAAATAATGTGGTATAAACCCCACATTTTATGCTTTGTCATACAAGAAAAATACAAATATACCGCAGCCTCATTTGACAAAGAGCAGGCAACAGCATTAAGGGGCAGCCAGGAATACCCCTTCTGCTGGAGCTGCTTTAAAGGCAGTGCCACACCTCCCAGCCATAGACAATCTTATGCAGGAGAGAGTGTGTGACTCTCTCCTGCATAAGCACATGCTGGAGAGAGTCACACACAGGAGACCCACTTGCCCCCAGCCATCTAGAAACTATCTTAACCATCAGTCCAACCTAAACTCTTTGGATGGCATATAAACTTAGAACAAAATTGATGAAACCTCTTTCCATTTAAGTCAATTAGTATATTTCTCTCAAATTCACTCTTGTGACAGATTTTCATTCCATTCTCTTTTTTTTTCTTGCACTTCTTTCATACCTTTCACTGATTGATGTTTCACTACTTTCATTATACCGATGTTCGGAAGTTGGCAACAATAAGAATAAACTCTCACTATCACAATGAGAAATATGTGTCAGCAAAGTTAGCAGTTAATTGCTGTTTGAAATCTCAGACATCTGTTTTCTTACAATTGTTTTACAATACCATATGGAAACAAAAACCACAGGATGGAAATTACTATCCAAAATGGCAGGTAAAGTTGAAGAATAGGGAGGTATGCAAAAATACTTGTGTTTTAAATGGAGGTATGTCACTGTCACGAAATCAGATGGAAAAAAACCTTTTAGGATCAAATTCTGGGGTTGGCTGCTCATTTGTGACCCCACAAACCTACACAGGTTGCACTGTGGGAGCATCATCTGTTTTGCATACACAAAAAAATAACCAAACCAAACAATTTGCAACATTCCATAGCTATGAAACAGTTCTAAGACAAAAGAGGTTGAACAGATAATACTTCACAGATGTGCAAATACCAGCAATAAATTGCTGAGAAATCTATTGTTAGATTGAACATGGATTAAGAATAGCATCCATTCTCTTAACAGCATCTGAATCATTTGATGCTGGATAGATTTGAACAGCTTTCAATTTAAATGAGGCCTTTACAAGATATGTCAAAGCTTCTTACTGTCCTTAGTAATTTTCCTGAATAAATAACTGTAAATGTAATCTACCAGTATCTATCATGGTTTTATTTATGTCATTGAATCATAGAGGAAAATATAGGTAGCAGAAATTCAGAACGGAGTATTTCTTAAACATATCTAGTGGGACCACTTTTCAAGAAAAAGGAGGAATATATTCTTCTAAATATACACTTAAGCAAGGCAATTAGTTTGACAAGTTCTACTTTTTATTAAATGAAGCAACCCAAGAAGTGTGGTTCTGATTTTAAGCATCCTTTCAGCTTTATCCTGTTCAATCGACATATGTTAAAGCATATTTTAAAACGTGTCTTTAAAACTTGTCTATGCAAAATTTACAAGCACTGTTTTCAGGCGTGTACAATGATTATCTAAAATTTTCTACTCCTATTGCACATCCTAGGCAGACCCAGTAAGAATTCTCACTCTTGGGTTTCAAATCACAAAATCTGTTTAGAATAATGATTTCATAATAGCATATGTTAATGTATATTCACCACTTTTGAGAACTTGGTGTATGGGCTAAATAAGGAAGAATATTCCTGGGGGAAGGGGAGGGGGAACCCGAAGGGGTTGGTTTACAAAAGCGGTTTGCTTCGGGAGCTAGAGACTGTTCTCTTACATACCTGGAGTGACAATAAGCCACTACATACTCATGACCTTGTAAGATGGCAAGCATGCTGCCAGAACTTGCCCTTGATACACAGCAGTAGCAATTAATATTCTCATTCTGAAGAACCATACTAGAATCTTTCATTAAAAACTGGAAGAAAAAAATAGCAGCTGAACAGACTTACCTCACTGTGTCTCAATTGTAAAAATGAGGATTAAGATGAATTAAATTAAATTGAATTTTGACTGATGTAAATGGCAACAAAATTTTATGCACTAGTAATCACCCAGTCTTGTCTATTTTTGGATTCCCTAATTTGTTTGGAGGTTTACCACATATTGAATGAAGTTGCTTTATGACAGGCGAAGTGAACCCTGAATGACTCTTCACAGGTTAGAATCTCACCCTGTACATCCAGATGATCCTGCCATATCTGCTAGAACCACAGAAGGGAAAACATGCATCTGAAAGCATTAACTGCAAGCAGTGCAGCAGTCAGCCTAATGGAACTGAAGGGCCAGAAGGAATTTGTTAGCAGCAATATGCCAATAACTAGTTAATAGAAGCACACAGTAAATTTCAGCTTTTGTTTAAGAAAAAAGAATAAAAGTGGGGGAAAATGAAGAAAGGAAAAATAAAAAGCATTAGTTTTTGGGTTAATAAAAGCAAATACTGAAAACATCCTGAACTTAGACTACTTTATAAAAAAGTGTAGCCCTACAGCAGTTACTCTTTACTCCTCTGCTTATTGAAAGGCCCAGTCAGTCCTCTGACAGGAAAGGAAAAAAGCAGACAATCATTTCTTGCACCGATGGAAAGAAGCATTGGACACAGAATGGTATTACTTTTCTTGTTTATCTCATATCTAATCTGAGACAGCTCTTTCAGCTTCCTCAGTGGAAGAAGACAAATCAACCTCTGAAAAGATCTATATCTTCCCATTTACTGTATAAGGTACCTCTTCATTTAGCTCAGATTTGACACATAAACATTTCAGAAGAAGATTTGGTTGATCTGTAGGTTGACCTGTTGGTCTTTGCTTTCCACAGGCAGCTGGGTATCTGGGCTGTCAGCATAAAAATTGGCATCATATGCCAGAGCCTCAGGGAAAAGGGAGTGGTAATGGGAGCAGCTCACGGTGAGAAAGATATATGGGAACTGGTAGAGAGAACTAGAATTATTTTTAAAAAGACACAGCAAGAGTGAAGCAAAAGGAAACTTTTAGAAAAGCAGATTGTTGAGTGTGTTAAAAATAGATATGGCTGCAATGAGGAGGCAAAGCTGTGCACAAAGTCTTCCCTCAGCACATCAAGTGTATGCTGAGAAATGGTAATATGCAAAAGGTACATTCCTCAGCTTTCTAGTAAAAAAGATCCATATGGTAATTTTTCATTATTTTGACTACTTCCTGGGTCCCTGGGTTATGTTATAACTTCAAATTCCACAAGAGCTGGAGGGAGCTCACTCTCTGTAAAGCCTCTTTAACCACTGATTAAAGACATCAGAAATTTCCTTCCAACATCACAGGGATACTGTCAGGTCATAAGGAAAGGAATTCATGTTCAATAATGAAAATGAGTACTATTTCCTTGTGGATTTTCAACAACCCTTTTCAAATACTTCTTGCTTTTACTTTCATGCAAAAAGCTCAGTGGATACAAAATATTTTATGTGAATGTTCCAAATAAGGAAGATGGGACAAACATGGGATAAAAGACTTTTCTCAACTCATTAGTGACAGAGGAGCAAGCTTTTAGGCTTTATCCTCCTCTGTCAGAAATAATCCAGCTTTCACTTGAGAGAGAGAATCCTCTCTCCTCTGAGAGGATTTCTAGAAAAGCCAGAATCAGCTATACCAATCATGATAGGATATGATATACATACAACAGTAGACAGTGAGCTGTAGTTCAGCCTTAGCATAACAGCAACCAGAACCACATAAAATTTAAATCAAATCCAGGGCAGAATTAGATTGTGCCCTAACCTTTTCCAATTTCCCTTGCAGTTACATTTTTTACACTACAAAAGTACAAGGGCTCTTGAATTCTCCAAGGAACCTCTCAAGCTTGAGGCAGAAATCCACAAAGGTCTCCCTCCTGCCCTCCCTACTTTCTTAATGTTCTGGTAGAATATCTTGACCAGGGCCATTCTTCAGTCACTATGTGAAGCTAAAATACTGGCGCATGATACTTCAGATTTTCTGATGTCAGTGACAGCAGAGAAGGATCATTAGCAAAAGATGAGTTCTAGGAAAATTAAAACTGTTTCTAAACAAAACATTTTAAAAAGAAAAGATAATGGACACAATCCACGGCAGTCGTAATGACTGTAGTGATAGTGCTGACAGTAATGATTTAGGCAGATGGAGAATTAGTATTTCTAGAAGGTAAAAATTACCTTGGCAGGTGGAGATTTGGTAAGACCAGGTATCTTGGATATGATTCTTCTTGTTGATGACTATGTCCAGTGAATCTGTGACAAATGGATCATTATCAGTGACACTGGCACATCCAAAAACACAGCAGAATAAACCTGTTGAGTCAAGGCACTGAGCATATGCTAAATAAGCTACATGGCCATTTAGGAATTCCTATTTTCTTCCCACTGTGTCCTGCTATGTACCTACTATAACATCAAGACTCTCTTCGTCTACAGACTGTTATCATGAGATTTGGAAAGGAAGAAGAGCACAGCAGATTAATAAAATGCAATGAAACAAGAAATCAAGAGGCTTATGTGACACCAGTCCACAGGGTGAGGTTTCCCATTTATGTTATTAGCACTGGGACTTACTCAACAACACTACAGAGTATGTTAATTTACACCAGTTACAGAGTGCTAACAATAAGTCTAACTCACCCCTAATTCCTTTAGAGTGGCTATAGATTGCATTTTAAACTTTTTTTGGCCTAAAATACAGATGGAATGAGCATGAAAATGAGCCCAGTTTTTTGGATCATCAAAGCATTACCTTTGAGGAAAGACCAGGACTTCTGGGGCTTTCTCTACTGACTGTTCACATATTTTATACCTCTTAAGTAAAAACAGATTGTCAAGATCAGAATTTTGAAATAGTCCTGTATTGTGCCTAAGTCCTATCTTCAATGCTAAGTTGCATTCTTGCTTTTAGTCTGCCTCTTTTCACATACAATCACTACACTTGGGAACATGTCTAGGTAGGATGGGGCCCTGGGCAACTTGATACAGTGGGTAGTATCTCTGCCCATGGCAGGGGGATTGGAACTAGATGATTTTAAGGTCCTTTCCTACTCAAACCTTTCCATGATTCTCTGATAATAATTCTTAACTTGTTGGAATAATGCACAAAGCATCTGATTTTTGTCCCTCTGATCTGGTACTTGATATCTCCTTGGCAGCTGCTTCTGCTCAGGGAATAAAAAAAAAAATAAAGTTTGGCTTTTCTCATTTAGTCAGGCTTTTAAGACCTTCAAAGATATGGATCCAACTTCAACTCAAGTGCTTTTCTGACCTGGGTTTGAGAACCATGTCAAACTCTCCCCGTCTTTTCAGCCATAAATGAAAATATGATTACGTCTACCTTGCATTCCTTCATAGCAGCAAAACAGGCATTAACAATATGATCTGATTCAGTGGTGGGTTTGTGGTTGGACACTTGTACCAACAATATATTACAGTATTTTAAAATATCACTTATAGAGGGGTGGCTTTTCAGGAGTCTCAGACATAATATGTTGATATAAATATTGCTAAATTAGGGTCAAAACTGCTTTGAGAGTTTTTTTCAGTATCATATTTGCTCACTTCATAAATATAACATAATACAAAAAGTCTTTAGAAGGAAAAAATGTGAATGACATAAAAAGGAGTAATTCAATATCATGTTAACTCATTCTATATGATACCAGTTAATACCGCATCATGACAAAGACATGGTGTAAAGTACTCCCATATGATTTTATAACCATTAATACAAGAATTCCATATTTTATAATATCAACAAACCAGATGAACCTCATCCACTTGAAGTATGGAACAGTGAAAAGAACAAATGTCTTGTGAGGAGTGGAAATAAGAACAATGTGTCTGAGTTTAAACAGTGGAAACAAGTCGTGGACGTTGTGCATGAAGTAATTATTTCTGCAGTGGGGTTCTGCTGTTCCTGCATTTAGTTTATAAGCATGCCAGGGCACACAATCCAGGCATTTCAGAAAAAAAATTCTGATTTATTTGACATGTAGAGAAAGACAGATTTGAACACAAAGAATCCTTTTTAAAAAAACCTTTTGAAAATGGAAGTTTTATTAGGAGACTCAAAGAGAGAAATATATTTCATTTAAAATATACAGTGTTTCTAGTCTGAAAGCATTCTGTCTGCAAGCCTCTCAAAACAGTGTGATATCTGAAACACAATCAAGAGAATACCAAACCTTTTGAGGACAAATAATTGTGCCAATGCCCCAAATATTCTCCACATGTTAGTGATATTTTTCCCCCACATGAATATCTATCTAAAATTGGCATTCAAACAGAAAGACAAAAAACATGTTGGGATGGAAATGAAAATAAATAAGCCCATACTACATGAGAACAAAAGTAGAGGAATAACCAAATGCACACATCCTTGTACCCAAGGTAGAAATCAAGACCCTGATAAAAGCACCAGCAATATTACAGGCAGAGTGGCAGGAGCTTACATTATGTTCCAGAGCCTGGTGTTTTTTAAAACCTCAGTAAAGGTTGTACTAAAGCTCAAAGAAAGCCTAGATAAGGAATGTATATTTGGATGCCGAATGTAAACCACCAAAAAAAAAAAAAAAAAAGTCAAAAA
>LTAT01000001.1:36619374-36630734 GCA_003286495.1 Chlorodrepanis virens | reverse complement strand
AAAAAAAAAAAAAAAAGTCAAAAAAGTCTGTAGTTAGCTTAAAATTGAAGCTAATGACACTTGTTGATAACATTTAAAATTTTGGGATCTCTCTGCTTTATTCTGATATTTTTGTTAACACATCACTTTCTGTGTCTTGCCCTGAGTTTTGGATCAAATGCCTCAAGTTTTATCAATACAAAAGGACTCAGGTACCTAAGACAGGGCATGGGTTAACTGCTAGTAGTTTCTCACTCTCATTCCTTCTGTACTACATCTTGTGAGTTGTATAAAGAGGTATGCTGCAAAGCACCACACTTGGATTTTAGAGTTTCACAGTTCTCCCCAGCCCTGTTTCTACCCTTTTGTGTCAGCCTGTGACTCCTGTCACATGCTGATCAAGAATGAGATAGTAGGTGTTCCTCTTCCTAAATGTCCTGTAAGCTGTCAGTCTAAATGAGAAATTGCTAAACAAAATCCAACACAAATCTATTGGAAACAGCCTTGCAAAATGCATCTACTTTTTGAGGTTAATTCATTTAGAAAGCAAGACCTGAGAAAGATTTTGCCTCATACTTAGAACCCCTGCTGAAAAAATTTAATACTCTGTCTATCGTATGCTCATTTTATATCACACGCATTTGAATGAAAGAGGGGAACAATTTACAGAGCAGTCTCCAGAGGAAGTTGAGCTGCAGCCTGATATAATATCTTTTAGTGTTCTCCTCTCACTAAAATTGCAGGCTGTTAGTCGTGAGCAGAACATATTCAACAACAAATGTTGAGAGTGTGTCCTCCTTGATGTCTGTCCAGGTATTTATTTTAACCTACACTGGTGATGAGGGCACTTACTTAGGGCTGGGAGGACAGTTACAGATTTCTGGATGGCCACTCTACACATACATAACAATCAGACTCTTTGATTGTGTGAGGATTAAGTGGATCTCCTTGAAGCTCTGAGCAACAAGTCATTGAAGGTTACTAAATATTTAAGAATCACTTCTGGAACAGTAAGTTCCTGAGTCAGAAATGCTTAGATATTTTAAAAAAATACATGGAAAATATCCCTGATTTATTCTTGCACTTTGCCGTAAGTTCACTTTTGGTCAGCATCAGATGCAAAATATAATATCAGCTGAATAATTTGTTTGGTCTTGTAGTATGATACACCACAGGCAAAATTTACAATTTACAATTTGCAGTTCTCCCACAAATTAATTCATAGGAGGGAGACAACCGATTTTGGTCATACTGGTGCCCTCCCAGTGGAGCTATATTGTAAAGCTGTCAGAAAAGTTGTGTTGCATTTGACTCGTTAGCTCTCATAGCCATTTGGTCAGTAATTAGACAAGTACCCAGGCTTGGCAGGGGGCTGCTCTTGGTCAGCTTGCAAAGCACAGTCACTCCTGCATTGGCTGAAATATACAGCTGGTGGCAGCACTTCCACCGAGCATGCCTTAGCAGGAGAGCTCCAGTTTCCTGTTGGAAAACATGACTGGAGTTGTGTACCATGGAAGGAAGGATGGCAGGGCTGAAATGCCTGAACCCTGCAGGGCATAAGTTTCAGACATGTTTGCCCCATGCAAATGCCAGGTGTGGTTGAAACTGCACATAACTCCACCAAGACTGCTAAGACACCCTTATGAATGTTGGAGGTGTTGGCATCAAGCAGTGTTTTGCTCTGAATTCCACCTGAGTGCCTAACAGCACAGGTGGGTATTTTGACACCCTAAATTTGGGTGCTGGTGTTCTTTGTGATAATACATCTCTGCAAAACTGGGACCTGCAAGTCAAGGTTCCATTAACACTTCCTACCCTGAGTTCATAAGTCAAAATTAAGAGGTTTAAAAGGCAGCAGTCCAGGATAAATAGGCAGTCTTACAGTGAAGGCTTGCATGAACAGGACCTTTCTAGAGCACACAGAATTAGTGGTGACACAGTGTTGAATTCACTTTGATGCACACAGCCTTAACAAGGACCTCTGCAATACAGAATCTGGATTTCGCTACACTCTGTTCTCTTCCCAGGGACTACATTAATTGCATTTAGTGACTTGCATGTCAGTGACATGCTTTTATAAAACCATTGATACTACAAAGAAGGAAAATAATCCCATTCTGAAACTCATCTCTCTTACAGGCACACAGAAGAACAGGACATTCACATATGTATTTCAGGGATATTAGAGAGAAACCTGATTTCATTTTAATTTTAGTTTTAATCCAGCTCAAATTTAAAAAGGATTAATATTTGCAGAAAAATTACCCTCCAAATCACTGTCTGGAGTTTATGAGTGCATTGTCCTGAACTGACAGGTTTCAGAGTTTTGTTGTGTTTTTTTTTTCTTAAATATAATAATTTGCTGGCTGTAACATTCTTCCAGAAAAAGAAAGAACTCAGTTTACCCATTTTCACCATTTCCAATATTTCAAACTCAATGATATCTCTCTCTCTATCAAGTTATATTCCCCAAGAGAATTTTAATTTCCCTGTTATTTTTTCTGAAATTTTCTTAGTTCAATGTCAAAGTGAGAAAAATTAATGGGATTAAAAAAAGAATCTCTACCTGAAAGTCAGTAGATGGTTGGGTTTGCTTCCTCACTCAGCTGTAAGGGAACAAAGATGAACAAAGATTTATTGGCCAGAGTCCTAGACCAGTCTGGACATTTTTTAATAATACTAAAATTTAAAAAAAGCAAAAACAAAACCAAAAACCCCAAACCAACCAATCAAACAAACAAAACCTGAACCAAGAAATGTCCAAAACCGGGACTGGCACTGCTATACAAAGGAATCTTTAAAGCAGCCATGAAGACTGTTTAGGATTCAGATGGGTGCACTACTTCATTGCATGACAGAAGCTCATTTTTTAGGGTTTTTTTTGTATTATCATTTCAGCTTAAAGCACGTACATTCTCCCCAAGTCCCTTCTTTTAGAAGACCAGTCCTTTATTCCTTCAACATTCATTTGCTATATCCTATAGTGCAGTTCACTAAACTTCTTTGGAACTTCCTTTGTGGCACACTGGTAAGGCCCATATCCATACTGCAAAATTTTCCTTTCTTTTCCTCTCTTATTTCAACCTTACTACAGATATTCTGAAAATGTTCAGGAATTATGGGGGAGTGTGATGGGGGAGTGTGGCCACTGAAGGGGCTCAGAAACTGCTGGAAACCCCTCTAACCACATGGCAATGCAGGGACTTGACTGTTGATGCCCAGGCAACATTCCTCAAAATTATTCAAACAATTAATGTGGTTTCTATAACCAGAAATAGGTTGCAATTGAGAAAACATCTTTCAAATACTGACAGCAACAATCCAAGATATATCACCTTGCACATTAAGATGCTTTAAATGTGAAGGAGTATAACCTAAAAACATTTTAGTGTAACTTGAGAGCCTCTGTGCATAGCACAGGTCTTTTTCAAGATGTCACCTTTCTTTGAATGTGAAAGTATGACAGTGGGGTTCTCCACTTTGCACCCACAAATACATGTGATTTTTTCTCTCTGCTTACCTTGAGACATTTCAGTATGTTCCTTATCCAAATAGTAGTAAATTTTTGCAGCTGTTTAGAGGTTCACCCAGTTCTGACTTAACTTTCAGTTCCCGCAGCATTACATTTCTATTTGAGAAATAGGAATTATTTCCTCAGAAGCATTACATTTCTATTTCTCAAAATCCTTCATTCCCCATACTTCTCTTCCTAGCCCCAAATCCTGGTGGCCATCCCTAATTGTCCTACCTGAGTACAAGCAAATTTCCCACTTCCCATTGACACTATAACTGAGCTTTATGCTATCCTTGCTTGCATACATCTGGATTTTTGATTAAGCTTTCCAAGAGTAAAGAAAATTCTCACTAATTCAGGTCAAACCAGTTGTTGACTACACATCTCAAGTTACTGACCTGACCTGATGCTAACCTTCAGAAAAAAACCCAAAACAATACTTTTCTTCTCACTCCCAGAAACCTCAATAAGGTTGAGATTGTTTATTTAAAGGGAGAATTAAATGTATGTGTTAACTTCATCCAGCTTGTATTAATCTTTTACAGTCTTCTGGTATATTATCAAGAAAGTAGCAGTAAAACAGTTTTCACACTAGAAAGAAATAGTAATTTAATGTGTCTTCTACACAAATAAACAAATATTAGGAACTGCTTGTTAAATTGACCCTTGGCCCTTTAGCTGAGAAAAAAATATAGCAATCCAATTCAGGATGTGGTGCTAAGGTTTTTGTAAAACTTTAACTTTTGTTGTTTCTTTTATAGCATGTTTTTTAATTGCTTGGAACAAATAGGCTTCAGAGCTATACATATTCAATAAGTAATAGAAGAGTACATTACTGTATATAGCTTGGCTATTAAAAAGGAGACTTCATATAAAATGAGGAAAGGATTTTTCCAAGTCTGAAGGAACAAAACTATACATATGCAAACATCCATATTTTTCCCATAGACAACATTAGATCCATCAGCCAAACCAATTTATTTTTTTTAAGGGAAAGACACAAATATGTTCCTCAATTTGTTGTGTGCTGCATTTAAGCTATTTTTTATTACTAATAATGTGTAAACTTTGAATAGTATATATAAACTGGATACTTATGAACATTGTGATCATGGGCAAAATAGTACTTATGACTAATCAGTGTCTCTCCAGCATTTCACCATTCCACTGGGGAATGAGACATTTCTTTCCAAGACAACCATTACAAAAGCATTCTGTTTTTTCAACTTGAAGTAAAATATACTGTTTTGTTTTCATAAGACAAGTTAACACACTCCTAAAAAGAAAATAAAGCACTTGACATAACAAGCTTCAATCTTTCCTCTTTGGAAATAAAATCTTCCATTTTATAGGGTTTAGAATAACAAGTAGAAGTTGGCTGATGGTACAAACACACAATTTTCCATCATTCATATCAGAGTTCTCATTTAGTGTGAGCTTTAATGTCATTTAAATAATAAAGTGCTACTGAAACTAAGGTCAGAGGGTCCATGAGGAGAATTGCTCTAACCTTCTCCATATTGCAAAACATTAAACAAAACCGTAGCATTCTCTATTGATTCCTGAAAATTAAAACCTTACAGTCCTGAGAAAACAAAGCTTTTATCTTAGTCTGCATTTAATTCCACTGACTACTTTTGTGGTATTTGCTGATACGTTCCATGGTCTGAAAAACACCAAAAATGTCCTACCAGTGTGTAATAATACAGAAAATTCTCTTTTCAATTATTGATTTAGTATTTGGATTGTGGAATTTCCCTTTAAACAACTTGTGTGCACTTTTGAAGCAGACATGACCCAACAGCTCAGAAAACACAAAGGCAAGCTGCCACTGCTTGGCCCCCATGAGAACTCTCTTTCTATGATATACAGATACCTTGCTAGGGTCAAAAAAATTCCATATTTCTAGCTGCCCAAGCTATTGGGTTATCAGCTATTCTGGACACAGACGTGCCTCTAAATCCCTGTGCTGGAACACATTCAAGTTTCATGGATCTGCTGAGAAGGACCACAAAAGAAGGAGCATATCCATCCAGATAAGGATAGTTAGGAAATGTGGTTTGAATCTACAAACCCCAGGGAGGACTTCCCACTTCATATATAACTGCTTTGATCAACAGTAGGTCTTTCATTTTAAAGGTGACTCATTACACATCCAATTTCTCAAGCAAGTTTGCAAATGTCTACCTTCAGGATAGGGTTTTAGTCTGACAATCGGACTAAACAGAAGTATAAAAGATGACCTGGAAGTGGCCCTGTATGCTCAACAAAGAGATTTAAACTTTTTTATATGAGGCTTAACTCTACTTGGAGCCTACCTTTGAAGGAAAAACGAATACAGGGATGAATTGCAAAGTGTAACTGAAACATGAATGAAACTTCCGATTAGAAAAAACTTACTCCACTGTCCAACAAAGAGTTCTTACATGGACATCCCTGAACATCCACAGACAATGACTGTAATTTGTTGCTAGTTTTTTCTTACGGAGTTTATGAAGAGATTAAATAATGTTATACTGGAGCACTGTTCTTATATTGCCAGATCAAAAGTATGCCTGAGTTCTTAGGTCACATTGTAAATCATGTACCAACTCATAGTTGGCCAATGTGAAATCAGTGCCTTTATACATTTTCATCCTCTGACCTACCTTCACTACTCTTTCTCCATCCTTACATCCAGTTGAAAGAATATAGTATCTACATGAGACATCTACATGAGCATGTGTGACAAGAGTTTTAAACTAGATAGATGAGGAAACTCGGAAGACTGCCCTCACAAGAGTAAGGATTGTCCTTTGACAGACAGTCAAAAGGAAAAGTAGGTTTGATAAAAATTTATTTAACATACTCCTCTCAAGCATTCACGTTTTAAGTTCATTTGAGCTGCTAATAGCAAAATATTAAGTTCTTGCAAGTTGTTGTCAGGCGCTGCTGCATGTATCAGTGATGAGCCTTGCCTAAGTAAAGTTCATAGAATCACAGAATCATAGAATCATAGGCTATCCTCAGTTGGAAGGCACCCACAGAGACCATCGAAGTCCAACTCCTTGCCCTGCACAGCACCATCCCACCATGTGCCCGAGAACATTGTCCAAACACTTCTTGAGCACTGTCAGGCTTGGTGCTGTGATCACTTCCTCGGGGAGCCTGTTCCAGTGCCCAATCACCCTGTGGGTGGAAGAATTGTTTTCTAATGTGCAACATAAGCCTCTCCTGACACATCTTCATGTCATTCCTTCAGGTCCTGTCCCTGATCAGCAGAGAGAAGACATCAGTGCCTGCCCCTGTACTTCCCCTTGTGAGGAAACTGTATAGACTACTATGAGCTCTCCCCTCAATCTCCTGCTACTTGCTTAAGTAAAATTACTCAAAAAAAAATTTTTTTTTGCAGCTCCAGGCACTAAGTTTGAGAGCTTTGCAAGCTGTTCCTGCACAATTCATGAGTAGGAACAATGGTAATATGTGTGTTGAATAAATTGTTTGCTGTAACTTATTTATCCAGTCCTTATTTTAAGCCTAGCTACAGTATATTGTCAGCACTCTGGTAATAAATAGCTTCCCCAAATAAAAGGCTTTTGTTGGAGCTTCACCTGCTCTTGTTCCATAAGCACACCTGGTAAGCTTCTAGACAAATATCCTAAATATTAAAAAAAAGGATATGAAATTCAGGTCAGCTGAATGAAAAGGCTGTAGAAGGCACTTCTTAAGAAAAACACATTTTAAAATATGAAATAATCTGTTACACCCAAAAAAATCCAAATGAACATTCAGATAAACCTAACAGGAGTCTCTCCTTTCTATAATTGGAACTAATACACCCAGCTTTGATATGAAAATTAGCATGCTTTCTCTCCCTCGTTTTTGGGGCTAGAATTGCAGGTCCGAATTTTTTTTTTCCTGAATTAGTTCTCATAATCAAAACATCTGCAATTAAATGTTTTCATCTTGCTGATGCAGGAAGTTACACTCTGGGCTGCGTTCCTGAATTTCATTCTGTTCATTTTCTTATTTTAAAACAAAACATTTTGACTTCCCGTGCCACCTGTGGAGTTTTTAGTGCATATTTAACTGTTTTAAAATCTCTTTCCCACATACAGAACAAGCTCTATCCATTCTCCTGCAGGTTAGCTGCTCAGTGAGAACTGGTTCCACTCCTTTACCTTTCCTGCAGGTAAGGGGAATACCCAGAAAGGGGAAAATTTGGTTAAAAATTCTTACATTTCTCCCCACTAAAATAAAAACTAGCTAAAGCTCCCTAATACAAAGGTGAATTTGTATGTTTATCAACATGTATGGCCTGCTTATAAAAACAGATTTTAACACCCATTATAATGGCCAAGAATTTAAAAGAACAATTATATTTAAAAATACACCAAAATGAGGTTTGTGTCTTGTTTTATTTCATTTCTTATTATTTTAAAGGAATTAATTTTCATCTCTACTGAGTACCTAAGGCCGGTTCTAAAGACAATATTACCATTTGAGATATGAATACAAATTAAATCAATATACATATATAACTTCTAGATTTTCCTTAATTAGATCAAGATTAAAATAAAAGGTCTTTACTTCCATGTTTCTAGTCTATGACTTCTATGACTTTCAAACTGCCAACCCAGTAATGGTGCATCTTAAGAAGCAATATACATATGTTTTTCATACACTTTAAAATCTCCACACTTACTTAAAATAAATAGCTTATGAAATAAATGCAGATAACCTTTTTCTTTCCTCGGTATTTATTGTTATTTTGCCAGCTTCAAAGCAGGAATTGCAGGCAATTTAGTAAATAAAGTAAAGAGCAAATGTCTCAACTCACTGTGTTTTGTATATGTTTTGATTTCTTTTACTGAACTGCTGTTTTGTAGCTGCTCACTGTGCACTCTCCAAATGAATAACAGTCCAGCATCTCTTAGAGCAACTGAGTACTCTGTCCCTTTGTTTTTTTAAGTAGAAACATCCTCCAAATATCAAAGCCACATTCACTGAAGGCACTAACTTTTTTCTACAGCTGTGTACATAACATTTGGAAAAATACTGAGTGTAATAAACTCCTTGCTGGGACATCCTGGGAGTGAGACTGTGGCTTCATTGCTGCACTGAGAACCTCCATGGTTTGCCTGGGATTTCTTCTCCCTCGATTGTGCAGATCAAGGGCTTATTTGGACGTCATGGCAGCTTCTCCTCTGACCCAAATATCTAGATTTCCTTGCCATAAAATCCACAAAGGACTGGTAATCACCCAAGTCTAGCCCCAGTAGGAAACTGGGGTGCAGCCAGAAGGTGCATCTGGACCCAGCCCTCCTGTGTTCTGTCATCAAGACGTGACTAAGTCGTTTAGTGTGGTCTGTGCCGGATAGACTACCATATGCTTCAGTTCCCTCAAACACATCTCTTTTTTTAATGCCTGGAACATATATCCAGAGGGAATTCAAAGATTTTTGACATTTGTTCAGGATTTCTCGATGTCTGGCAACCTAATCAGAGCAGTAGTGGAGAAAATCTGGACATATCCACTCCACATGCGCGTATCAACTTTACAGTGCATTTGCAATGAGGCCAACCAATCCACTGTGCATGTGCTGCACAGATGGCCTGCGTGTACGCCGTAAATATGATGTAAAAATTACTGAGAAACACATGCACAGTGAGTCTGTAGCTTCCTGGAAGCCTTAGGCTCACTGCACTTACCCTTAATATGTAAATGCATGGCAAACCTGTTTGGGAAATCCTCCTCAGCATGAAACAGGGATATCCTGGAGTGGAAGAAACATGGAAGTGAAATAGCAGGGTTACACCTACATTTACACCAGATCCTGGACATGATTCTGGACTTTGTGCAGGCGAAGGATATCTAGCACACTGACAAACATACAGTACACCTCCCTGGTTACCACATGGCACCACGATGTCTCTCAGCTTTTGGAGGAGCTCCAAAGGAGCTTCTGGGCCATGTGTTTTGCTGTACTAAAATGGGTGAAGCAGGCAACGTGCAAGCATGACCAAGCTCCGACTACCCCATGGGCAATTTCACCAGGAAGATTCTGCAAGTCACACCAAAACCAGCCTCCCTGTCAGCAAGCTTGCACTATCCACTCTGAAAGAGAAGATAAATGCTCACAAATGTTAAAAATACTTAGCAACCAGGAATGAGGAAACCACCATCTGGGAGAGATCAGAGACAAAATCATCGCTCTGCTTTCACACGCAGCAAACAAGCACCCGCAGAGAACAACAGCTTGGGGAAAACAGGTAGCAGCAGAAAGAGGCACCCCCGGGGAATGCTCTGCAGCTCTGGGCTGCCATAATCAGAGGTATGTGTGAAAGGAAGCTGAGCAGGAAGGAAGAAGGAGCTAAACCAAAAAGTTGAGAGTGCCTCGTTCTGGAAATAAACTGAAAACAGCTTCAAAGAGATCAGAAATATTCTATGAAGCAGTAGCACTACGCAATTGTTAAATGGCCAGTTGGGAGAAATGTCATAGCCTCATTGGAGGGCAAGTTGTGTTAATCACAGGCTATTACCTAGGTGGCAATCAGGTCTAAAATAAGCCTGAAAATCAAGCAAGCCCAAATCATTACATATTATTTAGCACTTCAAGTGCATCAGGAAAAAAGCATATGTCTTTTCCAGTGTTGAGTTCAGATTCAATTCTTCCCTGAAAATCCTGAGAAAACAGAGTTTTAATTTCTCTGTTTTCATTTCCAGCAGGAATCAGATACTTGTATGGGAAATTCAAATTTCTTGTGGCTTTTTTTTTTTCTCCTTTGGCTCTTCAATTTCTAACCAATATTAACCTACAGAAAAGGGTGAGCAAGTAAATCCTAAAACCTTAAAAGATGAAGGAAAAGGGAGATTTAAAAAATTACAAAAACAATCCAAAACCCAAAAAAACCCCAAAAAACAAAAACAAAAAAATCTCAAAACAAAGAAAAAAAAAAAAAAACAGCCCAAACTTCTTTTTCAAAGTTCTTTTATTCACAGGTTTTTTAGAGTCATTTAAATTGCACAAATGGTAATACTGCAAACCACATTATCTCACATTATCTAGGGAAGATAAAAGAAAGAAGGTGGTTTATGTTTAATGAAGATATACAAGAATAAAATGTTTAACTAAAGTCTGCAACAGAATAAATGTGCAGGTCAAGAAAACATGGCAATTTCTCAAACTTGAGTGTTTTCAGCTGTAGTGTCCTTTGAGATTTTGTCATGTTGTGTAAAGGATATAAAAAATCTAGATGTTGACAAACAATCTTCTTTTGCATGATTTTCCCTCTTTAAGCTTAGAACACCTTGCCCAGCAGAGGAGACAATACAATGAATATATTTCTAACTCCAAGGATGGACACTTAGCTGAGAAAACTGTTGATGCTATGGCATTTTATTGGCAGTTTATTGGACCCTTTGAGAATTAAAATAATTTTAATCTAATCAAATTTAAATGAAACTTATCAAGGGTTTGAACATTAAAAGATGTCATACTTGATTACAGAAACCAAATATATTGTTCTAAATACATTTTGTGTAAGAGTGTATGCACAGATGTGCATGTATATTCAGGAGTACTTATGCCCCAAATTATTTACTGACTAAATACATTGCTTGAAAAAGAAATTGAGTAGGACTGGATTATTTTGTCACTACTTAAATTTAATGTTGCTTTGCTATTTCTCTTCTGGGTAAAGCCTGGTGCACAGATTGTGACAAATGGATGATTTTATTTTGCCCTAATTCTCTTATCTGTTTTGGGTTTTGTTTGGTTGTGGTTTGGTTTTTTTTTTTTTGCTTTGTTTTGTTTGGGGTTTTTTTGGTTTTTTTTTTTGGGGGGGGTGGGTTTTGGGTTTTGTTTTTCGTTTGTTTTTTGTTTTT